>CM045769.1:112055560-112264976 GCA_025200525.1 Camellia lanceoleosa
TTGTTTTGGGTGGGGAAATTGGCTTATGTATACGTATTCCAAGATTCCTATTGTGGGTTGCTTGTTTGTGTATCCATATTTGGTTGGATCTAAGCGGAAGGGTTTTTTTCTTGGTGTGGTTTATCAACCTAACGATGTGTTTGGCTTCATATTGATTTGGTATGACTTGTTTTGGTAAATTAGTATTATATTTTGCGTAAAATACAGAATTTTGTCCGCGATGGGTTTGCAAAATTACATACAGCACATGCATTTTTGTATATAATCCAGAAGTGGCGGTTAATTTGGGGTGTTACTTAGAAATAACCCATGAACTAAATAACAAAGTAGAAAAGTACAAAAGTAAGTTGTTGTCATTTGTTTATTGTTGTTTGTAACAAAGTAAAAGTAGAAGGAAAAAACTACTTTCAGAAGTTGCAATGTAGAAAGTAAAGTATTGTCATTGTTGTTCTGTGTCCTCTCTCTACTTGCAAACGTTGCCCTTTATAGTAATATTATTTCCCATTTGACCCAGCGATGCTGGGATTACGGCAGCTGTACCCGTGCAACCTGCATGCTTTGCTGGTCATTTCCCTAAAATTCTTCAAACCACATAAAACCTTCACTTGTACACAGTGAAGTGCATATAATTGAGAGATTGCCACACAATGCCCAAGTCCTTTTAGCCCTATCCTCATGAATCTGAGACTCCCAATTCGTTCATGTTTAACCACTCTTGGAAGTGGCTACTTACTAAATCCATGAAAGCGCTTTGCCGATGTTACTCCGGCAGCATATGTAAGTCGGGTGGCATGCAAGATTCAATGTTAGTTGAATGGAAGGCGGTGTTGGGAGGATGTGGGAAAAATAGGTGCAAAGAGGAATTTTTAATCTAATATCAATAATAATTTATGAAAATATAGTGAATTTTTTAAAAAAAAGAGTAGTTTACCGATTTTTGATTACATGGGAGAAGTATATTTGTGTTTTTGATGTAAATAAGTTGTATATTTTATTCGTATTAAATGTAGAGACCTTGAGTTGTGTTTAAGTCATTGTCTGATACTGAAAGGTTATTTCAAACATAATTTCAAGTTTACCGACATTGAATATAGTTTGATAAAATTATAGAAATTAATATTTGGCGAGATGCGATGATTCAAAAAGTCGAGGCGATGTGATGAGTGGCCAAGTGTTGTTCGTTCGGTGGCCTAGTTTGCAGCGTTTGTGGTTGTGTTTAGTGGACAATAATGCGTTCATGCGATTTTGTCTCATAATGAAGTGAGGGACATGGCCTAATGGTGAAAAGGAAGGTCGGCGGGAAGAGTCAATATTTGGCGAGTGGACTTGAATTGAAGTCGGCGATTCTGATGGCGGTTGTGGTGTAGGCGTGTGGGATCATGCAATGATGGGCCACAAAAGCTTGATCACTGGATGCTCGAAGCGAATGATCTCCTTCTAGGCTTTCCAAGTATACTAAACCTCCACTTCTATCATCGATCTCCCTTTTTTTGTGTTTATTTCATGGCCATGTTTTGAAACTTCATCGAGCAAGGCTCTGCTTTGCCTCATGCTTCCCCCCAGTGTGCCCACTAACTCATAATGATGTGGGACATGCCCCACAATGGTGAAAAGGAAGGTCGATGGGGAAGAGTCAATATTTGGCGGAGGACTTGAAGATTCAAAAGTCGAGGCGATTCTGATGGCGATTATGGTGTAGGCGTGTGGGATCATGCAATGATGGGCCACAAAAACAATATATGGATGTCGAAACCAACGATCTCCTTCTAAGCTTCAGTATACTAAACCTCACTTTTATCGTAGATCTCCCTTTTCTTGTGTTTTATTTCATGGCGGAAATTTGTTTTAAACTTCTGTCGACATATGAGTCTGCTTTGTGTGATCGTCCTCTGAAAGTGTGCCCACTAACTCCATATTTGGTGCTAAAACTTCCCCCATCACTTCTAGGTGACCCACATGCGAAGCCCACTTGAAGTGGTGGACATTCCAGGACTTGGCCGCGTGTCCTTGATTCGTGGACCATCTGTCGATAGAGTAGGCAAAACTTGGTGCAAAGAATGGCCCCTTGTTCAAGTTAAATATCATATGAATTAACCTTGCAGTGATTGGGACCCCTCCAATCACCACACCCCACTTACCTGCGTGGGGTGATGGGAGGAGAAAAAAAAAAAAAGAATTTTTAAAAAAGCTGGCCAATCGAGAGAGAGAGAGGAGTCATGGGGTGCCTTGTGGTGGTCAAGTCATATGATATTTAACTTCAACAAAGGGGCCATTGTTTGGGCCCAATAGCAAATTATTAATGCGGGCCCCATCATGCTATAAAAGACCCACCCTTTCAACTTCAAACCACTTCATTTCCTATGATTCGAACTCCCAGACTGTACTCCTTCTTCTCAAGCATTGCCATTCAAAACCCAGAGCACCACAAAACCTAAGCCATGGCGTAAAAAAAATCTCAACCATCGCCCATCGGGAGAACAATGAAGACCTACTCTGCTTTCCGGACCTATCCGAGCGCGTGTCGGTCCTCTAAAATTGGGTGCAACCCTATTGCCCGACTCAAGCTACATTGCTAAGGCTACTCTAGGCCCTACCTTGGCGTCTTACTTCCCAGGCAGGCTAGCTCCATACTATCCCCTTGGTAATGGTGAGAACCTTCTTGTCAACCAACTTTGAACTTAAGTGGACTAAGCTGGAATGTCGGCCAAAAATCCTCGGATCGTGGAGGTCACCGGACTACATTTGGCGAAATTTGGGCAGAGAATTGAAGGTCACGGTGAAGTATGGAAGCACCGGGGCATTAGTGAAGCAATTAGGCTGTCGACTAAAAATTATGACATGGACAAAGAATTTGATTCTTTCTGCTTTGCATGCTTTTGATATAATCTTGTAACTCCTACTCCTCAATTTTGGTATGATTTCCCTACCATCTTAGATATAGCTCATAGTGGTCTCCCAATCTTGGGCAATCCAATTCATGCTCTCCTTGAGCCTCCAAAGTGAGCTTTACTTTGAACAACGACATGTCTATCTGATTTAGCCAAAAAATACAAAGGCAAAGATTGGTTCCCCTAAACGGCGACAAAGAAAGAAGCGCTTTTACTTACTTTGGCTTTGTGAGTTTCTTTTTGTGTCCACAGGTATAAGATCACGAAAGAGTACCTCCCTCTTTGCCTTGTGTATGCAAGATGGCCAACTTATGGCTTTAGCCCTTATCTTCTTGCCACACTTTACAAGGCCCTATTTTCCTTTGTCCACAAGAAGATTTAACTGTGGTGGCCCTTACAGCTTTTCAAGCTTTGGTTGTATACTATTTCACTGAGCCACGACCCCAGTAACACCTTGAAACTTTGTTTGTACTCTATCTTTGAACAGCTGCTCACTTATAGCGACCAACCCATCCTCACTTTCGAAATCACCTTACAGGTTTTACAACCTTATTTGAAGAGACCTTCTAACCTATACATGCCATTTCAAAACTTTGAATTCTCCTCCAATGAGACTTAAGCTTCCTCTTCACAGACCCTTGATTTACACAATGACCAAGTCCAGAACAAAATGAGACTTGGAGACACATTCTCACCTCTAGACATGTGTTGGTTGGTTGTTCCATATCCTCATAAGATGTCCAAGCTGCGGTTTGAGACATCTTGTCCCAATCAATAGTCGAACAATTGGGTCTTTCCCAAAGGTATCCCTTATCCTTATTTCCACCCAACCATCCATAAGGAGATTGGCTCTAGAATCTTCTTCAAAGATCCTACGCAAGCTGAATCCATTTTGACAAAGAACACCTAACTTTTCCAAGATTTTGGCTCCTTCTTCTTCAAACTTCTTTGTGGGTTTCATTGCTTTTGACCATTGGTGGGGACTTATATGCGCCATTATTTTTACGCAAGCCATGAAACTGCCTTCGACACTTGTATTCATAATTAGGGCCCCATATCCTCGCATTCCAAGCTTAAGGCTACAAGTATTCTTCTTTCATATACTTCATATCCCTGACTGTGTCATGCAAATTTTATTTTTTTTCTCTACAACACTAACTTGTTTAACCTTTGACAGCCAAAATTGGGCCTGCTGCTGAACCATTGGTTAGGGACCAACATAAAGGGAAGGCTCCAATGGATGCAATTACTCAGACAAACACCCCCTCAGTTCCGAAATTAATGCAAGACTCTTTCGCCAGCGGAACACAAGCCTGAGAGAGGAACTACCACCGTACCCTGCAAGGGGCAGAGGTCACGGCGAAGAAGAGAGAAGAGCCTTCCACTGCTCATGCTCTAAGTACAGAACTAAATGATTGGTATATCCCTCTCAGTCATATGGTTGGCCAAACAACATCAAATCCTTCAGGGCAGCACTTCTAAGTATGCCTTCACTTTACATATTTACATCATCTCAATTTCCATTCACGGTGATCCTTACTTTTGTGCGAGAGAGAAAAAGGAGATTACTTCTCCTCACTAGCTGGCGATGATGAGGATCCTTCCACTTCTTCTCAACGCATTCATCAATTCAGTCCGCCGGTAATGTACCCACAGAACCCTTTGTACAACTAGCTCCACCACCACCTAAAGCATAACAAACTTCCTTACAACTTTGTTTCACAGTCTTCCGCCCACGATAATCTACACAATCTGCATCACAACATCCTCCACTTCTCCTCAACACATTGTCCTTGGTCTTTAGCCCTCAACCATCACCATCCAACCAGCCAATTCCCAAACTTCAAACAAAGAATCGAGAGGATTGAATTTGACATTTCAATCAACGACCAATCCTCTCCAACGGATGACAATACAAATCCCACGAACGAAGTTCACAACAACCAAGGTAAATAGAAATACAAATGTATTTGGTTTGAAAAAAAACTTCTCTTTAAATGGCGGTATTGTTCTCCAATTACGAGGATGGACATAATACCGACTCATCTCCACATCCAATGTCGAGGCAGAACTTGAAGGTCCTCATCACTTTCCCTGTTTGCGAGAACGGAAAAAAAAACTGTGGCCCGATCTTGCCATTTCATCGATACCAAAACAACCCCTCCTGCCGCCATGACGCGAAACAAGACCAACCATCTGGCGTCACGTTATCGAGCAGGTACTACCATTTCCAACCTCATCCTATTTACTCTTTATTACTTGCAAGCATATATTCTCACCAAACTATTTATGTTCACAGGCTATCGGTCCATGTCAGGATATTTGGGCCGAACTTTCTATTCTTCAAAAACATCTAGACGAAATATCCTCATTGCCTCAAAGGCTACATCTCTTTCATGTTGAAACTCAACAAACCTTAACCACCTTCATGAACCTCATTAACACCCCAATTAAAGAAATCATTCTCCACAAACCTGATGAAACCTTGGCACATCTTAATCTTTGTTCTAAACCTCTCCCTAATCCTTTCAACCCATTCAAGCTGAAACAATTGGCCAAGATCATCACGGAATGGCCAATCCTTTCGAAGATGGTTGGACTTTCGAAGGATATTCAAACCAAAAAGATTTCTCATGAAGCCCACACCATATCTACTTCGAAACTTCGGCCCGACAAACCTCTCTGACCATTATTGAGCAACACTTTCGGCACTTGAACTTGAAACCAAACTCATGAGAACTTGCCTCTGTCCGGCAAAAGAAAGGCTCATCTGCGGCTGACAACATGACCCGGCTTAATCAATAAGCAAGGATGATGCTCTCCCAAATTACATCGATTACGCATCAATTAGGACAACTAAAATTTGAGTAGGACCAAGCCCAAACCATGCTAGCGGATGCTCAATCGAATGGGGTGTTCTAGCCATTGTTCCCCAAATCCTAGGCTACTTGATATATGTATTCTTTTGTATTGCCTGACTAGGAATGATTTGGAAAGCTAGGAATGATTGCCTTTTTAATGAGAAGATTGTTGATGGCCTTGAATTGGCTGAGTCGTGAAAGTGAGGGTTGCACTTTGGTGTAAGCAAAGTTATAGGGGCCTCTGATGTTCGATTGGAGGACATTGTCAATAATCTGGATAGGATCAAAGTCGAGTGAGGGGTGGTGTTTGGTGTTTTTAAAGCAGTCTTGAGGATTTTGGTCAATCATGCTATCTTGATGGAAGCAAGGAAGTGGGTGCATACAGTGATACTTGATTTTCTTGGTGGCTAATTTTGCTCTGCTGTGCTTCAATTTTGCTATGCTTTGCCTTATTTTTGGGTTGTTGCTCTGCCTTACTTTATGGGGTCAAGCATGCTCATTTCTGGTTGCTGCTCTGCTATGCTTCAACTCTGCTCTGCTATATATGTACTCTGCTGCTGCTATATGGGATCAAGGAATCGGCTTAAGTCTGCTGCTGCATATTGGCCTTTGTGCAATTGTTGGAATGATGTTTTGGTGTGCTCTATTGGAAGTCTGTTACTGGATTGGGGAAAGTTATTGGAGGTCTGCTGCTTGCCTTCTTCTAATTGTTGGTCTGCTGCTGTAGTTATTTTTTAGTTTTGGAGGTTGAAGGATCAAGCTCAAGTCTTAGTGGTGGTTCTTCTTTGTCGAGGTTTGGATCAGTCTAATGGATCGGGATTGTGGTGGTGTCTGCTTTGTGATCTGTGTGAATTGATTGAAATGGGGTCATACTTGGTAGTGTTATCGTGATATGTGTTTAGGTGATTTCTGGTTTGGTTATATCCATTATTGTAGTCTGAGGATCTGGGTTGTGTAGCTTGAGTTGTAGAAATTGCGATTGCATGTCATGGTTCTTCTCTGCTGCTCTGGTGTTGGTGGGCTACTATCTGCGAGGTCAAGCCAGTTCAGCGATCTGGAGCTGTCGATGGTTCAAGCTAACTGCTTTGTAAAGCTATGATTTGTGATGTGCTTGCAAATTTAAATCAAGCGCTATTGTATGTCTTTTGGTGGTTCTTTGCTAAGTAGCATATTTGATACGATGTTTCACCTCTGTGTGCTTGTTTGGTTGTGTGGTGTTGGTATCTTGTTCATAGTGCGAAGTTGGCCATGGTGTTTGTGCTGCATTGTGCTCTTCGTCTAAAGCACACTGTATGGTCTCAAGTTTGTTCATCTTTGCTTTGGAGTTTATCTGGTTGTCTGTTATCGTTTTTGTCAAGATGGGCTTGAGTTACATTCTTATTGTTTTCCTTACGGTTTTGTTTCTCTTCGTTGGTCTCTCAACAACTAGGAGGTTGGAGCTTTTTCAGTTCTAAGCTCCTCTTTGTTGATGTATGTGCTTTTTCATCAATAAAGTTTTTTCTTTTGCCGATAAAATAAAAAAAATGAATGTCATTACTCTGTTTTTTAATGGTATGTTGCATGGTTTTTTTATTTTTTGTGCAATTTTTCTCCGTTTCTGTATTGTTATGAAGTAATCAACTCCCCGTACAAAGTTTCCCACATGGTTGGATAATTCTTCTTCACATATCTTCTGTTTATACATCTCCTATGTGGTTGGTTGCCTTTCCAAGGATTCGTTTATGTAAAGGATGTCATACTTCTTCACACCAGTATATCTGTCATGTATAGATGTTTAGTAGTTTTTATTTAGTATCAAACTCTGCATGTTTAGTGTGTAAAGTCAGTCAGCCAGATATTTATGAAAATATGTCATCTACAATACACAACTGCCGTAAAACACTTACTTACCGACCGATACACTAGAAACAACTAGACAGTATACAACATGACATTGATTGCAGTTTAAAATTTGTGGCACGTTTGTTGTTTAAAATTTGTACTTGCTTGTTGGTGCATTATAGTCCTTTGCTATTTTTTTTGTTAAAAGTGGGATTTTTTGCTTTGTTTTGGACTAAATCATGGCATTCAAAAAAATCGAACAAACATAATTCATGTGATCAAAGCAAACAAACATTAGTACTTTCAACTTGCATTGTTTGTTCGACAAATATCACATTGCATTGGATAAACATTACTATATTCATTTGGCCAAATATGACATTGTATTGTTTGTTCTGTACCCATAACATTGGAATTATGTTAGTATCACATTACGTACAAGCCGCGATAAAAGCAAACAAACATTTGTGCGTGTCCCTCGTTTGTTCGGTCCAAACATTGGAATTATGTATACAATCAATACTGCGTGGGAAATTAGTATTATCACAATTGCGACCTAAAAAGTTATCACGACAAGCGATCACGATAATCCGGTTGTCGTTGGGCATCGAAATTACTCTGTCTTTGGTAGGCCATGATAAAATCGCTGCCATCTTTGTTGTAATTGCAATCAATCACATGCCTGAAGAATACTGCCCGATCTTTGTATTGTTTACATCCATAGCGAATTCAAGCACCAACTTAAGCCGGCGGAAGGATGAAACTATGTCTGAAGCGAATAACACAAATGAAATCTGATTATAGCGGTAGGAAATAAGCAGTTTATTTACGCCGATTGTAAATTAAGCAGTAGAATGTACCTTGTGTGGACATTTGGGTATATCGAACATTGCATGTACTTGATCACAAAGATCCCCCAGTCGAAAGTGCTACAAATGAAATATAACATTCAGTTTCTCGTAACATATTAGCAGGTTCGTTAAATGAGTGATTCAGGAGTGAAGTCAATGTGATGCAGGGTTTGTGGATTACTCGTCTAAATTTGTTGTAATGGCCTTTCTACTAACATGTGGGCGTCAAAGATGCATGTGTCTGACATACTCATTTCCAAAGCGTACTTGCGATAAGTCATGCATTGTTTGAACTGTTGCGAGAATAGAGGCGGTTGGTTTACGTGCGGGATGTGACGATGTGCAAAGTAGATTTGTGAAATTAACCCGCGACATACCGGCATTGTTGCGCATTGACATGTTGGTGTCGGTGTGGCGGAATGCCAATGAGTCAAATAGGTCGCCACACGATCTACCATATCTATTTTTAGGCACAACCAATGTACTCCTCTATAATTGAAAGGCATGTAAATCTACACACAAACACAAGTGAAGACATTGTTTAGAGGGCATGCGAACATATGCACTTTCATATTTACATTGACATTCATGTAAATGGGATCGACATTCATGTTACCGGCGTTCATATTAAATGTACTCACTTCAATGGGATGGACATTCATATTACCTTCTCATATGCATCAAGCACCCTAGTATATTTGTCATGTCCAAAATATGATTTGTGATATTTTCATGGTTCGGTGAGTTTTTTATTTAGTATCAAGGTGCGCATGGTTGGTGTGTAAAGTTCGATCGACCAAAGTTTTTACGAAAATATGTCTTCTACAATACACAACCGACCTAAAACACTTACTTACAAGCGGATATCTTTGGAAAGAACCACGCATATGCCTCCGTCTTTGTGTACTTGCATTTGTCCATTAGTCGATTGAATCGCGACCAAGTTGATTGGTGGAACATTATAACTACGAGGCAACTTGCGAAATAAGGTTTGTAATTTGTTTAAATGTATCTGAAATAACAATGTCGAGTACATGGAAATGTCCATCATGCAAATATAGTGGAAATAACATTATCGGATGCGGGACATACAGTGTCGGATAGCCATGCCCCACTGGTTTAAGCGTCGCATGTCACGTCGCGTAGCACATTCGCCAAGGCATTTCATGAAGATTCATAGACACGACAATGTCCTACATTAAGCGTATACATGAACGGTGAAAGCAACCTACAATAGTATTTGCTAAAATAATATGTGAAAATTGAAATGCTCATTTACAAGTGAGCAAGTTAACAAAAAAAAAATACATGTTTTTTACAAAGCTGCGACCAACAATATCCCAAAATGATCAAAATGAAAAATGTAAGCGAGACTAGAAAGAAAATAGCTACGGAAAATTGCACTTGATTATAAGTTTTCAAAAATTTTGCAAATCATTGGTAAACTTTATTAAGTTTCATAATTAAAATTATAAAGTTTTTCAAGAATTTGTAAATATTTTGTGAAAATATCGATGATTTGCAATTTTCCCAATATACATAATGCGAGGATAAGACCAACGAAGAAAACTTGAGACGGAAATTTAGCGATGATCTTTCCCTAGGCCCTTTGCATTAAATTCAAAGAAAATCCTATATCGACATGGATAAACCCATCATAAATCCATCAAAATCATACAAAATGAAAAATTAAAAGCAGATAGCTACAAAATCAAATAAACATAGCACGACAAATGAAAATTGTGGAATTCAAACTTATTTCACAAATCTTGTATATGAGTTAATTGCAGTACTAAACTCATACATTACCTTTCATTTTTTACGTCGTCAAATCTGAGTCAACAACTTTACGTTAGTAGTTGATAAAACCTCTCTGCTCTCCAGTGTCATCAAGTCCTTTTATCAATATAAACAATTAAGTAACATCAACTCCTCCTATTAATGTAAACAGTTAAATGGCGAACAACTTTGTTCATAAAGTAATTTACAAAGTACATAACACATTCTTATGCATCTAAAATTGGTGAAGCGATGTCTAACCTCTGAACGGAACCGCTTCTCCAACCTGTGCAGTTTGGACAGGACTTTGTCCGAAATCTGTAAGACAATTGTACAACATTTGTTACTGCAAACTTGCACTGCAATGACAACTATTAAAATACAACACAAGTAATGGTTCAATTATGATCAGTAATGATGTCGGCATCAATTGGTAATGAAACATACGAAAGGTGAAGTGATGTGGCGACTTGGGAATTTTTCTATAGTAAGTTGAGTACTTATTTTGCAATCGTTGCACGAATGCATATCCTCTACGTCTGTCGCTCCAACACCTCTTCCTCTTCCCTTTCGTGTTCCTGTTACAATTTGTCCCACTCCCAATGTTTGGGCAAGCTTACCGGTAGAAGGATGCACATTGTCTGCTTCTCCTCGCATTGGTGGCGGGGTTTGCAAATCATCAAGGAAGATAAACTCTCTTTTGCAACGTTCTTCATGAATGACGAGCGAAAAAGAGATTTGCATTCTTCGCTTGCATATGTTTCCTCCAAGGCAAGGCCACAGTTATTGTGCGTGTCCCCAACTTCTTGGATGGTACACAACTGTCCAACGTGCATATCAATTATCTCATTGGACAACATTCCATTCACATTATTGTCCTCCCAATCCACCCCCTGTAAATCTTGAACATTACCCTCTTTTGGACTACCATAGTAAGTTGGGAAGACCACGCCGCCATAATGCAACTCGACTCCCACGGTAGGGTCAACACCCTTTTCCTCTGCCTTGAGGCAATTGTCTTTGTTTAGATAAACCTTCGGCACTTAACTGCATCATTTGCTTCATTTCCAATATGTCTCTGTTCATTAAGCGGTTATTTCACGAGAC
Source organism: Camellia lanceoleosa (assembly GCA_025200525.1). NCBI lineage: Eukaryota > Viridiplantae > Streptophyta > Magnoliopsida > Ericales > Theaceae > Camellia > Camellia lanceoleosa. The sequence goes on from CM045769.1 coordinate 112,066,868, forward strand.
AATATAAACGCAACCGGTTAGATTCAGCATTCCTTTGAGTTCACCAATGCTGGAGGATATGTTAATGTTACAATTTCTTTGAGTCGACTCTACCTAATCACACAAACACATACATTAACTTACTACGATATTTCATATTCAACTAACCTCTGTGAACTGTGTGCAGCATGTGTACTGATTGCTTTTGCTTACCTTTGCATTGTCAACAGCTTCCTTCCCTCGGAAATTGACCAACATGTCCCTTATTTCCGCATTGCTGTGGAGCACTTGCTTCATGGTTTCCTTCAGTTCACCAATGTCGGACTCAACCTTGCTCAAACGAACTTCATCAATCCGTGATTTCTGCTTGTTATTGATATGGTGTGTGTCGATTGCATCATCAATGTCGTTGCTTTCCGCTATTGTTGGATGAAACTCCACCTAACATAGTTGTCAAATCGGGATTCAAATCATGAATGCAAATGGTAATGTACTGAATCGTTAATCGATCTCAACTGTGAATCGTAAAGTTTCGGTCTGCTTTATTAAGTTGCACACAACGTATGTGTACACACTTTACATATTAAATATATCTAATAAAAATTAATCACTCCATTTGGCTGAAATGAACAAAAAATTTGTTGTAAATGATGCTCATCTGGTGTGGATAAAAACTTCACAGTCGATCCCATGTTTACCAGTTTACCTTTTCAATTACAAACTAACTAACAATAACTGAACCACAATGTCTTGACATTTGTACAAGGTTAAAAAACTAAAATCTTCAGCTTTTCCAAAAAACTGACTTCAGGGCTTAACCAAAATTCATTTCGTAACGGAAGTAGTACATAAAATTGAATTTGTAAGGCTACAATATTGTCCACATGGAAACTTCATGTTTTCCCCCCAAAAGTTCGAGTATTTGAGAGTAAATAGGGAGGGACAAACTGAAAATATGACATACACTAAGGAATGGGTCCTTTGTTTGTCCTTTGCTTCTCACCTAGTCATAGGAACACAAATTCGATGCATCCTTTGTTTCCATAGCACAATTGGGGCAATCTTTGTCAAATGTGCACCTCATGTTGCTCAACATTTGCTTCCTTCCCATCGTTGCGCGTCTCCGTATTTTGGCATCACCCCAATCATTTAGCCGGGGATGGGCGTGTAGTAGCCGGCGATACTCTTCTACGGGGAGGGCAAAAGATCCAAGTAAAATAATTGCATTATAAAGGAAAAAGATATTTAGTATACCGTTTAGAGCAAAATATTCCCTATTAGTTAACAATGCATACACCTTACAACACAATCATGTCTATGTGTTTATGTGTGTCGATGGCGAGAATCCCCATGCGACTTTAGGTTAAGCAGATAAGCTCTTTGTGGTTCTGAGAAAATGTGGCCCGTACAAGTATATTTGTCATCTTTGTTCAATAACGGTAAGTTTGTATTTATAGCGACTACCATTTTATTGAACCATATGCACAGCAATGGATGAAATATGTAATCGGCATGGTACAAACAAACAATGGTCGATTACGTTACCATTAGAAGGAAAACACATCCAGTTGCCTCGCGCTGACCTTTCATCTTATACTTCCGAACACCTTTGACAAGGAATTGCAGTGTCAACTTTGCCCAATTACATGCCCGCATACCGGTCACGTCCTTCACGGCATGAACGAACAACAGGCTCAAGGCGGTCATTGTGGTAGGACACAACATGGCCCCCAACACGTACAACGCAAACTTTCGTCGAAACTCGTCATCCGCACCATCACTCTCAGTCAGATAAACTCTCAACTGGTTCAAAGGAATGATTCCCTTAACAGCTCCAACCTCTTCGTAGATATTGGGGTATGCGTCTATTGAACCGATGAGCGCACATCGCCTTACATTTACCCAATAAGACATACACTTCCTTCTGGTGAGCCTCGGTGTGACCATGAACACTCAGCGAACACGTGTCGGATCGAAGTTACTGTACCAACCATTGGCACAAGTTGTGATTTATCACTGGTACACTTTAACCCAAGGAGGCCACCGAACCCAATATCAATATTTGCCATACATTTCTTCATTACCTTTGGTTCACGATATCAATAATTGCCTTCAACGATATGCGGACTTGCATTTTACTCTGCAATGTTATTAACGTGAACATTAATACAAAAATTTAACTTGACATTGTCGATATGTGAGGTCCTCCCCAAATCGATTCACGACAACATTAAGCGCGTGAGTACCTTTGCGACTTTGTTTGCAACTTCTTCACCTAGTTCCTTGACACTTGCCTTAGCCATGTCACGAAACCTCTTCTACTCATCACAGGGGAGTTCCTTCCACCTTTTCCCAATATCCTTTCGGCTCTGTAAGTGTTCCTAGCGTGATGCACATACAAGACAAATAAGAAGCTGTAAGTCCAAAATAATTGTCACCCAAGTTGTATCACCAATGTGTCCACATTTTGTGGTATTTACATATGATTGCACATACAAATTACTATTTCGCACACATTTGAAATAAAAACAGACATGGAATTTTACAAATAATCGGAGTTTATAAGAAAATGCAATATGGTGTCTATGACTGCTGGAAATCGCTGAATGCGACACAATAGAAGCACATGACTGGTGTGCGCATGGAATAGAAGTCCATACTTTGGTATGACAGCAGTCAAGTGTTTCCATCACTGTACTCTACTTACTATATGTCTGCACACTAACCATATTCGGTCCGGGCTTGCCTACTTCTCGTCTTTCTTTGAATTGTTGCTGGCTGCAACCATTGTCAATTTCGGCGTAAGTATATGTTAGATATGGATGGATATATATACATTTATGTACACAAATCGCAACCATTGACATTTACAAACCAATTTGTGACCCAAAAAATTTGATCCCAACTACATAATAATGCATCTATAATGTCCAATTTTCATTGCTAAAAATATAATAACCACATGATTTCTGCAACAACAATTATAAATGGTCCAAATTATTTTGGCCCTTACTTTTGGTCTCTAAAATCATAATTTCTTGCGAGTACAAAGTGAAATTTGCACAGCGGCAAACTATGAGTTGAAGATATGTAATGCACAATTGTGCAAAAATACTATCAGATGTTTATGACGAGAGTGTTCATCTTTGTGAGCGCTTTGAAGGACCTGGTCGAACACATACAAAATAAATGGTCCAACTGGCCGCTTTCGACGAGGGGGCTCGGTAATGTCAACCGTTTTGATTCATGAACCTTTCCCACTTGGGCTCAATGTTTTCGTTTGCCTATAACAAATATCAGCGTAAATGAAATTGTATTGAAGGCCAAATTACATCGGAGGTATGTACGTTTTGTGCATTCTATCATCTTCGTCGGTTAACTTTAAAGGCAGTCAATCTTGCCTTGTCATTTCCAAAGTTGTGCCACTTTTGTGAAATTGGTAATGTCGTTTTCCGTTGTCACAGAAAATTATTGGCGAAGTGGTTTAGTATTACTCGATCAATTAGGGATTTCACAAATTCTCTCCATGAGAATCTGCGACATGTGCCATATGTGCACATGTTCTGCTAAGTAATGGACAGTTTTAATCCATTACACGAAATTCATGGTGCAATTTGAGGCTATCGCAAATGTGTGAAGCACAAATCGCACAACCTCCTGATGACAGTACATACCGCCACAATATGTCATACACGAACAGACCGTGGAATTCAGTACGTACACGAAACATATCCTTGCAAAACTAACTGTATCAAATGGTGAACAACATAAACTCACTGTTGCTTCGCATCGTCTGACATGTCGCCCATATCCAATTATGATAATTCCTGCTAAGAATTTCATGCAAGATTGATAAGGATGCAGAAAGAACGTTACTCCCAAATTGTAACAAACCGAAATTGACTGTTAACAACTTGCAATGAATGGACCATTCAGTCGTACGTACATTGTACGAGTGGTACTTTTCGTTTATTGTTCAAGTACGATATGTAAATCGTTAATTTATGCATGTATGGCATGCCTTTGTTTCTGAAAATTAATTGCCCATATTTTGTACTTTCGTTTTATAGTGTTCACGACTTCAAGCGAAACAACAACCAATCGCACACTTCAAGCGAGTCGCATCGGACATTCAACCCGAGCACACATACACAACTTACAATCATGCGAGAGAAATAAAAACGGCTACCTTTGGTCAACCAAGACCGTTTGTCACTATGGAACTCGTCAATGGCAATATCAGTTTGTCACCTGTGTACTTTGTATACCTAATCGTACGTATGGTTTCAATGACCTAAGGAGGAACAGTTTAATAGTTGAGAAAGGGTAATGTCGTGCGAGGAACCGGTAGGGCATTATAATAATGTGCTAAATCAAGAAAAAATAAACGGAACTTCGGACATGGCCGATAAAATGAAGCGATGTTACCGTTGGTGAAAGTAGCGATCGAAATGGAGAGATAGAGAGAGAGTCGTTCTTTGGAGGTGAATAAAACCGAAATGGAGAGAAAGAGGAACGATAAAGTTGCGAAATTGTATGTGGAAAATGGAAATGAGTTGGTGAGATTAGAAAGGCTTCTGTGATGTGGGTCATCATGAAAAGTCTTTGCATCTGTGGGATTTCATGGGCGTTGTCTGCCGACTTTGGTTTTGTTCCAAATTTGGAGGAAAGCGGAAGCGTCGTGACACTACATATTAAGGCAAAGTTTGGCAAGTTGGAAAAATATTAAAACGTCAAAAAGTTACTCAGAAATTGGTATTGTTTGGGGTGTCCTAAATAAGCGTATTTTTTGTCTTTTCAGACTAAAAAATTGAGGAAAAAAATATGCATGTTTGGGTTAATTTTTTGACATTTTATGGAAAAATGTGTATTAAAAAATTGTATAAATTAGTGTGTAGGGGAAAATTAGGATTGGGAGTTGTGCAGCCGTAATTGTTGACTTTTGTTGAATACTGATAACTTTTTAACTTTTTGAGTAACTTTTTGACTTTTTTGTTTCTTGCCAAACTTGGCCTTAAAAAGTTGTCACTATTCACGAAGTCTAAAATTACATTGCACAATTCCAAATTCTAACTTTCCTTACACAAACTTTTAATACAATTTTAGTACACATTTTTCCATAAATAGTCAAAAGTTAACCCAATCATCCATATATTTTACTAAATTTTTAGTCGAAAAAACAAATTGTACTTTTTAGTCAATTGTTTTTCCTCAATTTTTAATATAAATAAATGTACTTTTTGACTTTTTGTGAAATATGGGTTCGTTTGGGTTGTGAAATATGACTTTTTAATATATATATGTATATGTATACATATATATGTAATAAACAAATGTGTATAATTAATTTAGGTTTCAAAAAAAAATTGGGCGGCAAAATTTGCGAATAAGTACAAAAACCCCAACATTATAAAAACATGAGGTTCGGCAAGTGCAGATATTATCATAGTGGACATCGGTGTGACTCTCATCGGATGTCAGGAGGGCTTTCTTCGGCATTTCCTGCCTCCCTCTCACGGTAAAAATGTAGCTACTGTTAACAGGCAATCTAACATTGCCCAGTAATTATGGCCAGTAACGTTGCCCTTACCGCTGCACAGAATCAACAAATAAGAAACTTTGTTCGGAAAATTTTAACAGCTGACAGTAACAAATACAGTAACACATCCATTGTGGATGTAACTAGAATGTTACCGATAGAATTATAACAAACTATTTATTCACAGTAATAAGTAGTGGATTACTAATAGTTAATTTTGTTTTCACGGATAGGAGTTACAATTAGGGTTGTTCTTTGTTTGGTTGTGCTTGTTGGATTCTAAAGGTAAAAGCGTTACATGCAAAAGGAGGCGTAAATTATTTTAGTTAGAATTTGGACATATCGAATGCATTAGTAGAAACAAAGCGAGACAACAATTAGTAAGACCATCTCCAACGCTTCACCAAACCTACCATCAAATTTGAAATTTGGTGAAAAAAGCCTTGTTTGGAGCTCAGCGGTTTCACCAAAGTGATATCAAATCGAGAATTCACCAAACGTTTCACCAAATCGAGGATAGCCTCCGCATTTCAGCAAAACACTGTGCATGACCGTTAGGGGAGACCAATCGGTTGACGGTAGGTTGACCGTTGTTTGACCAACGATCGACCACCAAATGGTAAAGCAGGTTCCCAAAAAGGGTTCAAACAATTAAAAAAATATTACTTACGGTCCACGGTAGACCGGCGACGGTCGGTCAACCAACTGGTCGACCACTTAAAGGTTCAAACTGTTCCAAAAAATTGGTTCAAACAGTTCAAAAAAAATAAAAAATAAAAAATCCCTCTTACTGGTCGACCAACCGGTTGTCCCCGGAGTAGATTTGATAAAAGGTGAAGCGTTGGAGCCAGTGGTATCAAATTTAGGAAAGCATCCTTTTTTATTGCATTAGATAGTGCTGTTCGGCCCGTGGGGGCCATTAGGGGACCCATTTTGATAATCTGAATCATTATATATGTACAGTTCGTTGAGTACTACATGCCTATGGAAAATCACGTTGATCGAATACGATAGGTATCTGATCGGAGTTGTTTTCTTTCAGCGAATTAACTATAACACCATCCCTTATTTTTATACAAAACTTATTTGATCATATAGTTAGCGATATCAGATGAGCATGATTTTTAATAGACACATAATCTTTGGAAGAGTTGTACACATTGAGCGATTCATATTGTCAAAAGCGGGACTGTGATAAGCTCCACGGACGAACAACAACATCTGTGTAATTTTGTTGTGCACCCATGTGTAATTTATCTTAATGAGACCAATCCTTTGTGTCTTCCATTATCACTTGCAATTTGCATCAAGCAATTTATGTTTTTAAATTTTTTAATTTGTGTGTAGCGGTAACTTGTTAGCTTGTTGAGTAAGTTTTTTTACTTTTTGTCTTCTTGAAGACATGCCAAACCAGCACTAAACCATGACAATATTACTTGTAGTCCTATCACTATCAGTCCCCTGACTACTAATTCCCTCAGTAACAATCCCACCCCTTATAGTTAACAGTATGTAAGAGGAGCTAATTTGAGTCCACTAAATTAATTAGGCCTAATAGCCCAAGATTAGTGGGCCCGAATTTATCGCAAGCTTAAGATTGGTGAGCTCGGATTTATCGCCATCAAACGGGCTGAATCGCTCTAAGCCTCGAAGAGGTTCGGATCCACAAACGTAGAGACTTACTCGGACCCAGACTCGAAAGGGTATTGAGCTATCCTAGAGATCTGAGGCGCTCGGACAAAAAAGGATTCGGATCCACGAATCTAGAAATCTGAAGCACTTCGCTTCGAATGGATTCAAACGCAATCTAGAAGCCGTTCCGTTAATGAGTCCCAGAACACTTGCGGGCTCAGAGCTTTCTGGGGTCTACGCATCAGAACCATGGGCGTAATGGAGTTCAAACAAAGGACCCGATCCCGAGGACGAAGAGTGGAGATAAATTCACTCTTTAGTTAAACTAGCCTAAACTCAGGTTGAGATGGCACGGCCCCGGGGGGTCCATGAGACTCGGCAATATTTTGCGGCAGGACGTCCTCTGGGACTACCCCTGACCCTTTGGGATGATTGGGGATCATTGGTTAGGTGTGGCTAAGAAGAAGGGTTCGTCGAGGGATTGATCTCCTCTTCAGGGTTTTTCTCATCCTTAGAGAGGTCACCTTCACAGACAAGGTGGTTAGAGAGAATATTTCCCATGTGCCTTGCACATGGGCTCCATCCTACATCATGAGGTGCCTATAAATAGCACCGACCCATAGCTTTACAAGGGATGGATTTTGGAGATTTTTTCAACTCTTGGGAAAGAACTAATTTTTCCTCTCCATTATCAACCTTGAGAGTGAAAGTGGGAGATCCATGGGAGAGCCTTGCCATTATTCTCTCTCTTGCCATTTTGCCTTCTTCTTCACCCAATCTCTTATCTCCATCATCTCCTTTGTTTTTGTGTTCCTAAGTTGAGATTATTGAAGAATCTAAGCCTCTCATCATATTCTAGAGAATTCAAAGTTGTTCTTCAAGGATCTTCAAAGATCTTCGAATTTTCTAGCTCCTTTCTTGAACCCTTTCATACACAATACTATTATTGCCATCTCATAACTACATTTGTTGTCGGTTCAATGTTCTCTCGCTGCCTGCATCATGACTAAAGTGGAGACTGGCCTCGTTTGGGAACAGCTTGATTCTTGCAATTTTTGGCTATTTAGGTAACATATGAGCTAGAAAAAACTATTGGGTTGTTTGGTTTGTTTTGGGGAGAGTTCTTTTTCAAAAAAATTTGTTGATAACAGAGTTTACAAATGTTTTTGGTTAGTTTCGTTGTATATTTTGAGTGACAAATTTTTTTTGAGAGTTTGAGATGATTTGATATTTTGGGAGAATTGAGTAGATGTGTGTTAGAGAAAAAGTGATTGAGAAGGATAGAGGAGAGAGAAAAAGTGCTTGATTGATGTGTAACAGAGAAAGTGATTTTCGAAATATTTTCAGAAAAATGTCAAACCAAACAAGTTGTGGATTTCTTTTCCCTGAAACTCATATGTAAAATTCAAACCAAACATACCCAGTACGTTTGAGACGAATTTTTAGTTTTTTACAAAAAGATGTGCAAAGAGTTGAGATAAAATAAATTTTTTTTATTTTTCGATGTGTTGTTGCCTTTTTCATTTTTTCAGTGCATTTTTGGCTTTTTCCCTAAAATTTAAAATAAAGAAATAAAAATTTTCGTTTTCCCGCTCTGCTATTCCGGTTATACAGGGTATACACCTCAATCCCACTCTCACTCCCCCTTACTTTCACACTCACGCCTCCTCCGCCGAACCTAGCTTGATCGGCGACCACTCCCGACGGCGACCCACTCATAAAACCAGCCCACCGCTGTAGCCCTCATTTTATCTGCTTCACGAACCATAGCTCCACCGCGACCACCATCGGCTGTAACGAAGGAATTTGTTGGCCGAGCGTCGGCTTCGGGCCATAGATGAACCGGGTTAGTCCCTCTAACTTGAAATCAAGAAGTTAGGGTTGTGCTTGTCAAAGTAGATTTGAAATTTGGGAGATAGGGTTTTGAAAATTAGTGCTTCAAAAATTAGGGCTTTGAAAATTCTTGTTATCTGAGATCCATAAATGGTATGATTGAAAAATGTGACACATATTATCCGAACATATATGCATTTACCTTGTAGAGTGAAAGTATAAATTTTTGCGAGCGTGGTATGATTATGCAAAAAGTGATCGAACATAAACTAAAGGATCACATCTTTGCGAGAACATAGTATGATTATGCAGATTGATAATTAGTTGAACAAATGCATATAGTTGTGTAATTTTCAATGTGTGATTGATAATGTGGTTTTGGTGTATTTGTTGTCAATCACGCTTGATTTTTTGTAATGAACTGCTATCAACTAATATGTTAGCTGCGTGAATTGAATTAACTATTATGAACATTGATAACTATTATCAAATTGAACTTAAACGTTGATAACTACTACTGCTTTGTTCATACGTATTTTAGTGTGCTTTGTTGGAATTCACATATGCGATTTGTTGATAACTATTTGGTTTGATAACTATTGAATCACACTCTCCAACAATCTGCCCATAATCATTTCACTTCAGTATGATTTGTTGATAATAGTTGTTTAACATGTGTGACTGATAATTGAATTGACATTGAACTCATATGTTTGTAAAACTGCCATGTTTGTTCAGATTGAAAATGCTATGTGTGTAACATGTGTGTAATTAATCACAAATGCTATGTTTGCAACTGTTGTATTTGTTCAGTTTGAAAATGCTATGTGTGTACATTGAGTTGCGATGTTTGTTCAAATGCTATTAACAGTTTAGTCTGTGTAACCTCTGTTCAAATGCTATTAAACATGGCAGTTTGAGCAAATAGATGTTTTCAGTAAAGACATACTCTCTCCCTCAAATTCAAATAGAACTGCTATTAACCCCATCAAACAGAAGCATAGTAAAGCACTACAAATTTCTCATGTTTGCAGATTTAAAAAATGACTTCTTCTTCTAACATTAGCAACATAAGATTACAAACAAGGCTGTGCAATTGTGGAAGAACTGCTGCAATACGTATTGTAAGAACCAATGAAAATGGAAATGAAGGGCGTTTGTTCTTTGTTTGCCCATCAAGATATGTAAGTATGTATTGCAAATTTTAATCCTTTAGTAGTCACATTAATATTTGTCGTATTCACCTAACTGATTGTCATGCATTATAGAGTACCACTCCCACTCCCCATTGCAATTACATCAAGTTTGTGGATGACGATGATGAAGACGTTACGTCCAGAATCCCTTCCAACACTAGAGCTTCTGATGCTTTAACAATAGAACACTTGAATGATGTAACGGTGAGGCTTGATGACTTGGAAAATGTCCATGGTCGAAGGCTTAAAAGGATAGAAAATATTATCAAAGCGATGGTGTATTTCATTATATTTTCTATCATTTTGTACTTGATCATGTAACTTGTGTACTTTATTGTATTTTGGGAAATTGAATGGAACAGCTTTGGTTGTATTGTACTTCATGATGTAACTAATGTTTTTGGAAAGAATTTTATTATGATGTAACTTATGTAACTTAGTTAATAGCTTTGTCGAATGAATTTTAGTATGGAATGAATGTACGGAATGAATTTTATAAGTTATTATGATGTAACTTGTAATTTTATTATGTAATGAATTTTGGGAAACGTTGGTGTCATTGTAAGAGTTTTGTGGATGCTATTTGGAAGATCTGTGGACGAATTTTGTGGATGCTATGTCGATTCATTTTTGTGGATGCTATGTGGATGCTTTGTGGATGACTGAATTTTGTGGGTGCTTTGTCACTTATCTATGACACATTATCTATTTGAGTTACATTATCTGGGTGCATGAATTTTGGTTGTAATGAACAACCATTATACATTGCGAGGTTTGTTTGTAATGAGCAGTTAAGCGGAATCATCATCTGTCAACTAGTATCTGTTTGTCACTTATCTGTCGCTCAACTATTATTTGTTAACAAGTTGAAAGCAGATATAGAATGCGTGGTACATTTCTTCACCATCGTGCTGACTTCTTCATTAATGAATATCAATACTCTGTTTCTGAATGGTCTATTGTATAGTTTGTTGTTTGAAGGGGAGTTGATTAGTTCATAACAATGTGCAATGGGAGATAAATTGGTAATGCACAGGTTCACCCCACGGCGTATGCTTCCACACAACCGTTGTGTTTGAAAAAATGAAACATTTGTGCCCATATTGATGTTAGAGTGTATGAGACCATTGGCCGGTCGTGCACAAATTTTTTTTTTGCAATTACACCTTGTGATTCCATTGGATGATTCTGACACTTAAACCTTGTTGTCCATATTCAACGATTCACAAAACATGAAGTAATCAACAAAACATAGGTTAATGATAGTTTCTGATATCGGTCATTGACATTATAGAAAAATGACCTTGTCATCGTACTTTGATTCTAAATCATAAGACAGCTTTCAGTCGATGACGGTGACCCAAAAAAATACCTTCAACAAAGTCGAAATGATGAAGACATTAACGCATGCACGGATGAAATGGTTAGCGAGTATGACGGTTTGTTAGTTTCTAAGTTGTATTTTCCGCACCACGATGGCATCTTACAACACTACGCTTACTATGTCGTACACATGTCCTGGTCTCCTAATCCTCGCTCAAATCAACAACCTCGGAGTCTGAGTAATCTGAAAGGTCAGGGTCCAACACCAGTGCAAGATCCTCCATTATAGCCTTGATCGCAGATGCCGGGTTCAATCCATATATCTTCGACTCTGCCTTTGCGTCCTCTATGTGTGAGTGCCTAATGAGTCGACGAGTCATTTGATCAACCTCACTTTGCAGATGACGCCTAACTTGGGACTCGCTGACATGAGGGAATTGCCACTGCATTTCAACCGATCGGGCTTTAGTAACCTTGACAAAAACACATCGACAGTGGTGTTCACCGAACTTCGTTTGGCAAGCAGTGGCGGAATTCAAAATACTTCCCCAGGCTTGCATTTTGTATTGGGGTGCAATTGTAATCCCGTAGAGGTTGAAAACTCCACAGTGGGAACCCTGTTTCAAAGAAACGTCGATCACCGAAGGAATCGATATACCCACCTGCATAATCCAATTCTGGTGACTTCGGTCGGGAGCTGTCAGCTCGTGCAACTGATTGTCCACGACTGCGATTACCGTGGTGTGCATCCATAGGTGTGAAGGTTCTTGATTGAGCCCAACTTTGTTTTCGCAGGTTCATGAACAATATATGGACGCAAAAACAAACCCAAATGCAAAGGAAACAACACTGGTTGCAAACTTTGTTATGGTTGGTTGTAAATATTAAATTACCTTAAACCCGTAGTCATTAATACGTTGGTGGTAGGTTTAAAGATGTGAACACACTTATTGTTGTTTGGTGGCAACAACTACCCAAATTGAGTAAAAGAAAATTAATGACTACGGGTATTTCATTTAATAGGTTCGGTGCAGTTGGAAAGGCATATGTATCTGATAAGAGGAATTTTGCTAAGCTTTATGGATGAGTAGACATGTAATTGGGTTAGGGCATAAATACAAATGATGGATGTGAATGTATGCTAAACTATGGGTGTGGAAATCAATGACAGTGGGATAGTACTCATGTAAGGTACAATACACGTGTGTTGGAAATGCCAAATAATGGACGATCGAGAGTGCGTGTGGATGACTTGGTGCATGCAAGAAGGAACAAATTTTTGCAAGATGAATTCGGCTAGATTGAGATATTAATACAATGTATGTCACAATGCATGAGGTCTTCTGAAAACATACAAGTCATGTACCATATCTTACAAATACTTACAGCATGGTGTTGTGTAGTATTAGGAATTTGTACATTCCTTTTAAAAAGTAGTCAATAAAATAAACCATACACATATTCCTACAAAATGTCTTATTCGAACAAGATTGAAGCTATTGTTGAAGCTCATGTTGCTCCTGTATTGCAGCAGTTGCACGATATCTACGAAAGGCTGAATGAAGTGGACAGACGGTTGTCAAGTTTGGAGCGGTAAGTCGGCGCTATGAAGCAGAACGTTGATTGGCTGACCGATGACAAATTGGCGGCGGATGAAGCGAAGTTTGATAAGACAATGGATGAGGATAGTCAATCAGACAGTATGGACAACTCCTCAGAAGACGCTGCTGATGATGCCGATTGATATGTAGATTTTTTTTTTTTTTTTTTTTAACCTTCCCTGTAAGACATGAAAGTTTTGTTTTGGCTGGAGTCATATGTGCTAATGGATTGATATATAACTTACTTACAAAGAGTATTGAGTTTTCATTCAGAATGTGGTTGGTTTGATTTCTGAAAATTAATTTTCCCTTTTTTGTAATTAAATTATAAATTCATTTCGGTAACAAACAAAAAATATAACTTCTGACGTGACGGTAAACCAATTTCATTATAAATTCATTTTGTAATTATATTAGTTTTTATTTATTTTTAAAAAGTTCAAATTGTTTTTTTATTACAGTTGTGACATCGAAATGATGTTGACAAATTGGGCAGCAAGTACATTCCAAATATGAGTAAAAAAAGCAGCCGTAAATTATATTTGTTTCAGTCGCATTCATCCGAACAAGAAACATGCGTAAACAAAATCCGAACTAAGATAGTAGCCACATCGACATGTTCGATCCATGTTTACATTTGACTTGCATTTTGCGGTTAGTCCATCTTTACATCGTCCACCAAAAACAATACTGGGGAGCCATAATTAACATCCATATTGAAATAAAAGAATAAAAAATTGATGAAGTCTTGTTCGCACCCAAATTACTAGCGTACTGGCAGCCCATTCCCATCACTGGCCTACCTTGTGGCATTGCTCATATGAAGGCACTCCCGATACTCTGCGATCTTTGCATTATTGACATCCATAACGATGTCAACCAACAACTTATGACGCACAAAGGGAGCAAACTTTGTACAAAAAGATCATAAGACAAATCAGTTAAAATTGCACGACATACAAGGAAGGATTTGATTGACAAATGGAAATGAAGCAGTAGAATGTACCTTGTGTGGACCGGGCCTTAAATTAGGTTGCTGCATGAATTTGATGACGAACATCCCACAGTCAAACGTGCTACAAAAATAATTTCACATTAAAGTTGTCATCAATGTCAGTAGGTTCATTAAATTAGTCATGCAGCATACACATTAATGTGAGGGAGGGATTGTGGATTACTCGTCCACTTGTTGTACTGGCCTCTCATCTAGCATGCAGAGGCGGAAGCTACGCACGTCTGTAACATAATCATTTCGAAAGTGTAGTTGCAGCAAGTCGTGCAGTGTTTGAACCTGTTCCACAAGGTTGAAGTTGGTTTATGTAAAGGATGTTCAAGTTTGTTGTAGTGTTCAGAAATGCACCAGAAGGACATACCAAAATTTTAGCCACATTTAGCTTCCTTTTGTTTGGTCGGTTGGATGGGACCGAGTCAAATAGGTAGGCTACACGGTCCACCATAACAATTTTAACACACAACCAATGCACTCCTCTGTAATTGAAAGGCATGTAAATCTACACGTAAACACAAGGGCAGACCTTGTTTAGAGGCCATGTAAACATGTAATGGCTTACATATTTTCGTTTTAATATAACGAGATGAACATTGATATTATCCTCTGGCATGCATCAATCGCACCAATGTATCTGTCATGTCCGAAAAATGATGTCACGGTATGTTCATGGTGCAGAGGTTGCGTATCTTTATTTAGAATCAAAGTCTGCATGTGTAATGCATAAAGGTCATTGACGGAAACATTTGTCAAAATATGTCATACACAAAACATAACGTAGCTTTAAACACTTACTTACCGACAGATATATGGGAAAGAACCAATCAGTGTGCCTCCCGTCATTGTGTAAATCCCTCTGTCGATTAGTCAATTGCACCACCACCAAGTTGATTGGTTGGAACATTGTATGTAAGACACAACGCAAGTTGATTAGAAAGGTTTCTGAGTTGAAGTCTTGGCAGCAGCTTCATATTTGCACAGCCAACACTTACAGTGTCGGATAGCCATGACCCCGGTTTGAGCGTGCACATGTCACGCCGGGTACCAACTTCACATGCCCATCCATGAAGATTCATGGAAACAACAATGTCCCTACAAGCAAAAATGATCCTTAGAATGATAGTTATTTCACAGTAGACTGTCATTTAAAATTTACATGTAGTAAACAAAACAATACATTTCATTTTTACTATCGTCAAATACATAGTCAAGAAGTTTTTGTTCCTCCGCCAATAACAACCCTTCGCTGTCCCATATCCTGCACGAGTCCTACAAAAATAAACAGCCAACTAACACTACACATTTCATTAAAAAAATTGAAGCTTACATTACAAGGTCGGTAGTCATAAAAAAGAACGTGAAATGATGTATAAACTGTGACCCTCAGAGTTTTCCAAACTTGTGATGTTTGGTGCGGAGTTTGTTAGAAATGTGTACAAACATATGCAGTGATCATAGCGCAAACATGCAATTGTTTGACGAGTAGTACAATACAACACAAATGATTGTAAAATTACTGATTCACATTATTGATGTGGGCATGAATTGGTATTCAGAACTTGTGGGGCATTAAAGGCAGTATTTGTACCTTGTTCACCTTATCCACACCATCAACATCCACAGGTGAACTTATGTCGTCAACTCCAGTATTTGTTTTGCTATCGATGCATCGAACTATATCCACGGCCTCAGTGGCTTGAACTCGACTTCCGCGCATTTTCCCTTTCCCTTTTCCTTTTCCTCTTCCCTTTGCACTTCCTCTAACGATTCCAGTTGCTCCCAATGGTTTGCCAAGCTTAGTACGAGAAGTATGCACATCGCACGGCACGTTCTTCACGGCCACTGACTGAAGGTCAAGAGTGTATTTATCTTCAGTTTCGTATGTTTCCCCTGACTGAAGGCCTCCCTTCGTTTGGTTGTCCCCACCTTCTTCGATGTTCAGCTTGTGCCCATCATGGAAATGACTTTTGTCCCTTGCCAAGGTTCCCTTCAAATTCTGTTGTTGGTGATCCACCCCTTGTACATCTGAAATATTACACTCCATTGGGTTAACTTCTTCAGATGGTTTGACCACGCCATCGTCATGCGCCTCGACTCCAACAGCAGGGTCGACACCCTATTTGTCCACGCCTGCCAGTTGTGGTGTAGAGAATATACCTTCGATGAGGTGGTGTAGCATTTGCTTCAGTTCACCTAAACTGGTTTATTCAGTGAACGATTCGTTGCAGCCCAAACTGAAACGTTGAAGCAGTTGCTTCAGCATTTCCTTCAGTTCGGCAACATTAGAGGAGAGTTTAATGATACACACATCATTGCCTTCCACCTAATCATACATACACATTCGTGAACTTAGTCTTATAAATCATCGGAAAAATGATGTGGCTCAACTGTGCCAAAATTGCGTAATGCTTGGATAGATTACCTTGTCATTGTCAACAACTTGCTTGCCTTGGAAATGTCGCAACATCTCCATTAAATCTATTTGGTTGTAGATAACTTGCTTCATCATTTCCTTCAGTTCGCGAATATCGGACTCCAAATAGCTCATACGGACTTCATTGTAGTGTCTTTTTTGTTGGTTCTCGACATGGCATGCATCCATGTCAGCATCATCGGCGTCGCTTTCGTTGTTACTGTAATCAAACTCCACCTAATCATAGAAACGCATAAATGAAGTCTAACAGTGTATGTTGAAGATAAGTGGGTCGATGGTGGGAAATGTGCACAATGGTTAGAGTGCTTACAGCAATTGTTGGGAAATTTTGCTTCCTTCTGATATGTCGCAGCGTCTCCCGTATTTGGGTATCACCCCAATCATGTAGCCGAGGTGTGGACCGCGTCGTAGTCGAGCTCAGACAAACACAATCAAGGTACAATAGCTGTGGACATTAAGGGGCACACCATAAATAAGTTATTCTTCCCACAAAAATAAACTATATTCAGTAACAATGACATTCATTCTTCTCAATTTTGCAGCGGAACGTACATAGAATACCACTTTTGTTTAGGATGTTGTCAACTTTATAGTCACATATCATGCAATGTTTTTTGGGAAAAAAAATGTACAGCACACCAAGGACTTTAGTGATGAAACCAAGAAAATTTGTTATGTACATGTTTGTATATATGAATGGCTACAACCCAAAAGACCTTTCCCAGAATCAATACGTTTGGTTTGGTAATGGTCGTATCAAGGTTTCTTCTATATATTATTCTTCAACTCTGCGTACAAATGTGTATAATATTTCCTGTGTCATGAATTCTGTGTCTGATTGATTATTCCAAACCGATGAAGATCAATCAATTATGTTCCCCTCTTCGCAACGTAGTTTTAATTGGTTCCTCCATTGAGGTTCGGCATACTTTTTGCCCTGTACTCTCTGTTCTTAAATTCATGACGGTAGTCGCAGAAAATATATTTCTGCGACTACCATACTTGGTCAGGAAGAGTGTTGTTTGTCGTATTCACAAAGAAGGTAACATTGTATGTTCCAATCAAGGCCAATTTGTTGAACCATGACAGAACAATGCATGAAACATATGAACGGGGGAATGGAAACAAAAGATCGAGTTATTGGCATACCATTAGCAGGAAAACACATCCAGTTGCACCGCGATGACCTTTATACTTGCGAACACCGTTGTGAAGGAATTGCAGTGTCAACTTTGCCTAATTACAAGCTCGCATACGATTCACGTCCTTCACGGCATGAACGAATGATGGCTTCAAGCCGGTCATTGTGGTAGGACACAACATGGCCCGCAACACGTACAGCGCAAATTTCCTCCGAAACTCGTCCTCCGCACCATCAATCTCGGTTAAATAAAGTCTCAACTTGTTCAAAGGAATGACTCCGTTAACAACTCCAACCTCATCGTAGATATTGGGATATGCTTCTAATGACCCAGCCAACTGCACGCCATCGCCTTTACACCGTATTCCCAATAAAACATTAACTGCCTTACAGGTGAGCCTGACTTGACAACCATGAACATTCAATGAACTACTATCAGGATCGAAGTTCTGTACCAACCATGCGCATAAGTTGTGATCTATACGTGTACACTTCATCCCCAGGAGGCCAGCAAACCCAATGTCTATGACTGCCTGCTTTTGTATTTTGTTGAACCGGTTAACTAGCTCAACAATTGACTTCAATGATATGCGGAGTTGCCTTTTACCCTGCACATTTTTTACCCTTAAATTAATACAAAAAAACAACCAACAATGTCAGCAAAGCAGGACCTAGCCAAATGCATTTACGAAAACATGAAGTACATAATGACCTTTTCAGACTTGGGTGCACATGGTACTACTTTGGCGTGTTCCTCGGCGCTCACCTTAGCCATTTCCGCAAACCTCTTTTTCTCATCAGAGGGGAGTGCCTTCCACCTTTTCCCAATCTCTTTTCTACTCTTTAACCAAGAAAGTGACAGACGTACAAGACAAGTAAGAAGTATGAGTCCAAAATAACTGTAACTACAACTTTATGCCAAACGCAATCCGCGTGCATTGTTGGTAATTGAATAAGATTGCAAATACAAATAACAGTTGCAGGAAAAAGTCAGCGACAACACGTAGCTGGACTTTTACAACGAATTGAAATTAACAAAAACAATAGGAAGGTGACATTATTACATGCTACAATCCTACAAACGTGAAACAATCACAAGCCCACTACGACCATTCAATACAACGTGTGGATAGCAACCCAGCGATGTGTTTCCATCATAGTGTATTATAGAGAATACAAATTTTGACACTCATCATTTTTCGTCGAGTGTTGTCTAGCCCTTGCATTTCCTTGAATTGTTGCTGGCTGCATGCAAGCATGGTGAAGCTTATCATCAGTAAATCTTAAATATGAATACATATATATATGCAAGTTTTTATGTCAAGCTGGCCACGAAATCGGCATAAGACACGTTCCGTACATCCGGGACTGAATCGACACCAATTTAAACATTTTCAGACATGCGGAACGAAACCAATTTCAAACATCACAAACTGAACTTCAACAAGGCGTGTAATTTCAGTACAAAAAATGTAATTCCAGATTGTCAACATGAACAACTAGTACCTGTAACAAATGAATGGTGCAACTGGCCGCTTTCGAAAAGAGCCACCAATAGTGTCAAACATTTGGATATGTTGTTCGGCAATTGTCTTCAATCTTTTCCTTCCCATTCATGAAAGAGCAAATCATACAAATTAGATTGAAGGGAAAATTACAGGGGTGGTGTACACATTTTTTCCGTTGTTTAATTTGGATCGATGCACTTTAAACTCCCTCAATTCTGACAGTCCATTTTAAATTTCCTGGATATTTTTGGTGAAATTGCTAATGCCGTTTCTGATTTTTAAAACAAATATTGTAATGTCAATTGATTGAGATTATGTAAGTTCAGTAAAATTATAAGTTGACTACTACAAGAAGTACAGTTGCCACGTATATGCATATTGTCTGATACAAAACAGTTAAGAGTTGTAATCAAATGGACGTAATTGAAACAAAAGTTCACAATTGATGATGGAAAGTGAGGCCATTCAAAATTTGTGCAAAACAAATAACATAAACACAAAAGTACATGGGCTGCTGTAAGAATTGATCCCCAAAAAAAATCAGCGTATTCCTTCGTGATGGATTTCGTTTGTTTACAAACATATGTACGAAACCAACTGGTAGCAAGTCTTGAAGGAGAAAACTAACATTGTTGGTGCGAGGTGACCAATATCCATCAGATGCAATGATGACAATTCCTGCAAAGCATTCTAATCAATATTTACAAGAACACAAACAAATGGTTGCAACATATGGCTGTTAATCGAAAAATTTTGCGTAAACACAAACAACAACAAGCACAATTTCCCAACACTTACACAGATTTTGAAACGGACAAAAGAAAGGACACACATCAAAATTTTGCATTTAGTTCACACAGCTTACAATTGAAATAATTATGTGTACAAGTGATAAATGCATAATTTCCCAAAAATTGAAGACGAATGACTACATTTTGTTTTTCATTTAGTGCTGAAGGAGTACACGCACATACTTTTATGAAGGCCCGACTACAAAGAACAAAGAAGCTACTGAACTATTTCATGACGGGGTTAAACAATCTGGACACGATTCTGTTGTCAGTCAAATTAGTGCTCATCCCAGGCACAAAAACCAGATGAAACCCCATCAAGTTGAGGGCTTCAATTTCCTACTGAGCAACTTGGTTGCAGAGAATCGAGGTGGCTGCATCCTGGCCCATGCTCCATTACCTTCGGGTGCTCAGACATTGGGCAGATCAGAGAAGAATACTTTTCCGGACATACAAGCAAGTTTCTTCAATTGTATGTAACAATGAAACAAGCAAGACTGCCGCTGCCTGCCAGCAAATATTACTAACGTATCCATCCATTCTCATTCTGGACGAAGGTCATACTCCCACAAATGAAAGTACGCATTTCATGAACTCGCTCAATAAAGTCCAGACATCCCGCAACTCATGAATGGCAGCTACCTTCCTCTTGAAATGTAACTCCTATTCAACAGGATGATGATCACTTCAAAGGAAAGGTTACCGTCATTCAAGAGTTGCGTGCAATGACAGGCAAGGCTGTCCATTTCTACGAATGAGATTTTCTTCGTCAATTGCGTGGGCTTGTTGACTTTTCTGAATTTCTTCACGTCAGCCCTACGATAGTTCATGAAGTTGAAGAACTGAACAACTTAGTTAAGAAGTTAAACATCACCTGGGATGGGAGCACACTCTATGTGCACGCACAGTTAAGATCCTTCCTAAAGAGTTCACCTACAGACACATCAACCACAGAAACAGAGGGCATTGACGATGCCCGGATGGACCACATCTTAGAAAAGTTGGATATTAGAAAAGGACTGAAGGCAAACTTCTTCCTTATTCTGTTAGGCTTGTCCGAATCAGGTGGGGAGAAGGTATTCGTTTTCAGCCATCGTGTCCACCCGCTTAAGTTGTTGGAAAGGCTAGCCATGAAAGTGAAGGCTTCAACTCTGGATTCATAATTGGGTGGGGGGAACGAATAGCTCTCTACAAAATTTGCAAATCGTCATCCTCGTTTCAACTCTTTCAATTGGGTTTCCTATGTTTTAAGTTGAATACCGTCCACTATGCATGAACTTCAGCACTGAAACAAACAGTTGTTTCCTGTGTTGCCTGAGACTGCACGGTGCAGATGCGGGTATGTATGTACAAGTCCGACTCATTAAATCTTAACCCTACATTCAATGGTACGCGGTCTGGGAAAAAAATATCATATTTTTAATCTAATATGTGACAGAAAATGATACTATATGTAACTTACAGTGTCAAAATGACATTTATAGTAATTTGACAATAATTTGTACATATAATAATTGTGTTATATACAATTATATAAGAAGTGTCCGTTTTTCAAGTATCCGACACATATCCCATACCCTTGTCCGACTCTCAGGTGTCCGACACGGGTATTTGATCTATTTTGAAGACTCTGTGTAACACATATTGTTTCTAAACATAAGTTCCGGCAATATAAAAGCACCGAGTACTGCAAAATTGAAAGCATAATTCAACCAAGTGTGCTAGCCGTTGTGGGATCAAGATTAGGCATTGTTTGTTTATCGAGTTTCTTATTTTTGCTTTCTTAGCTACTCTTGAAAAAAATTTATTTTTCCCGTGCCAACATTACAAAAAAAATTTTAAAAGTCTCTTTCGTTATATATAACCTAACCTAACAAGTTCGCCATGTAAATGCAGAACACTTTTTATGCTTGTTGCTAACTACTATGATACCTATGTTCAACTTGCAGCGCTGATAACAGAGGGAAGATTCCTATTCGAAAGGGAGAAAATACAAAAAACGAGTAAAGAACAGTTCCTATTGGGTCGATTTCGGTTAGCAGAGGGAAAAGTTCCTATTCGAATAGCACAAAATACAGAAATGGAGTACACAACTGTTCCTATTGGGTCGATTCGGGTTGGGTGTGAAGGTATATGCGAATGAAAGAAGACAAACAAGGAGACAGACAATGTACCAGCACGAAATAAAGGAAATACCAACCGATGCAGACAAACCGACGGTGGTGCTCGGTTAACCCTTGCGGTTGTGCTCCACCGACAAAAATCAACTTCAAAAAAGAATTTATGCATCCACTTCCATGGCTAGCCTTCCCAAGAACTTAAGGGTTGTTCTTTCAATATGATTTTTGCCCTCAAATATTTTTCTCTGTAAAACCCTACAGCTACGGGGAAATGGAACAACGGAGAGCCGGGGAGAGAGAAAGACAAACAAAGAGAGAGGTCCGAGATGGAAGAGAGACGGACGGCCCGAGGGAACTTACACCTCTTCTGAACACTTTGGCATCTTTGAAAATTTAATACTTTATCTGACAACTTACACGTTTTTATGAAAAGTGACATCATTTATAAATTAATTTTCTTCATAAAAGTTACACCTTGGAACTTATATCTTTTTATTAAAAACGAAACATTCAGCTGTTGGTCTTGTTTGGGAACTTATATTTTTTGTAAAAACGAAACATTCAGCTTCGATGATTTGTCTTCTTTGGGAACTTATACATTTTGTAAAAACTCACGAAGTTTACACCAATTCCTAAATTTTACACCTTTTCAAAAAATTTACACCTTTTCTCGGAAATATTTACAAGTTTTTGAAAAATTACACATTTTGTGGAAAAACTTCTTTCATAAAATTCTGATTATTATTTGAAGTTACACCTTTAGTGAAATACTAAACTTACATCTTTTGTAAGGTCATTTACACCTTCATCTGAAAAACATACACCATATTTGAAAATGTTATACCTTTTGTCAAATAAATTCACAATAACAAACTTTATCAAAAGCATATTTTCCATAAAACGGGTAAATTTTTAAAAAAGGTGTAATTGACTTCACCAAAGATGTAACTCCTATTTACAAGGTGTAAATTTTTTTAAACATTTTGTTTCACAAAAGGAGTACCTTTTAGAAAGGCGTGCAAGTTTTTAAAATAATGAGTACAGTTTTTAAAAAGGTGTAAGTTTTGGTGGCAGAAAATGTGTAATATCCCATACAAAGTGTAAATTATATGGAAAATGTTATTCACACAAGCAGTAACCATTCAAAAATGGTGTAAGTATTCCCACAAAAAGGTGTAATCATTCAGAAAATGTTAATGTTTTTAACAAAAGGGATAAATTTTATGCAAATATTCCTTCCATGAAAGGTGTATATTTTCAAAAACATGTATGTAGTTTTCACAAAAGATGGAAGTTATGTCACAAATGGTGTAACTTCCCATTAAAGGTGTAAATTTTATGGAAAATATAATCAGATTTCCATAAAAGGTGTAAACATGTTCCGAAAAGATGTAACTTATTTCACAAAAGGTGTAAGTTCTAATGAAAGGTGTATATTTTGTTCCTAAAAGGTTTCACAAACAGTAACTTCTCATAAAAGGTTTAATTATTTCCACCAAAATGTGTAAACTTTCGAAAAAATTAAGCTTCTAACAAAAGGTTTTAACCTATATGAAAACATATTTTCCTTACGTATAAATTTTTTCACATAAGAAGTCCGTTTTAGAGAAGACGAGTTTGTGAGGGCTTGGAATAACGACTCCAAGTCCAAATCCAACCAAGTATGTCAATGTAAAGAGAACCGTTTGTAATATATATGGACAAGGATCGGCAGAGATAGCTAGACCGAGATCGACGAGAGGATCGAAATTGCGAGATCAACCGAGAAGAGACCCACATGGACACAAACAAACCAAGATCATTGGAGATAGACCGAGATACGAGAGAGACCGACATCGACGAAGAATAAGCCGATATCGACGAGAGAGGCTAAGATCGATAGCCAAAGACAAAAAAAAAAAAACCTTCGATTTAAGGCGGCGGTGGGCAGGAAGTGGCGATGTCGGACGCGGTGACCACGGAGCCCACCGATGCTGGGTGGTCGGTGAGGTCACGAAACCTTTGATTTGTTCAGTGGTTGTCCCATTTGTTTATGAACACTTTGAAGTGTTACTCCTTTTGTGTTTATGAATACTTTGAAATGTTACTCCTTTTCTGGTTATGAACACTTTGAAATGTTACTCCTTTTGTAAAATAATTTTTTCCATACAATTTATACTTTTTGTTGAAATTTACACCTTTTTTGAAAGCCCAACTTCAACCTTTTTCAAAAGTCACTTACATCTTTTGTGAAAAAAAAATCATCAAATTTATATCTTTTGCTAAAATTTACACCATTCTGTGGAAGTGCTTATATCTTTCTAAAAAGTTACTCATTTTGTGAAACAATTTATCTCGTCAGATTTATACTTTTTCTTCGAACATACACCTTTTGTGAAAGCCAAACTTAAGTCTTTTTCTGAAGTTAGTTATATCTTTTGTGAAAAAAAAAATCATCGAATTTACAGATTTTGCCTAAACTTACACCTTGTCTTGAAAAAACTTACACCGTTGCTGAAAAGTTACCCTTTTTGTGAAAGAATTTTTGTCATAAGATTTATACCTTTTTGAAACTTACACATTTTCTAAAAGCCCAACTTAAACCTTTTTCTGAAGTCACTTATATCTTTTGTGAAAAAAAAAATTTGATGACCTTTACACATTATGCCTCAACTTACAGTTTTTCGTGGAAAAACTTACACCGTTTCTGAAAAGTTACTCCTTTTGTGAAAGAATTTTTGGAATAAGATTTATACCTTTTATGAAACTTACACCTTTTGTGAAAGCCCAACTTAAACATTTTTCTGAAGTCACTTACATCTTTTGTGAAAAAAAAAATTCATATAATTTATATCTTTTGCTAAAATTTACAACTTTTCGTGGAAGTGCTTATATATTTTCTGAAAAGTTATTCATTTTGTGAAATAATTTTAAAATTATTGTAAGTTCAAAAGGCGTAAGTATTATGTGTAAGTTGTCAAAAAATTCAAAAGGCGTAAGTATTATGTGTAAGTTGTAAAAATTTTACGAAATAAAATTTTTCACATATCGTGTAACTTTCAGAAAAGTTATAACTTGTTTTATAAAAGATATAACTATTATGTGCAAGTTGTCATTCACGTATGGTGTACCTTTCAGAAAAATATAACATGTTTTACAAAAGATGTAAATATTATGTGTAAGTGACAAAATTTTATGAAATAAAAATTTTCACATATGGTGTAACTTTCATAAAAGGTATAACTTATTTTACAAAAGATATCAGTATCATGTGTAAGTTGTCATTCACTTATGGTGTAACTTCTAGAAAAGGTATAACTTATTTTACAAAAGATGTAAAAAAAATTTCAACTTACTCATAATACTTACGCCTTTTGAACTTACAATAATTTCAAAATCATTTCACAAAATGAGTAACTTTTCAGAAAAGATATAAGCACTTCCACAAAAAGGTGTAACTTTTAGCAAAAGATTTAAATTTTACGAATTTTTTTTCCCACAAAAGATGTAAGTTACTTCACAAAAAGTTTTAAGTTTGGCTTTCAGAAAAGGTGTAAGTTTCATAAAAGGTATAAATCTTATTACAAAAATTCTTTCACAAAAGGATAACTTTTCAGCAAGGGTGTAAGTTTTTTCACGAAAAATTGTAAGTTTAGGCAAAATGTGTAAATTTCATCAATTTTTTTTGTTAGGTTTTTATTTTTGGCAACCCCGTTTGACAAAACTCCTTTGAG
Organism: Camellia lanceoleosa; assembly: GCA_025200525.1. NCBI lineage: Eukaryota > Viridiplantae > Streptophyta > Magnoliopsida > Ericales > Theaceae > Camellia > Camellia lanceoleosa. The sequence continues at coordinate 112,092,687 of CM045769.1, forward strand.
TTGTAATTTTATTCGCATTTTATTTTTAGTGAGGCTATGAGTTTATTAGATGCGAATTCAACCCGAATCGAGCCTTGTAGAGAAGTTTGTGATGTTAATGCTTTCAAGATTGCCACTTCGCTGATTATGACGGGTCGAAATTTTGCCGGTCGATTCCCGAAGCAAAATGTAAAAATGCATTCAAAGTTACCTGTCCGATCATGTTATTCTTTTCCATTTTTTCCAGTTTTGGCCTTCCCGCTCGAGCGGGGAAAGTGGCGCTCGAGCAGGGTTTGCGAGTTCACAGCATCTCTGCTATGCCTGAAAAAGTACTGGATGGTGTGATTCCCCGCTCGAGCGGGGAAACGGATGCTCGAGCGGGGAGCCTATATGAAATCACAAAATATGAAGTCTCCTCGGCGGAAAACCCACGCCGAAAGGCACTGCGCGATCCCAGATTTCCAGATTCGTTAAGGAGTTGGTTTTCTTCTGAAATTAGGATTGCTTTGGTTTTCTATAAATACTTGGTCTTCTCCCAAAGCTAAAGGTACTTCTCCAGATCTCCTTTTTGGATCTTAAGGTTTATATCTGGAGATATTTTGCTAGTTTCTTTGATGTTTTTATTGAGTATTCAACTCATGGTTTAAAGAGAGTACATCAAAGGTTTGGTTTGTTATACACAAGAGAGAGAGTTGTTCTTCGGTGGATTCTGAAGAATTCGAGCCTGAAGCTTCGGTGGATTCTGGAGTGGCTCATTGGAAAGACAATTCTGAGGTGAAGATGGGGTTGGAAGAGACACATAGAGGTTGGTTCAATTAGGCGTTGTGGATTCGCTAAGTAATTGAGAGTATACCTGTGTAATTTCTTTATATCTTTTTAGTGGATTGTTTTGTGGCTGTTACCTGTGGTTTTTTAATCACAATTGGAGGTGTCCAATTGTGGTTTTTTCACGTAAAATCGTTGTGTTGATTTGTCTTTGATTGTTTGATTGGGATTGTTATATTCTGCTTAAAATTAGTATATAATCACAAATCAATATCTAGGGTTTCTAGATTTTTCATTTTTTTCCCACAAAAGATACTTCTCACAAGAGGTTTAAGTATTTCAATGAAAAGGTGTAAATTTTAAAAACTAAATTATTTCACAAATGTTTAACCTTCCACAAATAGTGTAAGTGTTTTCACGGGAGATGTAAGTAACTTCGCAAAACCTGTAAGTTCCTAAACCCAATCAAACTATATATGTCTTCTTCAAATAATGGCAATGTCCGAGAGAAGGGCGTTTCGGAGAGCTTGGTCTTCAGTAGAAGTCCGTTTCAGAGAAGACGAGTTTGGGAGGGCTTCGAATAGCGACTCCAAGTCCAAACGAAGAATTTCAATGTAAAAGAGAACCGTTTTAAATATAGAGCAACGGACAAACAGAGAGAAATAAGATGAGATCAACAGACAGAGACCTAGATGGACAGTGATCGACAGAGACACCCAGACCAAGACCGACAGAGAGGGACCGAATCGACAGAGACAGCCAAACCGAGATCGATAGAAAGGGATCGAATCGACAGAGATCGACAGAGAAGAGACCACATGGACACAGACAGACCAAGATCGCTGGAGACAGACCGGGAAAGACAGACATCGACGGCCGACATCGACAGAGAGAGACCAAGATCGATAGCCAAAGAGAAAAAAACCTTTGATTTGCGGCGGCGGTGGCCGTGGCCGTGGAGGTGGCGACGGCAGTGAGCACCGGGGGCCACCGACGCTCGGGTGGTCAGCGGGGGTCACGAACCCTTTGATTTGTTCAGTCGTTGTCCCATTTGTTTATGAACACTTTGAAGTGTTACTCCTTTTGTGGTTATGAACACTTTGAAATGATACTCCTTTTGTTTATGAACACTTTGAAATGTTACTCCTTTTGTGAAAGCTCAACTTAAACATTTTTCTGCAGTCACTTATATATTTTGTGGAAAAAAAAAATTCATCAAATTTACACATTTTGCTAAAACTTACACCTTTTTATGAAAACACTTACACTGTTGCGGCAAAGTTACTCCTTTTGTGAAAGAATTTTTGTCATAAGATTTATACCTTTTCTTGAAACTTACACTTTTTCTGAAAGCCAAACTTAAACATTTTTCTGCAGTCACTTATATATTTTGTGGGAAAAAAAATCATCAAATTTATACATTTTGCTAAAACTTACACCTTTTTGTGAAAACACTTACACAGCTGCGGTAAAGTTACTCCTTTTGTGAAAGTATTTTTGTCATAAGATTTATACCTTTTCTTGAAACTTACACTTTTTCTGAAAGCCAAACTTAAACATTTTTCTGAAGTCACTTATATATTTTGTGGAAAAAAAAATCATCAAATTTATACATTTTGCTAAAACTTACACCTTTTTGTGAAAACACTTACACAGCAGCGGTAAAGTTACTCCTTTTGTGAAAGTATTTTTGTCATAAGATTTATACCTTTTCTTGAAACATACACCTTTTGTCAAAGCCCAACTTAAACCTTTTTTTGAAGTCACTTATATCTTTTGTGAAAAAAAAAATTTGTAAAATTTATACCTTTTGCTAAAATTTATGGTGTAACTTTCTAAAATGTATAACTTGTTTTACAAAAGATATAAGTATTATGTGTAAGTTCTCATTCACATATGGTGTAACTTTCAGAAAAGGTATAACTTGTTTTAAAAAAGATATAAGTATTATGTGTAAGGGTCATTCACATATGGTGTAACTTTCTTAAAAAGGTATAACTTGTTTTAAAAAAGATGTAAGTATTATGTGTAAGTTGTCATTCACGTTTGGTGTAACTTTAGAAAAGTATAACTTGTTTTACAAAAGCCGTAAGTATTATGTGTAAGTTGTCAAAATTTTTTGAAATAAAATTTTTCACATATGGTGTAACTTTCAGAAAAGGTATGACTTTTTTTTACAAAAGATATAAGTGTTATGTGTAAGTTGTCATTCACATATGGTGTAACTTTGACAAAAGGTATAACTTGTTTTACAAAAGATGTAAGTATTATGTGTAAGTTGTCAAAAGTTACGCCTTTGGTTAGCAATTTTACAAAAGTTGTAAGTTGTCAGAAAAGTGTAAGAATTTTCACAAAAAAGTGTAAGTTCTCACAAAAGGTGAAAGTTTTCACAAAAGCAGTAAGTTTTCACAAACGGTGTAAACTTTCAAAAATCTTTTACGCCTTTTTCTAAAATTACTTAGGCCTTTTGTTAAAATTTACGGCTTCTGTGAAAATTTACACATTTTGTGAAATCATTTACACCTTTTCAGACAAAATTACACTTTTAGTCATATAATATATTCTTTTATTCATTTACCTATTGGTGACCTGCTTTAGCAGGTCACCAATGTGTTAGTTTTCAAATATTTGGGTATAACTCAATACCCAAAAAGGTGTAAAGGTAACATAGAAGGGTGTAAGTGCCTTGCATACCATATGCAAGGCACACTTAAGAAAAGTCCTTTGTAAATTTAATCAATTCCTATGTGATTATATGCGTTACCTTATATTCTTGAGATGATTCACATGTCATATCTTAGAAGCCGAATCTTTAGTTGCATCTCATGAGTGAATTGCATTAGGATTTTGTATATAAGATCATGCATGTTTTACTAATTTTATTTTGTAGCTTGTTCGCGGGACGTCAAACATGTAAGTTTTTATGCTTTAACATCCCATTTGTGTGTGTTTTTCTTATTATGTTTACCATTCTACCATGAGGCTATTTGCTTATGTGAATGCCAGTGGATGGAGATTGTGTTGCTTAATTTGGAATAATGTTAATTTTCATGTTTGTAAACTCAATTTATTTGGGTTGTACATCTTCAAAACTCTTTCAAAACTACATGAAATCAAGTTGTTCCAAAGTGGGTGACATAGTCTATACTTGTATGTTTCACATAATTTTTTTAGAATTTATTAAATAATCGGAATATGAACATATAAAGTAAATGAAATTCATATCATGGTTTAGTAAAGGTCGATCTTTTGATTGGGTGAGCAGGGGTGCTCAATTAATGACCTTCCTCTCTCATACCTAAGGTTCTGAACCGAGACAACTTTAGTTATGATGAACAGTGGCCTTGGCACGAGTCATGGGTTTCCTAATTTTCCAAAATATTAGGTGGCGATTCTGAGATCGATGGCCTTGATCCATTTACAGCAAAATATTTTTTTATTTTTATTTTTTTGTAATAAAATGGATTTTCTAAAATTTGCCAAATGTGGACTCTTGTCTGTGTTTCATATTGCACTTATGAGACTAGATCGAAGAGGCAGAGGGTCTGAACTTTTTAACGCGCGCGGGTACTCTCCAAGCATGTTACAATTTTTGGCGACTCTGTTGGGGATTTTGTGAAACCTTGACTCGAACTCTATGATATGACTTTTATTTTCAATTATATATTTATTGAATTGCATGCATTGGTGCACTTAAAGTTCCTATGGTGCCTAGATACTAGTGGGAGCACAGGCATACTTTTTGTGACACTACACTTATCTTTATGATACTTTAGAGGCCTTATGTTGTAACCTTTTGAGATCTCTAAGGTTCTTAGGCTTCGAAGAGAGGCTATATTGACTCTTCTGATCTCCTAGAATCTTTATTGGTTATGACCCAAACGACTCTTTGGTAGCGTCACCTTGACTTCAACCTCTAGAGTAGAGCTAACTTTGTACATATAGTAAGTTATAGTACCTTTCAAAATTAGGACAGGAGGCTCTCCCATTTCTAGGATGTATGATACCGCTTGTTTGAATTGTGATGACCGGTCATGTTATTCATTTGTTTCTCTTTGTTTAACCTCGGTCTACCATTGTTATAGCATCAGATTTTAGTGTAAGGTTTTGGTTTGACCGTTGGATGGTTGTTTTGAAAACTCCTTCTCAAAAATTTTCATTCTTATTTATTACTATTCCGAGTTTCACGTGTTTCGGAAGGTGCGGGTTCAGTTCGGAGTACCAGGGTTTGAGCCGACAAATTTTGGGGTTAGAGGACCAAGGCGCCGCGTCGCGAGCCTTGGGCCTACGTGTAGGAGAGGGCTTTGCGTCACGAGAGGTGAGGCCGTACATGCGGAAATTAGAGGAATTCTGGGCTGCTTACTGCATTATATGCAGGTGCGGCATGTGGTGCGCTTTACGAGAATTGCACATGCGGGGGTGAGGGCCGCACATGCGGGAAGCACGCTCCGCACATGCGGGGGCAAGTGCCACAAGTGCGGGACGAGCTGAGTCCAAAAACTCTATTTTTTTTTCTCTCCTTTTGGCTGAGTGTATATCACTTTTAAACACTCCCTTCTCACTCTAAAATCACTTTTGCTCCTCCTTCATTCTAAAACCTCTCACCAAATACTAAAAACCCTTGATTTCTTGAAATCCTTTGGGTTTTGATCCTTTATCTTTCACAAGTTTTGGAGAACAAAGCAAGGACTTTACTTTGTGAGGTGGAGATCGAAGTTCTACACCTTTGATTTTAGGGTTCATCCCGTCTCTTCAACAAGATTGAGGTAGGGACTTCTTTGAGTTATATATACATGTTTTTGCAAGGTTGATGTTGATTTTAAGGTTTTCTTGAAGATATTATTAAAGTTTTGACTTTTGGCTCAAGAATATAGGGATTTTCAAAGTGGGTTTAAATCTCAAATCTTTCTACGTTAATCCTTGAGGGTTTCACATTCATTATGTGAGAAAGGATGTTTTGTGTGTATGTGTCCTTTTAAAATGGTGAAGAGATACCTAATCTTAGCTAAAGACCTAAATTTATGGATTTTGAAATGGGTTGAGGGTCTATAAAATTAATCAATTTGTTGTTATGTCACAATTGAAGAATGAAATGGAAAATATCTTTTGCCATTGTAGAAATGATGAGTTTCATGGAATGTGTGAAATATGGAGATGGAAATTTTTAGTTGAAATTGTAGATAAAGTTATGAAGTAAAAAATTGTTGGTTTAACATGAAATGTGAAAAGTATTCATTTGTTGATGAATTTAAACAAAATTATGGGTATCATGCTAGATAATGTTGAAAGAGGAGAGGAAAGTTTGATTATGATGAATCATCGTTAAGAAATTTGATGATGGAGAAATGTTATGTAGTGATGACGATTATTACATTGCATATTCATTCAATTGATTATCACAAGATTATTATTTAGCTTTGACATATATTGTATTGGCATTTCTAGCATTGCATTGTTGCAAGTTTTGAGTTAAGATTTGAAAACATTTACATTGAGAAAGAAATGTTGTGAAATGAACTTATTGGAATGTTTTGGGGTAAATATGTTGGTAAGTCCGGTTAGGAGGTGTAGATGAAATTAATTAAGTTGGCCTGAGTGTCCAAGGTGAAAGACCGAAAACACATGCAGAGGATCCCTTCCGGTTAGCAATCGCTAAAGTGGGGTTTTGGTAATGCTAGTTATGCCTACTTGCAGACACCAACCTAAAGATTACTTGAGTCGTATTTACCGCCCCATTGAACTAAATTGTAAATTTTCGAGTTGTTGAGATATCAAGTTAACATTGAGCATGGTGATTTTTTTTCAAAAGATGTAAATGTAGTTTTCTTTTAAAAGGCATAGCATGGTGTAGACCGCTGTGAGGGCGCTAATCGCTTGTCCATTAGCTACTACAGTTCGAACTCGTGTCACGGTTCTGAATCTAATCTCACAAAGTGCAATGTGCGACCGATAAATCACCAAAGAGTCCAAATCCGGCAAATTGTTTTGGAAAACTGATTTTTATAAAGAAGTGCCAAACATGGACTGCTTTGCCAGATACAGAGTCACCACCTAAATGTTTTATTTTGGAAAATTTAGGAAACCCTGACTCGTGCCTAAGGCCACGTGTCCGTCATTATCACAGTTGCCTCGGCTTGGGAACTTGGGTACAAGAGGGGAAGGTCATGCAATGAGCACCCCTGCTCGCCCGATCAAAGATTGGCCTTTACTATCATGATATTTTGTTTTTGAAAATACATGTGTTCTTATTGCGGTTTATTGACCTAGAATTACTATGTGATGCGCACAGTATACAAGTATAGACTAGATCGCCTAAGTTGGAACAAAACATTGCACGTTCGTTTGTTTGAAAACGTTTTGAAGTTTCCTACTTGCAAGTAGGCAAAGTCATGGATTTCAATGAATTGTTCCAATTTAAGCAATCCAACCTTCACCCACAGGCATTCAGGCAGTTAATCAACTAAGCAGTTAGTCTCATGGCAAGCATGCTAACATAGCAACACTTACACACATGCAGTATGCTAAAGTATAAACACTCGCAGTGTATTCTGAGCCAAAACAGAGAACTAGTTAGAAATCATGCATGATCCTAGTTCATGTTAAAATGGCTAATGCAACACATGCAAAAATGTGACTACAATAGGCTCGGCTATTCTAAAATGTCATGTGAAATGCAACTTGATAACATGCTGTTGAACACGTATTCAAGTAAATGTATTGAAATATAATGTAGTTAGTATGATGCGCCGAGCCCGGTGTATGCAAGACAGATGAATGGATGCATGCATGCGAAGCATAAGGATGCTAATTGAAATATGCCCTAAAACTAACCATCGTAAGCATGTAAGTAAAAGGGAGAAAGAAATGGAGGTTGGAAGACATGTATCACATGCACGCACGCTTATTACAACAGTTGGCCCTCTTGACGGAGGGTCCGAATAAGAAGCTAAGTAGCTAATCTAAGCTAATTTAAACTAAGTACAAAACGAAGCTAATTGACTAACAAGTTAACTAACTGGTTATTACAACACAAATAAGCAGCTAAACGCATTAACTACTTAAATACAGAACCGAAGCATAAACTAGCTAAGGAAAGCAGTAAATAGAAGTCCTCGGGAAGAGGAGTGCATGTATGCTCGGTCGCCTTGTTCGGAAATCTATCGCGATACCCCAACTTTCCTTTGTTTGCAACTGTTCTCAAAACCTTGCACCAAGCTCCACAAAGCTTCTAACTCACCTTGGGGACCCTCAGGAGGGCTGCCAACCACCTAGGGGTGTTGCTAGCCACTGGCCAACCACTTGCCATTGCTGCAGACTAGAAAAAGTGGTCGGCCAGCTAGTTTTTCTGGTTGGCCGACCAGTTTTGCTGCACTCTTCCAGCTTGCTGCGACAGAGAGCAAGAAAGGGCGCGGCAATGTATTTGCAAGATATGTGTGCACAACCACTCTCCCTATCATTTCACAAGCTTGAGGGAGTGTGGTTCTTGACCCTCGAGCCACCAATCACGCATCTCGATGCATCATGGCCGAGAAGCCAAATTGCACAATTCAATGTAAAATGAATGCACATATAAACACATAAAGCCTTGACCTCTATCATGTATGATCAAGAGGGTCAACGACCGAGAATTGAGGCACGTTTCATCACTTCAAGTATGAAACGTCCCTCGTTTCTCGTATTTGGACTAACACCTAATCCAAACACAATGCAAGTAACAACATGCATACATAATGCAAAGAACAACATGGCATACAAAATGCTAAGAATAACATGGCATACACAATGCAATGTAACGACATGGCATACGCAATACAAACAACAACATAACATACACAATGCAAACAACAACATAGCATACACAATGCAATGTAACATGAGCATGCTATCAATGCTAACGGCATGCATACTCAATGCAAAGCAACATAAGCAACCTATCAATGCTAATGTCATGCATACACAATGCAATGCAACATAAGCAACCTATCAATGCTAATGTCATGCATACTCAATGCAAAGCAACATAAGCATGCAAATAACATGAAAACAAACATGCTCAATGGACTTAAACCAAAAATGGACAGACCTCAGTCATGCCCAAATCAGTGGCCATAATGCTGAAATAAAGGCACCAAAAGACGGGACATACATGCACATGCACTGGCCTATCAACTAGGTATAAGTACACAACACTCAAAAGTGCAAGGAGTGACAAATGTGGAAGTGTATCAACACTAAATGCTCTGAAATTAGGTATGAAATGATGCCAAATCACTCAATCAACACAAGTGAGGCATGCTAGGGTCCTTAAGCATTAAAGCAATCAAGGAGGACTACTCTAGAGACATGCAATACATGGCACAAATGCATGAACCAAGCATGGACAAAGTTCAAATAGGTCTAAACAAAGACCAAAACATGTTGAGATGGGGGCTCAAATGTCTAAGCATGCATGTATGCACACTAGGCCATAAGCAAGGCAACAATGCACAACCCTTAGAGGCACTCAAAGGGTGAAAGAAGTGGGAACATGGCAATGCTATATGCTCTGAAATGTCATATTCGATGATGCCAAATCATGCACATGATACAAATGAAGCATGCTATGGTGCTCAAAGCTTGAAGCTAGCATAGGCATTTGTACTACAACTATGAAAAACATGAAGCATATGGAAAATACAACCCCAAACAGTACTAGAGCATGTCAAAATGATGCTAAAACATGTATGGAAGGAAGCCAAAATAAGCTAGCATGGAGGGCCAAAAACATGGATCATGCAAGGGCAATGGGGAGGATTACACTACACCTACCAAAATCAAGCATGAGATGGATTCGCCAACAAAAATTAGAGTTATATTATGGCAAAATAACCCCTAAAACATATTGAAATGATAGCTAGCAAGCTTAGGCATGAAGGCATACACAATGACTCATATTTAAGGCATAAGGAACCAACCTTCCAAAGCATGGAAAGAGTGACAAATACAAATGTATGAACATGAAACATGCACTAAAATAACATTTCAAATGATGCCAAATCATGAAAATAGTCCAAGTAATGCATGCTAATGGACTCAATACACAAAGCTAGTGAGCTAGATTGAACCATGGCTGACATTATTAATGTATTATTTTGTGCATTAAAATGAGTTAAGGAAGGGAAAGAATTCTTATTTATAGTTATAAATAATGAATCTCATAAAATATGGGGACGGTTGGTGTTGGAAAATTATTGTTCAAATGTTACTATAGTCTTGAAATGACTATATTGTTGGAATTACTTGGGATGTGGAAATGTGGTTATTTGTTGATGGATTTAAATGGAGACATGGTTCTATTGTGAGATACTATGGAATGGAGGAACGAAAACTTGTTTATTTTGAGATTATTGTTGAGATATTTAAGAATGGAAAGGAAATTTATATTGTAGTATTATCAATTGTTACCTTGCATACACAGTTGTTTGGTTATCGCATGTTTTGATTTGAATTTGATTACTTTGCATTGAGAAAAGAATTGCTGAAAAATGAGAACTATGGAAATGTTTTTGGGGTAAATATGTTGGTAAGTCCAAATAAGAGGTGTAAATGGAATTGATAAGTTGGCTGAGTGTCCGAGGTGAAAGACCGAAAACACATGCGGATGAGGTGCCACTTCCCTTCCGGTTAGCAACCAATAAAGTGGGGTTTTTGGTAGTGCTAGTTAAGCCTACTTATAGACACCAACCTAGGGATTACTTGAGTCATATTTACCGCCCCATTAAATAAAAATTGTACACTTTATTATGGTTGTGATTTCAAGTTACTGCTGAACATGGTAGCTTTTTAAAACATGTAAATGAAATCTTTTATTGGCATTGCATGGCACATACATTTTACATTGGGAAGTCTGGCATAAACATATATACTTTATTTAGAATTCTCTACTGGGCTTTATGCTCACCCCTATGGAATTTTGGTGCAGGAAAAGATGTGGTGAACCCGCCAAACTAGGGCGTGGAAGTATGTTTATTTTGAGAGTATAAGGCTCTTCTTGTTGTGATTGTAATTTTTTTGTAAGCCAAGGGCTATTCATTTATGGGTCCGAGAGACCATTTTGGTATAATTGGGCTTAAGCCTTGGAATATGTAAGCCCTCGAGGGCGTTTTATTTATTTTTGGGATTTGATGTTCTACATGCTATAGATTCATGTATTCTATATCATTGATGTATAATTCGCATGTGGAACTTTTGTACAAACTTTTTTGATTAATGATGTAAAGATTGGAGAATTGCTCTTATTTTTTAATGGATGTTGGTTGATGTACCTAATTTATGTTGGATTATTTTGGGGGTGTTACAATACAAGACTCTTAGGTCAAAGGAAAATAAGTGCATTATAATAGAACTACCTTTTAAATTGACAATGATCATTTCATAGGTATTCTCAAAACCAATCATGTTCAGTGCGTGTACTTATTGCATAACATCCACATATTTGCCTAAGGTCACTACCTCAATGATGGAGTTAACCATTCTATCATATAACAGCAAAATAGGTGTAGACCATAGTAGTGCGACGCCTAATCAACACCCATAGCTTAGAACATTAATTGGGTCTACAAGGCACCAAAAAATCATAACTCCCAACTTTTGGTTCATTAACCATTAGCATGTTTTTCTACAATGTTACCCAAGGGACTTTATGTTCACATCATATGTAACATTAAACATAACATTACCCAGAATAATAATATACAAAGTGCAAAATAAAATGTCAAGCAATTTATTCAATCAGTTAATAAAGTCAACAAATTATTTTTTTGAGGGCACAAATGCTAATAGAATTTACTTGCTAGTTAAACTTCGTAGGATTTCAAATCCTAGGAAGATAAAGACAAAATTTAACATAAATAGCCAAAACTAATCTTATAGCCCTAAAACCCTAGAACTCTCCATCACTTTATCATCTCTCTCTCTCTCTCTCCAGTGTTGTCTCTACTATGTTTACTAGTGCAACCTCAATGACATCTACCACCACCTCAATTGCATTTGCCATCATTGCTTCTATTATTTACACTCAAAATTGTTGTTGCCCCACCGACTTTTTAGTATCCTCTATCGTTTAGCGTTGGATGTGCTTTATTTACTTGAAACAATTATTATCATCACTGATTTATCAAGCACCATTCTATTTCGCTGTTTGATGCATCTCACTAGTTCAGATCTAGATGTTACTCACCTTCAATAAAATTTCTCATTCTCTATTTTATTTTATTTATCTATTTGTTCATTTGAATGTTATTAGTTGTCAGAAATTGATTGTTGCTATTTGTTTGGTAATTTTTTTTAGTCTACTATCTTTTTACCGTTTGTCGTACTCAATGAAATTTATTTGAGTAAAATTAATGAAACTGTTAGAGTTAGTAAGATTTTTCTGACTTAAACTAGAAGTCAGTGAAATTTCTTTGACCAAAGTCTTGTACAATTTCACTAAAAGATTTTACTTTGGAGCTATAAATTTAAACTTTTTATTAGTCTTAAATTTGGAATCAAGGACCTAATTTTGTATTGCTCTTAAATAGAATTTTCATAAATGTTGGAAAGTAAAATTTCAATTTGTTTTATTTTAAAAATAATAATAATAAATAAATATAAAATTAGTCATTTTTTAAAGTCCCCAATTTGAATTTATTAGTCCTAAATTTAGAATTAGAAACCTAATTTTTTTAATTGGTCCTTAAATTTACAATTTTCGTGTGAAAATATGTAATTTCTCTCATCAAAATTTCACTATGATGTAACAACGAACCTAGTAAATTATTAATATAATTGTGAGGGCATTTTGATCCAAAATTTCTTTCGTGTTTTGTTAGAGGACCTGCACTAATACTATAAAATTGTTTGTCGTTACATACTACAAAATGTTATCTAAGGAGCTTAAAAAAAAAAAAAATAATAATAATAATAATAATAATAATAATAATAATAATAAAATAGAGAAAACTGGTGATAAATCCATATTCCCATCCCTATAAGTCATTAAAGACAAGGGTGGTCCTATTGGGGACAGAAGGAAATTTCTTAGTCAAAAGAATATTTGTTGGTCAAAAGGATATTACAACCTATCTGATGAAATTTTTATTTAAAATATTTGGTCAAAATTTTTTTTGTATTTGTTCAATTTTTTGAACTTATTTGTTCCAAATTTGAAATTCACCAAGCCTATTTTTTTCTATATGTCGAAATTCACCAAGCTTGTTTTTCCTATATGTTCAATTTTTTATTCCATCTATTCAAATTCTCATATACACACAAAAACATATATAGAGAGAGAGGTCCCATCTGTCAAAATCTGTTTCTATTTGTTACCCAATTCTCTCTCTCTCTCTCTCTCTCTCTCTCTCTCTCTCTCTTGAAACATGAACTACTGACCACTTTTCTCAAAACCACTATTTCTCTCTCTCTATCTGTCTCTCTTTATTACCAGCCACTGGAATCTGACTCAAACTTACCACCACCGTTGAAAATTCCTCATAGAATCATCAACGTGAAGAATAGAGGCGTCATATGTATTGCTTCAACTTGAGGAATAATTTCAGATCGGACTTGACCTTGTTCTTGAGATCCGAGAAGCGGAGGAGAAAAAAGTGAAAAAAGAGGAACGAGGTAAGAGTTCGCAAGCTGAATCGCCCTAAGAGCGAGTTCAGACAACAAGGCGTGGGTTGTTCTTCGTCGTTGTCGCTGGAACGATGAGAGAGAGAGAGAGAGAGAGAGAGAGAGATGTCATTGACAATGAACACTAAAGAACAGATCGAACAGATAGTCACTTGAATGAGACAATCCTTATGGACTTAATAGTGTAGCACGTGGACTTTTACAAGAAAGGAATTTAAAATTGGATTTATAAACCCAGCGCCCTTAAAAATATATACTTTTGGTTTAGACTTTACACGATTAATATAGCTCATATTATTAATAGAAAGGTTTAATAGACATGTTTCTCAATACAAAAATCCTAACATAATTGACATGAAACAATCATTTCATAAACGAACAAACAAAAAATATTAAAAAGAAAAAGACAGAAGGTGCAAAAAATAAAAATAAAAATAAAAATTTGTCCAATAAGTTAATTCATCTAAATTCAATTTATTTTTTTTTTAAATTCACATTTGTGGCTGAATTTTAAAATCTAAAACCTTTCATTTTCAAAAGAAAAAAGGAAAATATTAAAAAGGGGTAACTGTACACCAGTGAAATTTTTAAAAAAATAATTACATATTCATGAAAAATAAATTAAAATTATAATTATTAATATTTATAAAGTGTTTCTCACTAATTTGTAATTATTATTTTTTTAAAATTCTACTGACTTGATATTTTCTTTATTAAAAAGGAGAATTAGTGTGAGAGTTATTCAATGAGTAAACAGTCATTTTAGGTATAAATTCAACATTTAAATATCTAATATGTTTCAGTCAAACCAAGGATCTTTCTTGTTCCTACGCCATGTCAACAACCAACTCCACACAATTATGTTTGACTTTTAGATTTGTGAACGGAAAAGAGAAACGAAATAGATTTTTTTTTTTTTTTAAACAAATCCAATTTCACCGGTCAAATACGAGTATAGATTGGGTTGGGTCAGCCCCATGTAGGCGATCCTTTAAAAAAATAAAATAAAATAAAATAAAAAGGTAGTAGTCCTTTCGTCTTTTCACCTACTAAAAAGAAGTCGTCCTTTCATTGCTCTGATTGGATGGTCTATTGAACTTCGATCATTGTGAAATTTGACAGAAAAATTATTTGATACTCCTGACATGCTATGTGTTCGTGGTTTTCACCGGTCAAATACGAGTATAAAAATACTCCCAAATTATTGCCTCTTCACTCGTTTTGTCACGGAAGTCAATGGAGAAATAGTAAGGTTATTGACTCTGGAATTGCAGCCCAGCCAAGCATTGTTGACCTGAGGAGGAACCCAATTTGAGTCTTCTATTTCTTCATTTTGTGATCCCCATGTCTTCTCTCATCCCTTCACTCTTGTCTTCCTTCATCGTCTCATTCTATCGATTGATTGCCAGCCCAAATCCTGTGTGCTAAGCACATATTCCATCATGTATCAATCCGAGGAATCGTGCCCGTTGGTTTTCACTCGTTGAGATTCAATTGGCAACCAACAACTTTGATGATGCTTTGGTCATTGGGAAAGGCGGATTCGGTAAGGTGTTTAAAGGGTTCATCGACGGTGGAGCTACCACTGTCGCCATTAAGCGATCGAATGCAGAGTCCAAACAAGGGGCAGCAGAGTTTTGGACTGAGATCAAGACGCTTTCCAATCTCCGGCACAGACATCTTGTGACTCTGATTGGCTACTCTAATGATTGCGAGGAGATGATACTTGTTTACGAATACATGGTCAATGGGACGCTTGTTGATCATCTCTACAAAAATAGTAGGAAAGGGAATGGGAATGAAATTTTTTGGCTTACTTGGGAGGATAGGCTCAAGATTTGTATTGGTGCTGCCCATGAATTGGACTACCTTCATACGAATACTGAGCAAGCTGTCATACATAGAGACGTGAAGAGCACAAACATTCTATTGGACGAGAATTGGGTAGTTAAGATTTCAGATTTTGGGTTGTCGAAAATGGTAAACACAAGCCATACACAAACCCACGTTAGTACAGATGTTAAAGGCACATTTGGTTAATTAGATCCAGCGTATTTTTTGACTCGTAGACTAACCAAGAAATCGGATGTGTATGCCTTTGGTGTGGTTCTATTTGAAGTGTTATGTGTGAGGCCACCGGTGGATACCAGTGTTGAGGAGGACCAAATGAATCTAGCCCAATGGGCTAAAAGATGCATGAAAAAAGGAACCCTTGGCCAGATCATTGATCCCTCTATAAGAGGACAAATATCACCAAGCTGTCTAAAGGTGTTCACAGAAGTTGCTAACAAATGTTTATGTAATCGTCCAGAAGGAAGGCCCACAATGACTGAAGTGGCGGGGAGCCTCAAGCTTGGATTGGCATCACAAGGCAATATCCATATACCTCAACACAAGGGAATAACCAATGTGTTTTTTACTACTGCACATGTAGTGGCTAAAGGTATTGATATTGGGTGGAGGAAGTGGAAGAACTGGGGTCCTAAGAATGGGGTGTCAAGGCAGTTGTGGAGGGATCTGGTCGAGGATGGTGTCATTCAATCATTCCGTCGTTTCTCTCTGGAGGAGATTCGAGTAGTCACAAATAATTTTCATGAGCTTCTGGTGATTGGGCAGTCTGTTGACACCAAAGTGTATAGAGGCCATATCAACCACGGGAATATTGTGGTGGCAATTAAAAGATGGACACAAGGAACATCAAGAGAGAGGAACTTGGACCAATTTAGGGTTGAGCTCCAAGTGCACTCCTATCTCCGTCACCCCCACATTGTTTCTTTAATTGGATACTGCATCGATAAGCATGAAGTGATCGTTGTGTATGAGTATATGGTCCATGGGCCTCTCTCCAATCACCTCAATGAAACCGACACGTATACACTAAACTGGGAAAAGCGACTTGAGATTTGCATTGGTGTTGCACAAGGACTACAATACCTCCATGCGGGTACAAGGCAAACAATCATTCATCAGAACCTGAATCCAAGCTATATTATGTTGGATGAGAATTGGAATGCAAAAGTACTACACGAGGCTGTATCAAGTACATACACTGTGGGATATATGGATCCAGAATACCTTGGCAATGCAAAATTTACTATAAAATCCGATGTGTACTCATTCGGCGTTATCTTACTTGAACTGTTGTGTGGTAGGAAGCCAATGATCTATTCAAGGGACGAGGAACAAATGAATTTAGTTTGTTGGTTCAAAACTAATATCGAAATGCGTACTATTGATCAGATCATTGATCCGTATCTAACCAACAAAGTAGCACCAGAATGTTTTAAAAAATATGTCAAGAATGCAGAAAATTGTGTGTGTGATGAGGGGATTGAGCGTCCATCGATGGATGATGTGTTGGGTAACCTCCAGTATGCACTGCAATTGCAAGAGACTTGGCGGAATTGTAATGAACAGTTCGGTACAGTTAAGTCCCCTAAGGTTGTTCCTCGTTAGAATGGAATTGTGTTTGTTGAATTAGCCAGTAGAGGAGATATTGATGTGATTTTACGAGCATTGGGGATTCTGATTGTTTTCCAAGTAATCTAGCACAATAGCATAATGTTGCCACTGTTAATGGATTGCTTTTCGATGTACATCTAAAGCTATCCATTTTCTATGTTGAAATAAACTTTCTAACATAATGTAATCCACATATTTTATAGATTTTTGTGTATTGTACAATATGGTTGATGCAAAACAAGTAGGAACAACGCTGGATTTTGAAAACAAAGGTTATTTGATGGCCTAAGAAATGAGTAATTTAGGATTTCAAGGGTTAAATTGACGGCTAATATGTAGGGTAAGGGATTAGGATTGATTTGAGGGTGATTGGATGGAGTTTTGAGGTTAAAAAGCACACTTTTAGAGGACTGTGAATAGTAATCAGAGTATAGTAAATTGAAACAAAAAGAAGAAGAAAGAAGAGAAGAAGATAGGTTTAGGAATCACTTAGAAAATCTCTTAGGCCTCGCACCTAGGGTTTGATTGCATCACACAATCCATAAAGAAGCTTCAAAGCTCTCAAATTTTTTATAAAATATCAACTCTGTTGAATTATAAGCATTACATGGCATTATATGGAATTAGAAGAATTCCAAAACCAACTATGACTAAAAAATGAAACTATTATAATATTTTTGACTTCCAAAACTAATCTAAGACTAAATAAGAAACAAAAATAAAGACTAATTAAATAACTGGACCTACAAGACAAGCCATGGGCAACCCATACAACCCATGTCAACAAATATAAAATTACCAACATACCCCTAACCTTAAAAATCCTAAAAAATAATAATAAAATAAGACTGTAAGGGCATGTTTGATTGGAATGATTAGAGTATGAGATTGAGATTATTAATCCGTGGGCCCAATTATCCTATATTTGTTTTGACATTTTGTTTTAGGATTATTAATCCAATGGATAATTAATCCAACAAATTTGAAGGATTATTAGTAATGGGGTAGAGGTGGGATTATGAATACCACACTAATTTGATAGGATTATTAATACCTCACTATTAGTCTTGTGGAATCAAACATAGCCTAATAATACAAGAAACACAATTATAGAAGATTGCTATTTGTTTCTCTATAAAATCATGCCAATGTTCAAGTATCATCACTTCTCTAAATTTAACATTCCTTGAGCTTCTTATACCTTGCATCAATGGTGTTCCAACTCTTGAATCGGTTATACCAAGCGAATTCTACCAACTCAGCATCTTATTTCATTAACAGGAAAAAGAGATTTAGACCCACCAGATGATTTAGCTCTAGCCTCTAGGGAATTCATTTCAAGTCAATACCAATGCCAAAGGACATTGTTTACACGCTTTTTAGTATTTATACCTCAGACATACCAAATTAGATGCATGCTTGAGCAAAATGCTTAACATATGTTCTAGAGCAAAACTTTCTTTAATCAATGCAAAAGTTGAAAATACAAAACCTAGTATATTAGATGAAATATTATATATATATATAGTCCCCTATTTCTCCATGAAAAGTTTGGTTTTTCTCAACCATTGAATATTCTCAATTCGATTCTTGTTCATCATAAATTCATGCAAGAAAACAGAAAGGTCATCATTTACCCTGCTTGCCTTCAAGAAGTCAAAAAGTGCATTCTGAAGTTTATTAGCCAAATCCCTGACAGCAACCAAATAAAAAAACCAAACACAGTCATGACCAAACCATAAGATTGCAGACTGACACATTCATGCTTGATTAGGAAGAAGTCATTTAAAAACAAAGTAAACAACGACTCTCATGAAACTAGCCCAACCAGTAAACCATAAAAAGATCAAAAGTATTCATACAATGTCCTGATATCTAAAATTTTATTAGTCAGAGACTAGTTTCCTCATTGCCCTCAGTCAACCTCTAACTTGGTTCTCAAATTAATTTGAAGTAGAATTGGGTTGGAAAAAAAAAATGCATATTTACTAAAAGCTTTATCTTGAGATGAACAACTCAGAAAATTCAATGGATACTACTGAAATATTTTACCAATAAATAAATAATCAATTCAGCTTGTCATCAGCCAAAAACTAAATAATCCAAACTAAAAGGTCCACAAAAAAAGAGAAAGATATTAACCACTCGTTGAAAAACTAAAACATTACATATGTTATTGTGATAATGCTAGATCATGTGAAATGAGGTCCCATGTAAAGCCTCGATTTTTATAGTTTTGTTCTCTCCGAATTTGTCTCTTAATGTAATCCACTGTTTGCCAGGTCCTCGTTAAATGCATTGAGAATTTCAACACAGAATGTAATACATTAATACGCAAAGAATTAGATTTTAATTGAAGTAATTGCTTAGGGATTTCAAGGACTAAACAGTAATTGATTATGTTCTGTTTGGTTGCTGAGAAAATTCAAGAATACTAAAACTCCAAGTAATCGAAGCAAGTGAAGACTATTTGGGTAGATGGAAATGAGTTTTTCATTTTTATTAGTACATAAAAATGTTCAAATTTCCTTTCCGTTTCTTCAATTTCCCCTTGGATTTGGTTTTTAACTCAACTGGGTTGGCTAATTCTTTTCCAATTCCCTCATTTTCTGAGCAAATAGGGTACATAAGAATCGACATTAATACGTGTATTTAGAAACTCAAAAACTGAATAAACATTTAAATAAATAAAGATCCTCAAGAACATATCATGGAGGAGGGAGATTACCTGGTGGGAAGTGGCGTATTGGGAGAATCCTGAGGATGTTTGATTGGGGAGTCTCAGTGGATAGATCCGGGTTTGGGCGGGAAAATTGGGTATGAGTCTGTTTGGATGGCGAGAAAGTTGTCGTTATTGGAATGTCATTCATCTGGATTTGCGAGAGAGAAGTGTTGGCCCAAAAAGCTTGCACAACCCGAGCCATCATGAGGTGTTTAGCATTTGCTCTTTTATTTATTTATTTATTTATTTATAACTAATTTTCGTCTATAATGAATTTTTTTTAAGTTTTTTACAAAATCGTGGACAAATCTTTTAAAAAAAAGATTAAAAATTAAATATTCCAAAAAAAAAAAAAAGACAAAAGAAAATGAAAAGACAAAAAATAAGTAAAAAATAGTGGACTTTTTTTTACTTATTTTGGCTTCTTCACATTTTTTAAAGTTTTTAATTTTGTTTTACTTTTGATTCGTCCACACAAACGGAATAGAAATATAAGATAAAATAAGAAAAGTTGACATAATTTTTTAAAAAAATATATACTAAAAGCAAAAACAAATTGAAAAAAAAAAAAAAAAAAAAAAAAAAAAAAAAAACGACTATAAGTAGGGGTGATAAACAAACCAAACGAGCCGAATAATTAATTGTTCAAACTTAATTTGATAACTTTAATGAGTTTCAAAATTTGTTCAAGTTTGATTCGTTAAATTTTTGAGTAGATTTTAAATTAGTTTTTATTGAGCTAAGCTCTAGTAATTTAGTAATTTATATAATTTTAAGTTTGTTGAACCGAGTCGAACAAGTACATTGTCTCTTCAAGCTTGATTTAAAAACCTTAACGAGTCTTAAAATGTGTTCACATTTGACTTGTTTATTTAACAAACCAAGCTCAAACAAACTTTTAACAAGTCGAGCTCGAACTATTTGGTTCGTGTATCATCCCTAACTATAAGCTACCATCACCACACACACCCGCACGCTAAATTTTATTTTATTTTTATTCTTAAACTATTAATTTTTATTTAATTAGTTTCTAAATTTTATTTTTTATTTTATTTCAGTTCATTTGATCTAATTAGAAATAATTAGACAAATCACTAACCGTTAAAATTTAATTTAATGGCCAAAATGTCATTTTAAAATTTAAAAAACTTACATGATACAATTAAACACTCATTTTTCAATATGCTAATGAATATATTGCCAGGCCTGTAGTTTTGGTATAACTACACTGATCTCTCTTTTAGTATGACTAAAAGAATTGAAAATAATACAAATTGTATGAAAACACAATGATAAATGATGAATAATATGCATTTCATTATAAAATAAATGACAATATTATTTTCTATCTATATGACGAATGGATAATTAATGAAAAGTGAGCTAAGTGTTAAATGAATCTAATATAATTATGCCAAAATTATGAGATTTGTCATATTTTCTCCAATTCTCAAGAAAGGTTAATGTAATTTATTATTTTTCTTACTATTTTAAACATATTACATCTTGGAGGTTGAAACTAATTTTGATGGATATTTGGTTGTATAGTTAAATTATATAAATTTTAAAATGAACTTTTTACTATTAAATTAGATTTTAATAATGGGTAAATTTCACTAATGATCCTATAGTTTGGAACTTATGTCACTTTAGTCCCTGACTTTTCAATTGTGACACATTTGACCATGAATTTTGAATCTTATTTCAAATAAGGACAATTGAACATACCATTACTTAATTTCAAGGGTAAAATCATCAATTTGATAAAATATAAACTAATTTGACAAAAATAAATGTCAAAAAAAAAATTTTAAAATTATTTCTATCCACTAAAGATAAAATTATGTAAAATTGATAAAAATTAATAAAAATTACATGATTAATTTTTAAAAATTAATTTTACATGATCATCATCCAAATACATAATAAAAATTAATTTGGTAAAAAAAATAAATGTCTAAAAGATTTATCAATTTTATATAATTTTATCTTTAATAGGTAGAAATAATTTTTAAAAATTCAAAAATAATTTTTTGACATTTATTTTTGTCAAATTAATTTATATTTTATCAAATTGACGAATTTGCCCTTGAAAAATCCAATAGTATCTTCAATTATCTTTATTTGGAACAAGATTTAAAATTTAGAGTCAAACGTGTCACAATTGAAAAGTCAGGGACCAAAGTGACACAAATCCCAAATTATAAGGACCGTTTGTGTAATTCACCCTTTAATAATTATTGATTTGTATAACCGTCCTCAATTAAAAAAACACGAAGTGAAATCAAATGAAATGAAAAAACTTTAAGGACTACACTAATGGAATTGATAATTTATGAATAAATAAAAGAAAAAAATGGTGATACTTGAAGGGATAAAGTAGAATTAACACTTGTGACTTTGATTTTGCCTATGAAAAATATTTGAAAACCATAAAACATCATCTATAAATGTATTTCAATGACACATGACTATAATGTACCACATTCGTGTAAATAAATTTAAAAATGATATTTGTTAAAAAAGATATTTAAGGCCAAGGTAGCTTAGCCCCTATCTTCATAAAAACTGCTTAAAGCATTTTTAACAATACATTCAGATTTGGAGATGCTAAATTATTTTACGGTATAAGCCGCATTTTGACATTTTCAAATTTGGCATATCCAAAATAAGCACCACTACCAAAAGGAAAAATCTACTATACA
The DNA here is from genome assembly GCA_025200525.1 of Camellia lanceoleosa. Lineage (NCBI taxonomy): Eukaryota > Viridiplantae > Streptophyta > Magnoliopsida > Ericales > Theaceae > Camellia > Camellia lanceoleosa. Next base: position 112,114,974 of record CM045769.1, read on the forward strand.
CACTCCCTATCATATGTATTCTTAAATTATGTTATTTTTTTCTTTAGTTATGATTAATTCTTTTATTTGGTTATAACCTTATTTAGTTGACTTATGATCATTGGTTATACTTGTTTGGTTATATATATTTTTTTCTTTTTTAGTTATGACTTAGAAATATGACATTTTAATATTTTCTTTTTTAGTTATAAAGTACATATGATACACACCTTTTGAAAGGTGTATATTGTAGGCTTTTCCCTACCAAAATGTCAAATTTATTATTTTTTACTTTAATCATCTTTCATCACTCCAACAAAACTCTCTCAAAAAGGAGGCCTATTTAATAAACAGGTAATAGTAGGGATACCAAATTTTCTATCAAATAAATGACTAAATGTCTCACATGAGTGTAGGATTTTGGGACCTATAGCATTTTCCTTAATAAACAAATGAAAAATAATAATTTGAAGATTTATAAGCCGGATGCAAAATTTGAACATAAAAAAGGATGCAAAATAGGATTTTAACACTTTTGTTGGAGTATTCAATACCATCAAGTCTGATTATATCACCAGTCACTTGAGATTTAACATCACCCATAGAGATAATCTTAGTATATAGTATATATCAAGATCTCAAAAATAATTATATAACAGAATAATATTATTACTAGCATACAAAAATTTAATAGAAATGTACTAAAAAATTCATCAAATTCATTTTAGATGCATCTTCATCACATAGAATGAATTTGAGCGGTATATGAATATTTCTATACACCTATACTTAAGAGCAAGAACAAAGATGAATGAGATGAAAGATAATTGTCCCACAAATATTTTTAATACAAATTCTATAGTATATAGATTCCATGATAGAAAAATCGAGGAGTGTTATATTGATTGATAAATCACTTGACAAGCATTAAAAATAGAGAAATTAGGGATATCATAATATATATTATTAAAAGTAAGTGGCACATTATAAAGGTTTACTTTTTTTCTAAAAGAGCCATGTCAGTATGTGTTTTCTTAATTACATATAGAGTTCTATACAAACTCAAACTTAATTTAAATTATACTAACTTTACATATTTTATGTATCTCTATTTGATAAATATTTCTTTTTCATATATTTTTCAATGTAAATTGAGATAATCCACAAACCTAATACCAATTTTGCGTTTTATGTTTTTCTTCTTAATTCTTTCAAGGGCATTAGGATTTTTTTTTTAATGCCAAATTGCTTTTTTTTTCTTCTTATTTTCCTGTGCATTATATAATCACAACTCACAGGAAGAAAAAACATGCACAACAATACTCTCGAAAAACTTCTAAAGTTTGAATTTACTGCTTGAGTTACTTTTTCAATTGTTGAACAGTAAGTGTTTTTTTTTTTTAATGTTTTGACATCAAATTACAGATGATTAATCACGTCACACTCAGATTTATTAATTGTTTGGATGTTTTTAATTATTTTTTCTTTTTGATTTTAGATGTTACGTGATTCTTTCTTGATTAGTCATTGTTAAATTCTTTTATATAGTTGATATTTTAATTTGATTAAGAGTGTTTATTTTACAATCTTATAATTTAATATATATATATATATATCATATAAAATCATTATATGATTATCCAACTACAACATATATATATATTTAATTTTTTTAATAAATTTTATATAATTTCTGTTTCTACATATTTTTATTTTCCAAAATGAATATAAAAGAAAACTAAATAGTTAGAATTACTTTTGATTTTATTTTACCTTCTTCTAATTTAACTATTATTTTTGATGTCACAATGCTTATTTATTTTACTATTTTATAATTTAATATATATCATACAAAATTATTATATGATAATTACACTTTTATAATACGATAGAACAAAAATTATCAAAATACACAAATAATTTAACTAAAATTAATAGATATAAGTATTCAAATAACAATTTTATAGAACGATAGCACTAATATTATCTAAATAAATAATTAAAATCATACTTTAATTTAAAATTAAAATTAAAATTAAAAATATTCTCTTATAATACACATTGTATCACCAAATATTTTTTTAAAAAAACAAATAACATGTGTATTCAATGGGTTAATTGCTAGTTACTCTATATATTTAAGAGTTTGAACACACCAGGAATTTACTTGCTAAATCCTAGAAAGATAAAGACAAAATTTAACATAAATAGCCAAAACTAATCTTATAGCCCTAAAACCCTAGAACCCTCCGTCACTTTATCATTTCTCTCTCTCTTTCTCTCTCTCCAGCATTGTCCCTACTATGTTTACTGGTGTAGACTCAATCACATCTACCACCACCTCAATTACATTTGTCACCATTGCTTCTACTATTTACACTCAAAATTGTTGTTGTCGCCATTAATAGTTCATTATCCTCTATCATTCAACATTGGATGTGCTTTATTTACTTGAAACAATGTCATGTCCTGGATTTACGAGATCCAGCCCATGTAAGTAAACTACCCAACGATAAACAATCACTAACAATACACATGCAGATGTTTATAATATAAGCACATAGTACATGTGTTATTTCAATTTTATACATTCTTAAATACAACTTCTAAGTCAAATGGATGCTCTGTAACAAAAACATACAAAAATGTTATAAATCAAATTAAAATGCCCAAAGGCTTACATCATATACAAAGGGTGTAACCTTTACAAGAATGGCACGCAACCACCAAATACATAAATGGCCCTTGGCTATCATGCCCCGGACCTACAATGTCCAGTCCACGTGAGTAAACCACCTAACAATAGACGATCACTAACAACACTCATGCAAATGTATATAATATAAGCATCCAGTATATGTGTCATTCCAATTTTATACATTCTTAGATACAACATCTAAGTCAAATGGATGCTCTGTAACAAAAAACACACAAAGACATTATAAATCAAATTAAAATTCCCTAAGGCTTATATCATATACAAAGGGTGTAACCCTTACCGGAATGGCACATGACCAACAAATACATAAATGGCCATTGGCCGACAAATAAAAGAACTATCCTACACGGTTCCAAACACAACTTCAATGTCTCAATCCACATCCACATAACCATACCTGAAAAGCATTTTCAGCCATGTAGGGTGAGCATAAAGTTCAGTAGAAAATATTTTAAAAAGTAAATATGCTCCACCAGTGTAAATGATCATGAATGCAATACATACATATATAATATGCCCAAATGCATTCTCAAATCCACTTGCTTTCTCAATAAAAACCCTTTCTTCCCAATTTTCAAAACCTTTCGTTTCTTCAAAATGTTTTATGAATTCAATACATTGGTTTGATATAAAATCCACTTCCATAAGTCAATCCAGGTATCTCAATACCAACTAGCAATTTCATTGCCAATTCCAATACGAATACATTGTTAACCAACAACAATTACATTGCTAAAACCGTTTCAAAATCATTTCTTTCCAAATCCAAAATGATAATAAATAAAATGGGTAAATCTCCAAAATCAATACAACCTTTCATGAAAATTTCGTCCGCGGGAAATCGTCAAACGGGACCCATGTAAACATAGGCTATACAAGCACTACCATTGCCACTTTATGGAAATTTCATCCGCGGTATTGACATCCATGTATATGCGCGATTTTTTAGACTTTCACTCTGGACACACAAGCCAACTTGTTTGATGTAACAACAACCATTTCTCATATTTACCATTTTATTTACCCTTTCCAAATAGCACAATACATGTGATCCAAAATATAATTTTCAAAATGAAACAAATGCTCTTAAAACATAACACAAGAATTTCCAAAATCTCTTTCCAAAACATATAGTTTTAATTTCCAAAATCCGCTACATGCTCCATGATATGCATGATTTATAAATAGTCCAGTTTTCCTAGTCCACATACAATTTCTATAACAATCATAACTATCCTTCACCGATAGCCCAAAACAAATATCTTTAAACAGATAAATATATTCCATTAAAGATACACTTTTCCAAAATCTCAAATGGGAGTGATAATAGATATCCAACTCCACCATCATCATTTATCTTCATTTCAATTTCACATTACTCAACATTTATTCCATTTCCTCTTTACAATATCAATAATTACATTTTAGGGCATAACCCCCTTTCTCTTTGAAAATCCATTTCAATGCAAGAAATAGCTCATTTCAACATATATCAACTCCAATTTCATAATCACAACCCTTTTTAAGAAAACATTTGAAAACTCCTCTTTTACATTTTGATTTAATAATCCAACTATTTTCCAAAAGATCAACATTTTAGGATTTCTCCAAATTAGGGCTTTTTACATTTTAAAAACTCATATGCATTTTTGTAAGTGGAAAAATACTTTTTTGTAGCTAAATCATAGCTCAACAATCCCATTTGGACAAACCCTCACTTATATAAACAAATTTTCAAAAATCAATCCAACAACGACGGGATCTATATATTTAAAATACACCACAAATACACTACCGAACTCATATTGATTTTAAGAAATAGATCCTACCTCTTGAAGCAAGAAGGAAACAAGTTGAAAAAATCACCAGCAACGAAATGACGATCCGTTGAGATTAAATGGAAACCCTCTTCATGCTCTACATTTTGGTATATGAAACTAGAGGTCAAAGATGTATAGAAATAGATGAAATCAAGCTTAAAAAGCTTGAGAAATAAAAAATGACGGAATGAAAGAGAAATGGGAGTGAAAAGTGAAGAGATTTGACCCAAAAAGTGACTTTTAAAGACCTGATTTTGCGTAGTACGCTCGAGCATTGAAAGTTGTGCTCGAGCGCACTATGCTCACAGCACAGATTCGCAAATTTCAAACAAGTATAACTCTCTTGTCCGGACTTCATTTAGGGTCATTCTTGTGTCCAAATTGAAGCCCTAGAAGTAAGATTTCCAATGGTTCTAGCCTCACATCAAGATTCAAAGTATAGAGAGAGAAAATGATAAAAGTGTGAAGACTATTCAATAATAACTATTCGAATTTGGAGTTTTTGATTCAATCTCACCCAACCATTATGGTAACACCTCAACCAAGGCTCAAATATAGACTACGAAGGTTCTCAATCACGATAATCAAAAAGTCAAATATAATTCCATTATAACAAGAAGTACATAGTATAGCGATTCCGATATTGACCCAACTCTTGTTGTATCCCGGGCTCAAGTTTTATGATTCTATAATGTTGTTCTTGTCTTTTCCCTTATTCCTTATTGAAATTGATTATTAGAGTGCCTTGGTTGTGTTTGGAATAGATTGGTTGGTAGTTGGTTCAAATTGTTGTTGTCTAGATTTGGCCTCTTCGCTCGAGTGAGCTTTGTGAGCTCCTAGTACTTTTGTAGGCCTGCAAATATACTGGAAGGGTAATGTTCTTCGCTCGAGCAACAACTCTTGCGCTCGAGTGACGGCCTTCTACCTGTAAAACTTCTGGAGTGTATATTCTACGCTCAAGCGAGGTGACTTATTTGTGTCTGGTCGCTAAAGCGAAAACTCTTGCGCTCGAGCGAGCTGCGCGTATATCAGTTCGCAGCAGCACCTTTTTACATCACTTTTTTCATATCTTCTGTTCCAAAAACCTAGATCGGGACCTTATCTCTCTAAAAACTCTCTCTCTAGATTTTTCGCCTACATCTAGTGGGTTCTCTATCGCGTGTAACTTTGTTAAAAAGGTAGTACGTCTCAAGAGCTCTATTTTGATCCGATTAAAGGTTGGTTTCAACGCTTTTGAAGTTCTTCCATCATTTCCTTTGGTCTTCTAAGCTTGAGGTAGGGTTCTTCTACACTTTCATATGGTTTTTAACTTAGTTATTTGATATTGTATGGACAAGATTAAGATTTGGAGAATTTTAGACAAACCTAGGGTTTTGATTTAAAATCTCAAGAGAGGTTTTCGAATGAATATAATGGAAATGGTTATGGAAATAGATATGAACTTGTATTGTGTTAACATAATTGATTTTGGTGTTTGGGATGAACTCGGGAAAAATTGCAGCTTGGCCTTAAAATGACTCAAATGATTATTTTGTATAAATAATGGAATTGGTGGTGAATGTTTAAAATTGGGAGGTTGTTTATATAAATGGTGGAGTTAGATATGTATTATCTCAGACTTATGGAAATTTGGATAATTTATCTATTGTAAAGATTATATATCTATTTAGAAATATCTGTTTTGGGTTATCGGTAGAGTATATTCATGATTGTTGTAGACATTGCATAAGGATTTGGCGAATTGAAACTAATCTCTTATTGTTGTCAATCAATATGACTGTGTTATAATACATTGTACATGTATGATACTTAGGAAGAGAAAGAGGATATACACCATATGTGGAAGGAGAAAAGGGATGGACTCCATTGAATTAAGTTAGCCTGTGTATCTAGGGTGTAAGTCTCGAAAACCACACGTATAAATGGGTGTTGATTCTTGCGGACGAAATTTTCGTAAAATGGCAAGTTGAAGTGTTGTGTATTGATTATGTATATTTGAGGACCACTTAGTTGTAGTCTCAGTTGGGTGGTCTGGATGATAAGGAACATGACTCATGAATTGAGGTGAAATCAATTGACATGAATGAAATTAAGATAAGGCAGATTGGAATAAAAGAATTTGGCATATTATGATCTTGTAAGATATGATTAATTTTATGATGGGCATTAGACATACATTTCATGTTTATACCTTTGTTAATATTCATATATTGTGTTAGACTGTTTCTACTAAGCTTTGGCTCACCCTATTGGGAAAAACCATTTTCAGGTGTTGCTGATATGTCTCTGCCAAGACAGTAGCATTAGAGAGACTTGGAGCAAGGGCTCATTTTTGTTGTATTTAATTTGTATAGCCAAGGGCTTTAACTGTATTGAGCTAGACTCATTCTCACAGAACCAAGGAATAACTTGGAAAGATGTAAGCCGTTAGGGCATTTAAATATCTGTTCAACTTTCATCTTTTGATTACTAGTAATGCATGTTGTAGATTTAGGATAGGACATTTATGAATGTATATCGCATGTGTTACCGTTTGTGTATTAACTCTGATGAATGAGAGTATGTTGTTTCAATTCTATTTCTGCAAATGAGATGGGTTTGTCATGTTTATTTTGGGGCGTGACACATAATGCTACAAACAATCATTATCATTACTGATTTGTCAAGCACCATTCTATCTCTCTACTTGATGGATCTCTCACTAGTTTAGATCTAGACGTTGCTCACTTTCAATGAAATTTCTTATTCTCTATTTTATTTTATTTTTCTATTTGTTGATCTATATGTTATTAGTTGTCACAACAACAATAATAACCACACGGACTTGAAGACGTCAACCACGCCTGAATCACCTACAACACCGAAATCACCACCAAGTGCTCAAATGCTCGGACACAAAGAATAAGAGAACTCCTTGCATACCAGACTCTTGATCAACTCTCAGAATGAGAACACAAGGCAAAATACGGCTAAAGAATAATGAATATGGCATAACAAGCCTCAAACAAATTCTAAACTCCCGTAAAGTAAACACATAGCATATAACTAGCTACTCAAGCTAGATCACAACGCACCGCACAACACAAGGTACCACATCTAAGTTAAAGAAAATTCCTTACTTTTTCTATTTGTTTCAAAACACTTTGCTTTTCCAAAAGGCGCCCAAGCCGCACCGTCATAATCCAGATACATTTTCAACCGTCCACAACAAAACTCAGAGATTTCCAAACTATTTTTCCGAAAACCATTAATGATATTTATAACACAAAACCATTTTCATTTTGTTTTTGATTTGTTGGATTCAACTTTCATTAAATCGAAAACTTATGTTTTAATTCAAAACCGTTTTAGTTCAACCCAAGGCCACAACACTAAAAGAATTTTTTTCCCCCCTCAAAATCATTCATTAGCATTCCTTCAGTGAACCACAACATGGTCACCCAACAAAACCCATCACACCCACGGTGATGCTACAATACTAAAAGCAAATTTCCATGATGAGAATCCCGAGAAATTTCGGAAATGCCAGCAACGCAATAACACAAGAAAAAGAAATTTTACACTCACAATCACATAATGGAGCAAAAACATAGTAAAACCGTAACCCTAAACCGGTTACCTCAAACTCAAAATAACTTCCCAACTGTCCATATGGAATTTACATGCCACATTAAGATATCTATCAATTACATAATCCTTCAATTCCATCATATTCCTGAGGTAATTATATCTCAACCAATCCAAATGCCAACCAATCTATTATTCAACACCACTATCTTATACTGGCCTCTAAACACCGACATACCAATTAACTCCATATCTCAACACTACACCAACGCACATATTACCTAACCAAATCAACTCCAAGATGGAGTCCTCACACAATCTTACATTTTCATTGAATCACACCGAATTTCTCAAGTTAACCCATATTACCTCAAATCTTAGCCCATCCCCTGCACTTATGCCTACATGGCAACACTTCCTTGCACCACACTTGAGTTTGAGCTAAACTCCCAAAGATTATAATACACACTCACCCCAAGACCAATAAAATAAATAACAAACTTACAGAACTCTCTACCCGCTCCACACAACCTTACAATACCACTAGAAGTTCCATTCTCAAACTAAAACCACAACAGAAAATCACCCCAACACTAGGGATCTTACATGGGGTTCATAAACAACCTCCACTTATGACGGAAGTAATTTAAATTAGCACACATTAAACCACGAAATAATACAACAAGCATAATATTACCACACCAAGGCAACCTTCTAGGATAGTACCATGACCAATCCCTTTCTACAAATCTCCTAACAAAGATACTTTTACATATCACCAATCCAAAACAAAAGAACCTATACTTAAAAACAATTCCAGAAACCAACATCTCCGTCAATAGACTATAAATAATTACCCCACAAAAGAAACTCAAGTCACTCTCGTGCCAACCACTCTTACTAACTCAAACACCAACACTACCAACTCCCAAAGACCTGAAAAGTAATTCTTAAAGATGTTATAAGGACATCGATCCATCTAACCCACTTCTTGGTATGAACAACAATACTTCAACACCAAACACCCCCATAATGGGTTCCAAATATGCACAAACCACGTGAGCGACCAAAATACCACACTTTTAGAAATTACAAATAGAAGTTAACCGCTCGAGCGTAAGAAGAACTGCTCGAGCGCAAGAAACACCACTTGAGCGAAGAATACAAACTCTCAGAATTTTTACAAACAGAAGATCACCGCTTGAGCGCAAGATCGCTCGAGCGCAAGAAACACCGCTCGGGTGTAAAATACACTCTCCCAGTATCTCTGCAGACCTGTCAAAGTCCTGAGAGTTCTCAAAGACTGCTCGAGCATAGAAAGTACCGCTCGAGCGTTGAGGCGAAAATATGGACAACATTTCTATTAAAAAACAAACCCCCAACCTATTCCAAATGTAACCACAATACTTAAACAACTCAAATCAACAAGGAATAAGATAAACAAGGATATGAACAACCATTAAAGACAAGAAAACCGAAATCTCAAAGCATCAAATAGGTCGGGTCTAAACCAAAATCATCATATCTCCAACATAAACCAATAACCAACATCAACCAAACTAAATATATTGACTGGTAAAACTTCACCCTCACAATAACCCAACAAGTCACAATGACTTCCAACCATACATCATTTACAAAGAGAAACCTCAAGCCTAAGTGTCCCAACAGGCTCTACTAACCCCGAGGGAAGTCAAACCACAACTCGTATCCCAACCAACCACGCTCCATAAATCCCAACTCTTCATGTTCTAAAAACTCTAACTCCACTAACACCCCTTCCACAGGTTACAAGATTTAAAACAATTCACTCAATTGGGGAGCACACCCCACACCTCTGGTCACTTAGAGTCACAACTAATTCCAACGCATACTAGTCCACATACTAACAACCCACACCAAACCTATATGACATCACTTAAATGATTATAACAACTTCATGCAACCACCAAGCACAAAGGACTCAAAACATCACCGTCTCTCAAAGACATACTAATTGTCATTAAGGACAAACCAACACCAACTCACAACTTATACTAATATACAACATATCACCAATATAACACTTACTGAGATGCCCACTCCGAGTCCACTACTTAATCCAAAATGTTTCTATAAGAAGGGAAACACACAACTTAGGATACATAACACTGGCATCTTTCCCCAAAATACTAACACAAAGACAACCACATAACAATTACTCAAACAATTCCATTGAGGCTCCAATTAATTTACATACCATCTACCACATAACACGTAACACGTAATCACGCTAAGTCTACAAAGATAATCATTCGTTCTAATACTTGCTTAGATTTCTCATTAGAAACAATGTTGATTAAATGTGTTTCCAATAAGACCTCCAAGTTAGTCAACTAGACACCAAATAATATCCATGAGTCTCAACACCATGCCCACATAAAATGCACCACATAAGTATGTTATCATTTAGCATACAACGTACAAATGTCCTCACCGAGCATGATAAACCCATTATGGCAAACCACTTCCCATGAGTCCAAGATTCTCAAACCCGGTTATCTTTGATACCAAGTTGTCATGCCCTGGATTTACGAGGTGCGGCCCATGTGAGTAAACCAACCACCAATAGACGATCACTAACAACACTCATGTAGATATATATAATATAAGCACACAGTACATGTGTTATTCCAATTTTATACATTCTTAGATACAACATCTAAGTCAAATAGATGCTCTGTAATAAAAACATACAATGATGTTATAAATCAAATTAAAATGCCCAAAGGCTTACATCATATACAAAGGGTGTAATTCTTATCAGAATTGGCATACGACCAACAAATACATAAATGGCCCTTGGTCGACAAATAAAGAAACCACTCTACATGGTTCCAAACACAACTTTAATGTCTCAGTCCACATCTGCATAAGCATACCAGAAAAACATTTTCAGACACGTAGGGTGAGCATAAAGTCCAGTAGGAAATATTTCAAAAACTAAATATACTCCACCAGTGCAAATGATCATGAATGCAATACATACGTATATAATATGATCACTGCATTCTCAAATCCACTTGCTTTCTCAATAAAAACCCTTTCTTTCCAGTTTTTAAAACTTTTCGTTTATTCAAAACGTTTTTTTGAATTCAATACATTAGTTTGATATAATAATCCATTTCCATAAGTCAATCCAGCTATCTCAATACCAACTAGCAATTTGATTGGCAATTCCAATACGAATACATCGTTAACCAACAACAATTACATTGGTAAAACTGTTTTAAAATCATTTATTTCCAAAACCAAAATGATAATAAATAAAATAGGTAAATCTCCAAAACCAATACAACCTTTCTCGAAAATTTCGTCTACGGGAAACCATCAAACGGGACCCATGTAAACATAGGCTATACAAGCACTACCATTGCCACTTTATGAAAATTTCATCCGCGAGATCGGCACTCATGTATACACGCGGTTTTCAGGACTTTTACCCTGGATACACAGGCCAACTTGTTTGATCTAACAACAACCATTTCTCAAATTTACCATTTTATTTACCTTTTCCAAATAACATAATACATGTGATCCAAAATATGATTTTCAAAATGAAACAAATGCTCTTAAAACGTAACACAAGAATTTCCCAAATCTATTTCCAAAACATATAGTTTCAATTTCCAAAATCCACTACATGCTGCATGATATGCATGATTTATAAACAATCTGGTTTGCCTAGTCCACATGCAATTTCTACAACAATTATAGCTATCCTCTACCGATAGCCCAAAACAAATATCTCTAAACAGATAAATAAATCTCATTAAAGATACACTTTCCCAAAATCTCAAATGGGAATGATAATACATATCAAACTCCACCATCATCATTACTCATCATTTTAATTTCACATTTCTCAATATTTATTCCATTTCCTCTTTACAATCTAACCATTTACATTTTAGGGCATAATCCCCTTCCTCTTTGAAAATCCATTTCAATGTAAGAAATAACACATTTCAACATATATCAACTCCAATTTCATAATCACAACCTTTTCAAGAAAACATTTAGAAAACCATCTTTTACATTTTGATTTTATAATCCAACTATTTCCCAAGAGACCAACATGTTAGTGTCACGACCCGCTCCTCGTACCCAAGGGTTAAGCATCGTGATGGCCAGTAACTGAGGTTACCACCAGCCAATTCATAAACAAATTAATAAACGTGAGCGGAAAAAATATTTAAGTAAGGGTATCAAAATAATCATTGGAGCTTCTATTTTTATTACAAAATATATTGACCAAAAAGGCCGACATTTACATAGAAAAATATCAATAAAAGTGTTGTGTGTATTTATTCCACAACCTCGCATCTAAGACTTTCCAAAAACTATTTCTGAATTGCATGTTTCCTGAAAATTGGTAAACAACTATAAGCACATGGCATAGTGAGAAATATTATATCAAGAATATAAGGGACACGAAATAACCATGGATAATTAGTCAGGCCAAAACATTTACATAAACAAATCATTTAAGTAGCAGAAACTGAAATACAGATGTTATATAAATATATAACCATAACCACTGCATGTAAATAAGAGGTCACGTAAGTGACAATGTAACATGAGGTACGGATTCAAGAGGTGGCTCGTACGGATTCTAGAGGTGGCTCCCACAATAATGTAGCACTTAGCTCCGCACATCACTTTGGTCCGCACAGAACAGAGGTACGGATTCAAGAGGTGGCTCATACGGATTCTAGAGATGGCTCCCACAATAGTGTAGCACTTAGCTCCGCACAGCACTTTGGTCCGCACAGAATAGAGGTCAATGGATCCATGACAAACAGAAGACCACAAAGTGGTCAAACAGAGGCCAATGGTTATTTAAGTCCCTCAAGGCGTGGGACTCCCATGGTGGTACTTACAAACATAATTGTATATAAGGTCATAGCCAAATATTCTTTAAAAGTAAAACAAACATATCCATGGGTTTCCTTATCACAAATAGGGTTCAGATAATAATCCACGTAACTGAAACCTTTATAAAACATAACTTTTATTAATATACTAATAAAACATAACTTGTGTAAAACAGATTTTAGTAAGTCAAAACATACGTAAAATACATTTTGGTGACTCAACGTATAATATAACTCGCCTTATCTTTAATACCTCACTCTTTCTTTCGACTATCAAAGACCCTTTTAACTTCCACCATTCTTTCCTTCATTTTCTCTCTTTCTTTTCTTTCTTTCTCTTTTCTTTTCTTCTTTCTTTTCTCTTTTCCTTTTCTTCTTTCTTTTCCTTGGCCCAGATCAACGCCTTCTCCCTTTTATAAGGAGGTGAGGCCATGCTCTTGCCAACACGTGGCGACACGTCCCCTTCCCTCAAATTCAATTAATAATTATGTAAATTCCTTCTTATCCTTAATAGATATTTAAGATAATTACCTTTTGACCCAACTTTTTAATATAATTATATAAATAATTTAATTCTTAATTAAATTACACTTTATCTTATACTAACAGAAAATTAATTATTTATTTTGCTATCATACCCATTATTATTATTATTATATTATCTATATTATTATTATTTATATTTTGACCCCCAAACTTTTAATAATTATATTATTTTACAAAATTACACATAATATATAATAAATTATATATTTTCTTAACTGAGATTAAATAATATTAGTATAAATTCTACAAAATAATTAAAAATCTAGGTTGTTACAATCTTCTCTCCTTTTAAAATTTCGTCATCGAAATTTGTCATATGTGTAAGCTATCCGCTGCGCATTCTGATAAATATATATATTAGATGATTAATCTGATAGAAAATAGTACCTTAAAAAAAACTTTACCAAAAATAACTCACTGTCTAGTTGTCAAAAATTAGTTTGGGCCGAAATGAGAAATAATGGGTGACTTTTAAAAAAAATTCACTCGTTTTATTTATGATAAAAATAAATAAAAATAAGAACACAATGACAGAATTATATGCAAGAATTGAAAATTTTGAGATGAACTTTTCATTGATGGGAATTAGTTTCAAAATTAGTATCTTTAAAATTTGAACCCACTTTTTAAAAAAAAAAATCAAAATAAATAATTTTTTTTTCAATACTGAACTGAAAATTATATATATATATATATTTAATTGGACCCAGCTTCTTTCCAGTCCAAATCTGGACTGGACGGTGCTGTCCGGCCCTTTATGGCCCACTACGGGTCGTGTTTCGATTATCTAAACCGTTCAATGTGTAGAACTCGTTGAGTACTATACGCTTGTAAAAAATCACGTTGATCGGATATCAATAGTTATATGATCAAATCAGTTTTTTGTAAGCCGTTTATTTTTCACCGTCCATTTTTTTTCATAAAAAACTGATTTGATCATATAGCTATCAATATCCGATCAACGTGATTTTTTACAGGCATATAGTACTCGACGAGTTCTACATATTGAACGGTTTAGATTATCGAAACACGACCCGTAGTGGGCCCCAAAGGGCCGGACAGCACTGTCCAGTCCAGATTTGGACTGGAGAGAAGCTATGGCCTATTTAATTACATTATAATTTTGGTGGGTGCTTGAGCCCGACATCCTTATTTTCTTGTCCTTCTTTTACTATAACAAATATAATTTATATCTAATATCTTTCACAAATTAGGCACACTAAAAAAAAAAATTTATTATATATATATAATCATATAAAATTATAATATAATTAAATCAACTAACAAAATATAATAATTCGATACTAATTACCCACTATCCTACTTCTTAAATGTGCATGTGTCCTATGCTCCAATGTTGATTTTTTTTTTTTAATAAACCATTACTCTGATACCATTTGTCACGACCCACTCCCCGTACCCAAGGGTTAAGCATCGTGATGGCCAGTAACTGAGGTTAGCTCCGGCCAATTCATAAACAAATTAATAAACGCGAGCGGAAGAAATATTTAAGTAAGGGTACCAAAATAATCATTGGAGCTTCTATTTTTATTACAAAATATATTGACCAAAAAGGCCGACATTTACATAGAAAAATATCAATAAAAGTACTGTGTGTATCTATTCCACAGCCTCGCATCTAAGACTTTCCAAAAGCTATTTCTGAATTGCATGTTTCCTGAAAATTGGTAAACAACTATAAGCACATGGCATAGTGAAAAATATTATATCAAGAGTATAAGGGACACGAAATAACCATGGATAGTTAGCCAGGCCAAAACATTTACATAAACAAATCATTTAAGTAGCAGAAACTGAAATACATATATTATATAAATATATAATCATAACCACGGTACAGAACAGAACAGAGGTCACAGAAGTGATAGTCAGAACAGAGGTACGGATTCAAGAGGTGGCTCGCACGGATTCTAGAGGTGGCTCCCATAATAGTGTAGTACTTAGCTCCGCACAGAACAGAGGTACGGATTCAAGAGGTGGCTCGTACGGATTCTAGAGGTGGCTCCTGCAATAGTGTAGCACTTAGCTCCGCACAGCACTTTGGTCCGCACAGAACAGAGGTCAATAGATCCATGACAAACAGAGGACCACAAAGTGGTCAAACAGAGGCCAATAGTTATTTAAGTCCCCCAAGGCGTGGGACTCCCGTGGTGATACTTACAAAACATAATTATATATAAGGTCATAGCCAAATATTCTTTAAAATTAAAACAAACATATCCATGGGTTTCCTTATCACAAATAGGGTTCAGATAATAATCCACGTAACTGAAACCTTTATAAAACATAACTTTTATTAATATACTAATAAAACATAACTTGTGTAAAATAGATTTTGGTAAGTCAAAACATACGTAAAATACATTTTGGTGACTCAAGGTATAATATAACTCACCTTATCTTTAATACCTTACTCTTTTTTTCTACTATCAAAGACCCTTTTAACTTCCACCATTCTTTCCTTCCTTTCCTCTCTTTCTTTTCTTTCTTTCTCTTTTCTTTTCTTCTTTCTTTTCTCTTTTCCTTTTCTTCTTTCTTTTCCTTGGCCCAGATCAGCACCTTCTCCCTTTTATAAGGAGGTGAGGCCATGCTCTCGCCAACACGTGGCGACACGTCCCTTTCCCTCAAATTCAATTAATAATTATGTAAATTCCTTCTTATCCTTAATAGATATTTAAGATATATAATTACCCTTTGACCCAACTTTTTAATACAATTATATAAATAATTTAATTCTTAATTAAATTACACTTTATCTTATACTAACAGAAAATTAATTATTTATTTTGCTATCACACCCATTATTATTATTATTATTATTATTATTATTATTATTATTATTATATTATCTATATTATTATTATCTCTATTTTGACCCCCAAACTTTTAATAATTATATTATTTTACAAAATTACACATAATATATAATAAATTATATATTTTCTTAACTGAGATTAAATAATATTAGTATAAATTCTACAAAATAATAAAAAATCTGGGTTGTCACAGTTAGGGTTTCTCCAAATTAGGGCATTTTACTTTTTAAAAACTCATATGCATTTTTGTAAGTGGAAAAAAAAAATACTTTTTTATAGCTAAACCATAGCTCAACAATTCCATTTGGACAAATCCTTACTTACAAAAACAATTTTTCAAAAATCAATCCAACAACAATGGATTCTATATATTCAAAATACACCATAAATACACTACCAAACTCATATTAAGTTTAAGAAATAGATCTTACCTCTTGAAGCAAGAAGGAAACAAGTCAGAAAAATCACCGGCAACGAAACGACGATCTGTTGAGATTAAATGGAAGCTCTCGTCGTGCTCTACGTTTTGGTATATGGAACTAGGGGTCAAAGATGTATAAAAATAGATGAAATCAAGCTTAAAAAGCTTGAGAAATCAAAAATAGCGGAATGAGAGAGAAAGGGGAGTAAAAAGTGAAGAGATTTGACACAAAAAGTGACTTTTAAAGACCTAATTCTACGCAGTACGCTCGAGCGTTGAAAGTTTCGCACGAGCGGACTATGTTTACGGCACAAATTCAAAAATTTTAAATAGGTATAACTCTTTTGTCCAAACTCCGTTTAGCGTCGTTCTTGTATCCAAATTGAAGCCTTGGAAGTAAGCTTTCCAGTGATTCTAACCTTATATCAAGATTCAAAGTGTAGAGAGAGAAAATGATAAACGAGTGAAGACTACTCAATAATAACTATTCGAATTTAGAGTTTTTGATTCAATCTCACCCAACCACTATAGTAACACCTCAACCAATGCTCAAATATCGCCTACGAAGGTTCCCAATTAAGATAATCAAAGAGTCAAATATAATTCCATTATAACATGAAGTACATAGTGCTACAAACAATCATTATCATCACTGATCTGTCAAGCACCATTCTATCTCTCTGTTTGACGCATCTCACTAGTTCAGATCTAGACATTGCTCACATTCAATGAAATTTCTCATTCTCTATTTCATTTTATTTATCTATTTGTTGATCTATATGTTATTAGTTGTCAGAAATTTATTGTTGTTATATGTTTTGTATTTTTTTTAGTCTACTCTCTTTTTACCATTTGTCATATTCAATGAAATTTATTTCAATAAAATTAGTGAAACTATTATAGTTAGTACACTTTTTCTGACTTAAACTACATGTTAGTGAAATTTCTTTGACCAAAGTCTTGTAACATTTTACGAACAATTTTATTTTGGAGCTATAAATTAAAAAATTTTAGTCTTAAATTTGGAATCAAGGACCTAATTTTGTATTTGCTCTTAAATAAATTTTTCATAAATGTTGGAAAGTAAAATTTTAATTTGTTTTATTTCAAAAAAATAAATAAATATAAAATTAGTCATTTTTTTAAGTCCCCAATTTGAATTTATTAGTCCTAATTTTGAATTAGAAACCTAATTTTTTTTAATTGGTCCTTAAATTTACAATTTTAGTGTGAAAATATGAAATTTCTCTTATCAAAATTTTACTATGATATAACAACGAACATAGTAAATTATGAATATAATTATGAGGGCATTTTGATCCAAAATTTCTTCTGTGTTTTGTTAGAGGACCTACACTAATCTATAAAATTGTTTGTCCTTAGCTACTACAAAATGTTATCTAAGAAGCTGAATAAAAAAAATTTAAAAAAAAATCTTCATCTAAAATAGAGAAAATTGGTGATAAATCCATATTTATAAGTCAATAAGGACAAGGGTGGTTCTATTGGGAACATAAAGATATTTCTTGGTCAAAAGAACATTTGTTGATCAAAAGGATATTACCATCTATCTGATGAAATTTTATTTTAACATATTTGCTCCTTTTTTTTTTTTTTTTTTTTTGTTCAATTTTTTGAACCTATTTGTTCAAATTTGAAATTCACCAAGCCTATTTTTTCCTGTATATTGAAATTCACCAAATTTATTTTTCCTATCTGTTTAATTTTTTATTCTATCTCATATACGAGAGAGGTCTTATTTGTCTAAATCTTTTTTTATCCGTTCAAAACCCAACTCTCTCTATCTCTCTTTCTCTACCATGAAACATGAACTATTGACTACCTTCCTTAATACCACTCTTTCTTTCTCTATCTGTCTCTTTTTATCACCGATTACTTGAATCTAACTCAAACCTACCACTACCGCCGCCAGAAATTCCTCCTAGAATCATCAACGTGAAGAATAAAGCCATCATATGTATTGTTTCGACTTGAGGAACAATTTCAGATCGGACTTGACCTTATTCTTGAGATCAAAGTCCATCATCACCGTATTCATCATCTATACCAGAACCACCATCGCGACAAAATCGTTTTGAACTAGATCGGATCTAGAATCAATGTTGTGCTTGGTTAGATAAAGAAGCGGGGGAAAGAGAAGTGAAAGGAAAGGAAGGAGGTAAGAGTTCACAAGCTGAATCACCCTAAGAGCGAGTTCAAACAATGAGGTGTAGGTTGTTCTTCATTGTTGTTGCTGGACTGATGAGAGAGAGAGAGAGAGAGAGAGAGAGAGAGAGAGAAGGTGGGTTGGAGGAAATGGGGGGTTAAGGAGAGAAAGGAAAAGAGTGAGAGGGTTTATAAATAGAGAGAGAGAGAGAGAGAGAGAGAGAGAGATGGCATTGACAATGAACACTAAAGAACAGATTGAGCAGATAGTCACTTGAATAAAACTGTCCTTATAGACTTAATAGTGTAGCTCGTCGACCTTTAGAGGAAAGGAATCTAAAATTAGATTTATAGACCGAGCACCCGTAGAAATATATACTTTTGGTTTAGACTTAATTAAGACTAAATGAATGCCATTTTTAAAAAAAATTTAAGACAACTAATGTAGCTCATATTATTAACAGAAAGGATTAATAGACATGTTTCTTAAGACAAAAAGCCTAACATAATTGACATGAAACAATCATTTCATAAACAGACAAACAAAAAATTGCCACGCCTCAAATTTTAATTACTCGGAAACATTACCAAAAACTTGTAATCTAGGTCCATTTTTTTTTTACAAATGTCTATTACTCTGGAGTAATAGAAACATAATAACACTTGTTCTCTCTAATAATGAATTCAACAATAGTAATAGTACATGCCAAGCTTTCGCTACGGAGTTACAAACAAATAAATACAAACATCCATGCTCAATGAGATTGCACATAAGAGATACATGAACTTCTTAACTCTTCAACCAATCAATCCAAATTCTCTTCCTGCACGAAAAATGAAACAACGAGGGTTAAGTACAATTGCCTAGTAGGAATCTCATAATCCTAAAACAATAACCATCCTATAGATAGAAATGATCATGCATGCAGGGTGACACCATATAGTAAAGTGATATTTTGTAATTTCAAAATATCATACGTATAGTATCTTTTTCTCGAAATTTATTTGAACATTTAAGGCAAACCTTCGACCATCAAAAACTATCCCTTTTCATCAGAATACCATATATCCTTTTTGAAAACAAACATGTTTAAGAAACCACATCATTTTATATTTATTAACCCGTTCCAAAATATTTCTCATTTAATTTCCATCTTAACATTCCTCTTTTTATTTCCATTCTCCCCTTTTACTAGTTACATTTATTATAACATTATAACCTCAAGTTCAAGTTCCCTTAATACTCCAAAACATCCCACATACATGCTATTCCCACCAATCTATTCATATTTGCTGTAACTCCTTAATGTAGAAATCCAAATCTCCTTTATATTCAATAATTGTTATCCTACACTCAACTCCTACTTATCTAACAACTACATCATATCCACACTTGCATTATCAACTATAATTCAATATATCACAACTACATCATATCCACATGTGTGTTATCAATCATAATTCAACATATCACAAGGATAATAAACCATTTTAATTCAATTTCTTCAGATAATTTCTATATGCATTTCCTTTCCATGCCAAATTACACATCAATTGTAATTTCATAAGTTCATCTCAATTCACACATATTATCATCTACTCAACACATTTCTCAACATATTGCACCTTTTGCTGACTTGATACGATGAGACAGCGGGCACCCAATCCATACACTTTCCACCTTTTATCGGCTATTTTGCGGCAGGAAGTGCACTTCCAAAAACCATTTTCTCAAAAGCCATTTTCTTCCAAAAACCACATTTTTTCAAAAACCATTTTTCAACTTTTTAAAACCATTCCCCATATTTGCCGGCTATTATACAGCAGGATGTGGGCATCCAAAACATTTTCGAAAACCATCTGTTTTTCCACTTTTGCTGACTATTATACGGCAGGACTTTGTGGACACCCAAAAATTATTTTTCACTTTTGCCGGCTATTATACAGCAAGACTGTGTAGACATCCAAAAATATTTTTCCCACATTCATCCAGCGATAAGCCTAGACAGGGTAATTGGGCACCTTGAATTCAAACCACCCCCACATGTATCGGCTATTATACGGACGATCGTGGGCACAGAAAAACCATTTTTCAATTTTAAAACCATCACCTATATTTGCCAACTATTATACGGTGGGACGTGGGCCCTCAAAAACCTTTGCGACTCCCCGCGTGGGTACTAACCACAATACAAGTCAACTCAACCCAACACAACTCAACCAAACTCAACACAACCCAACTCAACTCAACACAACATAAGCCAACTCAACTCAACACAACATAACTCAATACAATTTACATAACGCACAACAAAATTCAACACAACCATTTCAACACAAAGCTCATATCATCCATACCATTAGTAATTTCTTTTCCCCTAAGTTTGGTTTCATATTATAACATAATTTAAAACATCAACATTAAGAGTTCAATCACAACTTTTACCTAAAATTTTCAAACTCTTTAACATTTCAATTAAACTTGTAGATGTGTAATTTAACACCTCAATTTCATGATTCTACTATCAATTGAAGCAAAACCATTAACCATCTTCATGAGCCAAACTAGGGTTTTTAAGAGAAATTAAAGCTTTTCACAAAAACACATTTTATTCCAACCCCTCTATTACTTTTTACACCCAAACTCATGATCCAAGATCATAACTCAGAATAATCTCGATCTCTGATTAACGTTAATTCATGATTAATTATGTCTACTGAGTAATTAAGGAAAAACCCTGAGTTAATTATATGTGCAATTGTATTATTTTGTGTTTATATCTGTTAGGCATAGCAAGATCTGTTCATGTTTGGTTACTGCTATGTAATTAAAGGCCTTATCGGTATCCGAATCAGAAAATTGACTTGATTTATGTGCTAAGTAGGATTTTTAGAATTTTATGGTAGGTCCAATTGAAAATCGATTTAGAACGAATAAATTAGAATAATTAGTGCTAATGTGATTAACTTAAGTCAATTTAATCAAGCCAATTTAAATAAGCCTATATAAAACCACTTTAACTCCTTTAGTTGAGGATTACACTTTCTTTTCCTTCATTTGATGCTCAAAAATGTGGGAGAGAAGGAGAGGGTGTAAAATTGAGATCAAAGTTGAATTAGGGGAGAATTGCTTGAAATTGTGGACATTTGAAGAAGATTTGGGAGTTTTAACTTTAACTCTTGTGAATTCAAGACTTAAGGTAGGAATCCACTCTCTTAATTGTGTAATTGAGTTAATTCATCTAGAATTCAAGTGAATTAAGCTATGAGATGTAAGAATCAAGCTTAAGAAGTAAATAGGAAGATCAATTCATGCATGCATGTCCATTTCAATGCATTGAGAGCATGTTACTAGGAAATTCCCTCATGCATGTTCGAAATTCATCTTAATTTAAGGAAATCTTCAAGTTTCAAGTTGTTTTATGACATTTGATCATGTTTTGAGAAGCTCAAGATCAAAAGAATTCATACATGTTATGTTCATGAAACATTCAAAAAAGATTATGTTGAAATTGTGTACAATTGGCATGCTTTTGGGCCATGATTTCTTGAAATGATCCTTTAAACATGTTGTTTTATGAGTTTTTAAGTTTTTTCCAAAATTTTGGCTCAAGAGGATGGGTTTCGAAGTGTTTGGTTTGAGTTTGAAGCTTGGAGATCAAATCTGGAAATTCCAAATTTTGCATTCACGCTCGACCGTAGGAGTTCATGCTTGAGCGAGCAATCTGAGTACTATAGACACCTCATTTTTGACCGTCCTCAAGACTTGGACGTCACCGTTTGAACACTCGGTGATCATCCATGCTTGTATTCGTTTTGAGTTCTCGGAGGTCTCGGCTACGCGCCTTGCCTCAGGATCTCTTAACTCGACTGTTTTGTGTTTGGTTTTGCACCGAACACTTGTGTTTTGCTTTTGGAGGGCAGGGAATGGCTTGTGAGACATCTCTACACATCACCGGCCATGGCTAGAGGCCACCGGCCAGTGTTTTGTTGTCATCAGCCATTGGTGATGGCCGGTCGGCACTATTGATGGTCGGTCGGCACATTTTGTGGTCGGTCGGCCAACTTTGTTGGCCGATTAGCCACCTTTTCTGGCCGAGGCCTTTTCTTGAGAGGGTTTGAACCTTTTGAACCCCCTGTTTTAGCTTCTTGAGGAAGCTTGAACCTTTTGAACCCTTTGTTCTAGCTTCTCCAAGAAGCTTGACCCTTTTGAACCCTTGGTTTTAGCTTCTTGAGGAAGCTTGAACCTTTTGAACCCTTGGTTTTAGCTTCTTGAGGAAGCTTGAACCTTTTGAACCCTTTGTTCTAGCTTCTCCAAGAAGCTTGAACCATTTGCTCCAAGCTTCTCCAAGAAGCTTGGCCCTTTTGTCTAGCTTCTTCAGGAAGCTTGGCTCTTTTGTCTAGCTTCTCCAAGAAGCTTGGCCTTCTTAGCCCTTTTGCTCCAAGCTTCTAAGAGAAGCTTGACCCTCTTGACCCTTTTGCTTAGCTTCCCTTAGAAGCTTCAAGCCTTCATCTTCTCTATAAATAGAAGAGCTCCTCTTCCATTTTAAGGGTTCCAAGAATTGGTCTAAGGCTCCATACATATATCTCTCTCTATATCTCCTCCATTTTAGCTCCAAATTGCTTGGTTCTTGGCTCCTTTGCACACCAACCCCTAGCCTAACACCTCCATCATCAACCTAAGGAGCTTGGAGGCCATTTTTAGAGGCTAAGGGACTGGTTTTTTTTGTCCAAGAAGCTACTGGTTTCGTTGGTCTACAAGGGTGAGCCTTTAACCCTCTTTTATCTCCCGTTTTTGCACAAGATTTTAGCCTGTCTTTCTTGCTGTTTTGAGCTTAGTGTATAACATAAAAAAGTTCTATTTTTTTGTGTTTAAGATATTTCATTAAGGACACTTTTGTGTTTGGGGTTGTTATCCCCCTATTAGGCCTTGTTTGGCCCTTTTTTGTGCTATTTTTGGTGAGTTTTGGGACCACCTTGTTTGGGCCTCCTCACCATTGAAATCTTGAGAGATTTCAGTAGTGAGGATGGTGGTTTAAGATCCTAAGAAGGAGAGGGTCATCCCCTCTCCTTATTGTCTTCAATATGTGTCATTATAGCCTCATGTGTGAGCATCATTTTTAAGTACATGTTGGCCATGTCTTAAGTGTTATTTGGTAGTATTTTGCCATGTATTATCTCTGTTTTTACTTGGTTTAGACACACCATGCTTGCTTTGCATACTTGTCTTGTAATGCCATGAAATTGCCTTAACATGTATCTAGCATTTGGACCACCATGCTTGCATATTTTGGCTTAGCTTTGTGAAGTTTTTGGTCATGTTTTAACATGATTAAGGTCTGTCTTGGGTCTTTGGAGTCATGCTTGCCATGCTTTGAATAGCTCTTTTACATTCTAGCTTACTAGCCTTGGGTATGTGGGTCACTAGCATGCTTTACTTGGCTTATTCTCATGATTTGGCATCATTAGAAACCAGATTTCAGTCCATGTTCCATGCTCGCATACTTGCATTTTCCATCCCTTTCATGCTTTAAAGAGTTGATGGCTTATGCTCCATGTTTAGGCCCTTGTGCATGCATGCTTGTGTGTGTGTTTTCATGTCTTTGTTGCATCATTTTGGCCGCTGATTTTGGCATGCTTGAAAGCTACTCATATTAGTTTAAGTCCATCTTTGCATGATGTTGCATGCTTGTCTTGCATATTGTCACATCCTTGCTCCATTTCGCATGATTGTTGCATGCTATGCATATTCACATGTTCATGTTGCATACTTAGCTTCCATGCCTAGGTTGCATAGCATTTTGCATGCATGCCTTGTCTCTTGAATTAAGTATGATAGAGGTTGGGCCTCATTTGTTTGTTTGGTTTGCATTACATTTGAAATCAAAATACACAACTTGGTTCTTTAGGCCATCACGCATTGAAATGCGCGATTGGTGGTCCGAGAATCGAGCACCATACCCCTTTGAGTCATAAATATGATAAGGGATGTAGTGGTGCATACATTTGCTTGAAATGCATTGCCATGCCTTGTTTTGCCCTCTGCTGCTGTCAAAATAGGTTCTGCAGGAAGCTTTGGCCAGCTAGCCATCTATCTTTGCCGACGGCCATCCATTGTTGGCGATGGATTTACAATGGTCGATGACCATCCTGACATGGCCGGTGGTGTTCGTCTTAGCCGGTGATGTTCCAAGGTCCATAGAGTGCTCCTCGACTTGTGCAATTTTTAGAGGAGCAGAGCAGGAAAATGTATAAACTTGTGCATGGCGTTGGATTTCTCGAGCAAACTCGAAAGCACGCCACAAGATTGGACCCTCTTCCCGAGGCCTTTACTGCTTTAGTAGCTTAGTTAATTTGTTTAATTAATTAAGGGTTTGTAATATTTAATTAGCTAGAGTAGTTAATTACTTATTCGATTTGTATTATTCTTTTGGTCCCTCCGAGCGAGGGCGAATTTGTAATAAGTGTGGGTGCGTGTGTGCATGTCTTCCAACCCCCATTTCTTTCTCCCTTTTACTTACTTGCTTTTGATGGTTAGTATTAGGACATATTTAAATTAGCATACCTTATGTTATGCATGCGTGCATTCATACATTTGGCTTACATGCATCGGGCTTGGCGCATCATGCTAACTGCATTGTATTTCAATTCCAAATTGAATACGTGTTATCTGTTGCATTTCACATGCCATGTTTAGGATAGCCGAGCCTGTCTAGATTGCATTTTTGCATGTGTTGCATTAGCCATTTTAAACATGAACTAGGATCATGCATATGATTACTAACTAGTTTCTGTTTTGGCTTGGAGTACTAGGTAAGCTTTTATGCTTTAGCATACCGCATGCGTATGAGTGTTGCCATAATAGCATGATTACCATGAGGCTAGCTGCTTATGTGTTATAACTGCCTGAATGCCTGTGGGTGAAGGTTGGATTGTTTGAGTTGGAACAACTCGTTAAAATCCATGTTTTAGCCTACTTGTGAGTAGCAAATTTCAAACAATCTTTCAAACAAGCGGATATGCAATGCTTTGTTCCAAATGAGGCGATCTAGTCTATACTTTTGTGTTGTGCACATCACATAGTAAGATTAGCTAATTAATCGGAATAAGAACGCATAACGTTTTCAAAACGAGATATCATGGTTAGTAGAGGCCGATTTTCGGATCGGGCGAGCGGGGGTGCTCACGAAGTGACCTTCCCCAATCGTACCCAAGTTCCCAAGCCGAGACAACTTTGGTGATGACGGATACGTGGCCTTTGGCACCGAGTCAGAGTTTCCTAAATTCCCCCATTAAAAAAATATTTAGGTGGTGAATCTGTATCTGGCAAAGCAGTCCATGTTTGGCACTTCTTTACAAAAAAATCTATTTCAAAAACGATTTGCCGGATTTGGACTCTTTGGTTCAGATTAAGAACTGTGACATAAATCGAGTCTGAACTGTAGTAGTGGGGCCCAAGGGCGCGTCTACAAGTACGTGCACTTCCGCTTGAGAGACCAGAAGCTCGCTCGAGCGTGAGATGCATGTATCCAAAAGTTCATACGCTTTGCAGCACGCTCGAGCGATAGAAGTCACGCTTGAGCTAGGGTCTGAATTTCACGCTCGAGCGGGGATTGAGCGTCCGTCGAGTGTGAAAAACAAGTAACCAGCACTTTTTCAAAGTTTACAGTCCACTCGAGCGAGGGAAGTTACGCTCGAGCGAACCTTTATTTCTTGCATGTCCGCTCGAGCAGGAAAAGCCACGCTCGAGCGTGGACCCTATTTTCAGCAAGTTTTGAAAAATGTTTTCAAGTTCATTTTTGCATTCTCAAACCATCCTAGGCATTCCTAGGCCATAATTAAGACACCATAATGGGGTTAAAGGCTAGAAACACACTATGAATAAGTGAAATGAGTCATGAACAATTCAAACGTGTGTTTCAAGTGTGTATTTGTCATGTGTTATTGTAGGTCACACGCTGTAGACCGTTGATTAGTCTGCTCTGTCTGTTTGTACCCAAAGTCAACTGTGAGTAATAACTTAGTAAAGTTATGTTCAACTTTATTTATTTTCTATATGATGAAATAAGATCTGTTTTCTGAAATGTTATGTTCTGTACAATGAATGATCGTCCGATTTTTGACAATGTATTCGTGGTATCCTTAGCATCATATGATATCTGTTAGCTGTTACCCGGTATCGGATGTTTCATTATTGAACTTATTATGTATGCCATCTGTTACCTATACCGGAGGCTCCATCATGGGGTTCAGCATGTTTATTCTCTATTACCCCGATCCAGAGGTTCGTT
Organism: Camellia lanceoleosa; assembly: GCA_025200525.1. NCBI lineage: Eukaryota > Viridiplantae > Streptophyta > Magnoliopsida > Ericales > Theaceae > Camellia > Camellia lanceoleosa. The sequence continues at coordinate 112,142,236 of CM045769.1, forward strand.
AATGGAACTGGTTATTCATAACCACTATATGTTCTGCATCTGTTCTGTATCTGCTCTGTTATCACTAATGGATGTACCACGTATGATTAAGTATGAATTATGATTTCTGTATATGATATGAATATGAATATGAATATGAATCTGTTACAAATCTGAATTATGATTTCTGAATCGGTATGGACTACATTCATTAAAACCCTTTACTCCGTTATTATTCATTGGGTTTCCGCTCACTATTTATGTTATGTATGTAAGTAAGCAGGCGTGTGACCAAGACTAAGTTGTTGCTTGGAGTTTTGGTGTCAGCCGGCCATTGTGCCTCCCGTGGAGGTTCCTTTTAAAATCTACCCAAGCTTGGTGTTTTGGAACTTTTGCACTTCTAAATGTTTATATCTGGACTGAACATGTGTGAAAAGTTTTGTATAAATGGTTTAAGTGATGTAACATTGATACTTTTATAACGTCACATATATGAGTATAAAGTTTTATATTCTGTCCCATGTATGTCATCACAGCTCATTGGACCTCGTATATTTTGTATATTTGCTTCCACAGCCCCTAACTATATGATGTTCTGCTAAGAGGCCTTTGGTAATCCAAGAATTACTGGCCGGTTACGATGCTAAACCCATAAGGGCGGGTTTGGATCGTAACAATAACCCAACAAGTAAACCCAACTCTCTTCAAACCCTAAACCCTAATCTCATGATTCATCACAATATGCATAAAAATATAAACTTTTGTATTTATATAAAGAAAATATCACAAATCTATCTATAAATGAGGGTATTGAAAGAGAACTAGAAACCCTTACCTTTTGAAGCAAGGAGATGACAACCTAAAATTCATCGATGACGAAACCATGAACTATTTGGATCAAAATGAAGCCCTTGACAAGATCTACACTCATTCTCAAAGTGCCAAGGTGAAAAGATCACTCTAGGTGAGTAGATCTAGAGATTTAAGTGAAAAAGTTTGAGTTTTAGAGAGAAAGAAGAGAACTCACGGTTTGAGAGAGAGAAAAGAGGAGAAAAGTGAAATGAAAATATGTTTGGAGCCTATTTATAGTAGCAAGGTAATAATAGAATAATAGCCCGAAAGTCAAATGAAAAGTACAAGTCAAAAACCCCCAAAAAGTAAGGCCCAAACTAGCCTGAAAAACTGAAAATTATATGCAGGTGTCGACCCTTCGAGCAGAGGTGTCGGCCTTTCAAAAAGAAAGCAATCTGTGCAATAAGCAAGGTGTCGACACCTCCCAGACTAATGTCAACACTAAATTTCAGCAAACAACTTCCAGATTCAGCAACATACAAGGGTCGATCATTCCCAGACTGGTGTCAACCCTTGTGGATAGCAACAAGAGGCAGGTGTCGACACCACCAAGGTTGGTGTCGACCCTAAATTCCAGCAACACTTCCAGAAACTTCACCAACAGGTAAGGGTCGACCCTTAGGAAGGCTAGTGTCGACCCCAGAATAGAATTTCTAAGTTTCCAATGAACTTTTTGACAAGAACAAGCGCAAACAAACAAACCCAACGAGTTTAAATCGGATTATACTCCTTCAAAACTAACATTTAACAACTCCAAGGACTCCCAAAAATGAAAATAAGGGAATTAGATATACACTCCAATGGATTAAAGGATGCGGGCGTTACAAAAATTAAAAAGAAAAAGACAAAAGAAGGTGCGACAAAAAAAGAAAAAGGAAAAATTGTCCAATAAGTTCATTTATTTGAATTCAAATTTTTTTTTTTTTCAAATTCACATTTGTGGCTGAATTTTAAAATCTAAAACGTTTCATTTTCAGAATAAAAATGGCAAATATTAAAAAGGGGTAATTATACCCAGTGAAATTTTATAAAAATAATTACATATTCATAAAAAATAAATTATAATTATAATTATTAATATTATATAGTGTTTCTCACTAATTTGTAATTATTATTTTTTTTTCAAATTCCACTGATTTGATATTTTCTTTATTAAAAAAAAAGAATTTGTATGAGAGTTATTCAATGAGTAAACAGTCATTTTAGGTATAAATTCAACATTTAAATATCTAATATGTTTTATTCAAACCTTGTTCCTATACCATGTCAACAACCAACTCCACACAATAACCTAACTTGAAAGTTAGGTTATGTTTGACTTTTAGATTTGTAAACAGAAAAGAGAAATGAAATAGAAATTTTGGATGTGTTTGGTTTGTATTTTGATATAAATTTAAATAAATAAAAAATGGAAAGAGAGTTTAAAATTTTTTTTGGTTTGTTTGGCTATATATTGTGAAAATAGTTTTAAAGTTTGAGAGTTTGGGATGATTTGATATTTTGTTGTAGTTGAGTAAATGTGTGTGAGAGAAAAAAATGATTGAGAAGGAGAGAGAAGAGAGTAAATGTGTGTGAGAGAAAAAAATGATTGAGAAGGAGAGAGAAAAAGTGATTGATTGATGTTTAAGAAAGAAAAAATGATTTTGGAAATTTTTTTCAAAAAATTTAAATCAAACAAAATTTTGAAAATTTTTCTTAAAAATTGTATCTTTAGATGCAAACCAAACAAACCCAAATTTCAATAAATCCAATTTCAAAAAGAATTTCTCAACAGTTCCTTTCAAGTGAAGCTAAGGATCACAACTCCAAATTTTAACCAGTCTATATTTTTTCAATCCAAATTAAACAAATAATGTACAAATAAATTTTACTTCCAAATTATGGAAAAACATGATTTTTTTTATTTTGAACACTGATAAAACATAATTAGCAGTCACATTTTTATTGAATTACATTTTTTAGGTTGGGTTATACTTGGTTTGCATGGAATTTCTGTTACATTTAAAATTTGACGTTAAATATAAATTTTTTAGATGGTTGAAAGTGAAATGTGTGCACGTTGTGGAATGAGTGGTAATATAATTGCTATATATATTATTTTGTTTGTATGCAAGGTACAAGTTGCATTAATAATGAAATAAATATAGGTTTTCGAGAAATTAATTAAAAAACACTAAATAAAGTTTTTGGCAACTAAACGTTTGGTAGCAAAAAAAAAAGTGAAGTTTTTGGCAACTAAATATTTGGCAGCCAAATAAGTACACATAGGTTTTTTGTGACTAAATATTTAGCAGGAAAAAAAAAAGATTTTTGCTGACTAAATAACTAGAAGGCAAAACAAATTAAGATGAGAAAAAAAAAAAAAACTTTTGCTGACTAAATATTTTAGTCACAAAAAAACATGGCATCTTTCGGCTACTAAATATTTTGTTGTAAAATGCAATGCAACTAAAATATTTATTTTTTGGCAACTAAAATGTTTAGTCGTATCGTAACAATAACGGCGACTAAAATATTTGGTGGCTAAATGTGACGTAAAACGGTGACTAAAATATTTGGTCGCTAAATATAGGAATATTTGCGACAAAAACATATTAGTGACTAAACATTTTAGTTGTTGAAAGTGAAATTTATTTTTATTTGAGAATTTTCGGCAACTATAATTTTAGTCGCCAAAAGATGTCAATTAGGGATTAAGTTAGTTTTAGTAACCAAAAAGAAGAAAATTAGCAACCAACATACATTTAGTCACCAATACTATCGCTGACAAGTCTTCAACGATTTGCAGAGTGACTAAAAGTTTTAGTCGTCATTGACTTTCGACGACTAAAAAGAGCAACATGCAAAAGACAAATAAAAAAGTAAATAATATAATATTATAATATATATATATATATAGATTGACAGGGCTGGTTGAATTTCATCTCTCCCATTAATTGCTTTTGTTTTTATTTTATTTTATTTTTCTTTTATTTTTTATTTACTTTTTATTATTACAATTATTTTTATAATATAATATATACATATGGATTGCATGTGAAATTTCACCGCTGATAGATTTTACTTATTTATTTATTTTATTATATTTATTATTTATATAATATTATTAAAATAATATATATTATATTATATTATAATATATACAACAATTTATATATAGACACTTACATAATACTATATAAAATTATAAAATAATACAAATAATAGATTAATAGTGTATGTTAGCGGGTCAAATGTGTAATATTTGGACTCCGATCAATAAAATTTCTCATTTATTATTTAAAATTTTCAACTGAATATGTATTCATTTTTCACTTAATTATATTTTGGATACAGATTAATTTACCCATACAAGTTTCTACACTTTGTATATATATCACATACCAATTTAAAAGATACATAATTATAATATTAATAGTTAATGAAAAATTATGTCCCACGTGTAACACAAGTGTCTAACCACTAATATATATATATATATATATGTACAGAAGTATTCTTTAGCTAATATATATATTTAGATGAAAATTTTATGATCTTATCCTATAGAATTCCCAAACAAAAAAACAGGAGCTACCATCGACTAGGGCAGCTCATCGACTTGCCCATGTTGATCTTTGTCACTCTCACCCGTTTGCTGCAAAATATAAAATTAAACACTAGAGGAGAAAATTTTCAAATGCCAGAAAATTTGTTAAATGGTTCCATAGTCTCAATCAGTTCAAGTGCTTCAATTATGTTTAAAAGGAGTAGACTAAGAGGTGTACCTAGTTGGTGTTGGACAATCTTCACTATATCTAAATAGATTAAATTCTGTTGTGTATTAAATAACAACAAGAATAAAAAGAAATAAGGAAAATGAAAGAATTTGTTTGATTACAAAAAATCAAACTAAAAATAAATAAATAAATAAAAACATATTTTATTTTGTTACAAAAACAAAATAAAAATCTGATTTAATAAACAAATAAAACAGAATAATAAATTAAACAACTTACTTGATTAATTTCTTCTAATAAATATCTGATCAAGTCCAGTGTTTGACACTGTGTCCTTAAGACAGATTCGTCCTCTCCACGGTGTTTTCAGAATTTGGACGTCTATCTCCCAGGATAAAATGACCAACTACAAACAATAGCAGCACTACAAATTGTTTGTCTAACGAACACATTAAGTGTTTATACTCTTTCTCGCAAAAATTAAATGCAGCAAAATGAAGAATAAATTTACAGAGGTGAAGTACGAATTTTCTAAATGTGTTAAACATCAAATGAGGGCTGTCCTATTTATAGATGTAGTGGTGGCTGCAGGTTTTGAATTAAACAGGTGCAAACCTGTTTGGTTTTGAATTTAAACAAATTTGAATCTGTTGGGTTCAAAATTCAAATAGATAAAAAACGGGAACGGCCCTGTTTGGGTGTACAGTAAAACCGGACCAGTTTATTTCCGGAATTAATTTGAATTCTAGATTTTATTTTACCAAAAAATAAAATAAAATTCAAATATTTTTGGCCCAAAAAGATAGGTATCGGGCCGAACAAGCCCAACCCAACCACACACCTGCGCCCAAGCCCAGGCCCAGCCCAGCTCGCCTGCTCGACCGGTTGGACCTGCGGCGACGCACGCGCCTGTAGTGATTTTTGGGTCCAATGAGTCTAACCCATTTTGCCCATAACCTCGCTCTCTAAAACACTTGGGTACCCCTTGGGGCACACCCCAAGTTCCAATCCCATGCCTTATAAACCCATTCAAAACTTCCAACCAAATCAATATGGGACAAGCCTTATTCAAACCTTTAAGGATTTTTCACCAAAACTCCATTTTTATGGAGTATACTTTGGTTTCAATTTCCCATTCACCCGGTAATGGTTTTGAGCAACCAAATATACCACGTGAATCACAACGCGGCATAGAACGCGTTACCACTTTGACCCGCCAACTTTGACGCTCGAGTCCCACCTAAATAATAGACCAAAGTTAGGAAAAAATTCTGATTTTATCCAGAATTTTCCAACTATTTCCAATAATCCTCCACATGAATGGAATTTGATGACAACGAAAATACAATAATATGCAGACTTTATCGAAAGAGTATAAGTCGAAAATATCTTGCATCAGGATAGATAGCTTTCGGCCTTGAACCTTCCCTAGTGATAACCTATCGGACTTACTGGCTAACCAATGGACGTGATGCCTTGAATTGTTCAACCGTTCGTGTAAGCCAACACAATAGATTTCACACAAAATATCTTCTAACACATCGTGGTTCTCACTGTTGTGTTCATTTTGGCCTTCAATGCTCCTGATTTTCATAAGTGTTTATAGAGAATTTAGTCTCTTATATTCTCATAGAACCGGCCCCAGTTCGACACTCATATAGGTGATTCTTATTGTGAGTATCTCCTTATACTCGTCTTGATTTTATACCTTAATCAAGATATAAGTAATCATTAAAAGCAAAACTTATCCTTATACCTCTACAGACAACACATGTTGCAGATATCACTCTCAGCATATAAGAATGGGTAGGGAATTTTAATCCCTTGGTGATTTCTGGCGAGCTATACATAACTTAGTTGTCCCTTTGAACTTAGTTCTTAGGATCTCCAGTCATATAAGTAGGGTTACCATTATGACGACTCTTATGTAATAGGCTTTAATCCCATCCCCTTCGACGAACTATACACTAGCTCTTTTGTCAAACCTTTTGTTAACGAATCCGCAATATTCTCTTTAGATTTTATATAATCTATTGGGATTATTCCATTTGACAAAAATTGCCTTACGGTATTATGTCGACGACGAATATGTCGTGACTTACCGTTATACATATTATTCTGTGCCTTACTTATTGTAGATTGACTATCACAATGAATGCAAATAGCTGGCACAAGTTTTGGCCACATTGGAATGTCTTCTAAAAAGTGACAAAACCATTCTATTTCTTCTCCTGCTTTGTCTAAAGCAATGAACTCGGATTCCATTGTGGATCGTGCGATGCAAGTTTGTTTCGTGGACTTCCAAGAAACAATAACGCCTCCCAGAGTAAAGACATATCCACTAGTGGATTTTGAATCTTTAGTATCCGATATCCAATTAGCATCACAATAATCTTCGAGTACTGCTGAATATCGAGTAAAGTTCAAACCATGATCGCAAGTAAATCTTAGAACCCGAATGATCGCTTTCCAATAGTCTTCTTCGGGGTTACTAGTGTACCTACTCAATTTACTGACTACATAAGCTATGTTAGGACGAGTACAATTCATTAGGTACATTAGGCTTCCAATGATTTGGGAATATTTTAACTGAGACACCGCATCACCTTTATTTTTTGATAAATAAAGATTGACGTCTATATGTGTTCTAGCTAAATTCGTATCATCCTTGATAAATTTACCAAGAATTTTCTCAATATAATGTGATTGAGATAACGTATATCCGTCAGATGTTTTAGTAATTTTTATTCCTAATATAACATCTGCGACCCCCATATCTTTCATATCAAATCTTTTGTTAAGCACTTGCTTAGTTGATTTGATCATGTTTTGACTACTTCCAATGATAAGCATGTCATCCACATAAAGACAAACTATGACATATCCTTGGTCAGTGTTTTTAACATAGACGCATTTGTCACATTCGTTTATCTTAAACCCATTAGTAAGCATTGCATGATCAAATTTTTCATCCCATTGCTTAGGTGCTTGTTTTAATCCATAAAGAGATTTTACAAGCCAACAAACTTTCTTTTTTTGCCCCGACACTACAAACCCTTCGGGTTGCTCCATATAGATCTCTTCATTTAGATCACCGTTTAAGAAAGTTGTCTTAACATCCATTTGATGTATTTCTAAATTAAACAACACTGCTATAGAAATAAGCATGCGAATGGATGTTATTCTTGTCACAGGGGAATATGTGTCAAAATAGTCCAGACCTTCTTTTTGTTTGTAACCTTTTACTACAAGTCTTGCTTTATAGTTGTCAATTGAACCATCTGCTTTCATTTTTCTCTTGAATATCTATTTATATCCAAGAGGTTTAGAACCCGGTGGAAGATCCACCAATTCCCAAGTATGATTTTGCATAATGGATTCAATTTCATTATTAACAGCTTCTTTCCACAAAGATGCTTTAGGACCTGTCATTGCTAACTTAAAGCTTTGAGGTTTATTTTCTAACAGGTATGTTAGAAAATCTGGACCAAAGGATTTTGATGTTCTCGCTCTCTTACTTCGTCTTGGTTCATCATCAGTTAAATCTTGTTGGTCGAGACTATTACTAGCCTCTTGTGTTTGATTGTCATTAGTCTTTTGACTTTGTGTATAATCATAAGTTCTTTTTTGTGAACTTAGTTCCTATCCTTTCTTGTAAGGAAAGACATGTTCAAAAAACACAGCATTTCTTGACTCTATAATAGTGTTCACATTTATATCAGGTATTTCTGATTTATAAGTCAGAAACCGATATGCACTACTATTCTGAGCATAACCAATAAACACACAATCTACTATTTTTGGTCCAATCTTAGTCTTTTTAGGAACAAGAACTTCAACTTTTGCCAAACACTTCCACACTTTTAAGTATTTATAGGAAGGCGGTCGACCTTTCCACAATTCATAAGGAGTGCTGTTGGTTTTCTTGTGGGGTATTCTGTTAAAAACATAATTAGCAAACAATATTGCTTTCCCCCCACAAGTTCTATGGTAAGCCTGAACTTAGTAATATGACATTCATCATTTCTTTTAGGGCTCTATTCTTCCTTTCAGTAATTCCATTTTGTTGTGGAGAATAAAGTGTTGTAGTTTGGTGAATAATATCATATTGTGCACAAAATTCATTTAATGGTGCATCATATTCACCACCCCTATCACTTTTAACCATTTTAATAGTTTTACTAAGTTGATTTTCAATTTCTGTTTTGTAGAGTTTAAATATTTCTAAGGCTTCATCTTTACTTCTAAGTAAATAAACATAACAATATCTTGTACAATCATCGATAAATGTTATGAAATACTTTTTGCCTCCTCTAGTTTGAACAAATTTTAGATCACATACATCAGTATGAATTAACTCTAGAGGTTCGGTTTTCCTTTCAATCGATTTAAATGGAGCCTTAGTTAGTTTCGCTTCTACACAAACTTCACATTTATGATTAGGATTAATTTCAAACTTTGGTATATAATTTAAACCAATTAATCTACGCAAAGCATCAAAATTCACATGTCCTAATCTATTATGCCATAAATTCGACTCAAGAATATAAGCAAAAGATGTGGTATTCTTATTCATAGCAACTTTTGGTACAACTGTCATTACATTTAGTTTGAAGAGACCATTACTCGTGTATCCCTTACCAACATATATGCCACTCTTTGTTAATACAAATTTATCAGACTCAAATTTATCAGACTCAAAGACAAGCCTAAAGCCATTTTTACTTAACAAAGAACCAGAAACTAAATTCTTCCGGATGTCAGGTACATACAGTACGTTGTTGAGGGTCAGTTCTTTCCCTGATGTCATCTTCAAGATGACTTTCCCTTGTCCAGCCCCAGTAGAAGTAGAAGAATTTCCCATGAAAAGTTGTTCACCATTTGCACCCTCATTGTAGGTAATGAACATCTTCTTGTCCACACAAATATGACAAGTTGCCCCAATGTCAACCCACCATTCCTTGGGATTTCCAACCAAATTAGCCTCAGACACCACAGGAGAGAGGTTGATGTCATTCACTCCGTCAGAGATGTAATCTAGTTCAGTTACATTGGCCTGATTGGTAGTCTTTTTGCTTGTACTTCCATGATCCTTCTTAGGGCGGCGGCAGTCAGAAGCTCGATGTCCAGTCTTGCCACAATTATAGCATTTCCCTTTGAATTTGTTGTTGCCATTGTTGTCGCCTTGTTTAGGACCATCTCTAGTAAACTTCCTCTTTTTGTTATGTGGTTTATGAACTTGTTCAACCACATTAGCCTTGGACTCAATGAGAATTTTTCCATTCCTCTTTTCAGCCTTTCGGTTATCTTCCTCAATTCTTAATCTTACAATCAATTCATCTATGGTCATCTCTTTGCGGTTATATTTTAAATAATTTTTGAAATCTTTCCAAGCTGGTGGTAACTTTTCCACTAAAGCAGCGACTTGGAATGACTCGTTAAGAGACATACCTTTTGAATGAATATCATGTAAAATTATTTGAAAATTTTGAACTTGAGAAATTACCGTTTGGGAGTCTACCATAACGAAGTCCAGAAATTTACTGACAACAAATTTCTTCGTGCCGACATCCTCTGTCTTGTATTTTTTCTCCAAAGAATCCCACAATTCTTTTGCTGACTTCAAAAGACTGTAAACATTATACAGCATGTTGCCAAGGCCATTGAGGATGTAGTTTCTATACAGAAAATCTGAATGTTTCCAAGCATCTACAGCAGCAACAAGTTGCTGATCACTTTCACCTTCTTTAAGTGGTGGAGCCTCTTCATGGAGAAATCGGGCCAAATTAAGAGTTGTAAGATAGAACAGCATCTTTTGCTGCCATCTCTTAAACTTAGCACCGTTAAATTTTTTCCCTTTTTCTCCATGATTTATTGGTACATGAACATGGTTCTGGATAGGAACCGGTGTTGGTGTAACAATCAAAGTACCACTACCAGTTGTAGTTTCAGTTGTAGTAGTCATAATCTCTGATTACAAAAATCAGAAAAATTAAAACACAAATTAATTTTCTAGTTACTAAAACCAGAAAATAAATTATTATACAAAATAATTTTATTTTCCTTGTTACTAAAACTAGAAAAATAAAATACCACAATAATTTTCTGTAACACAAATTAATATTCTGCAATTGTTAATGACACCAGTATATTACTACTAATTGTCAAAGAAAAGAGACAGTATATTACTACTATCTGTCAAATAGCATAAACCACTATTTGTTTTCCTAACCAGAATATGTCTTTATGAAATCACAGAAAATTAAATACAATGAAGATACCAAAAATGATTCTGTCTTAAGATTGTTGGACAATCTTCACTATATATTTAAATATAGTGAAGATTGTCCAACAGTTGGATCCATGGTTTCAAATTTGCAAAAATCTATTTAATTATTCAGTAGTCAAGCAATTATAAGTTGTGCGGAGAGCTTTCAAAAAACTCAACAACACCAAAGTTGATGATCATTATGTAAATTGAGGTCAAGAATACAAATAAATATTAAAATAGTGAGAAAAAGACAATCACACAAGACATTAAAGAATTACGTGATTCGGCTCAGCCTACATCCACAAGTAATCTCACAAGTAATAGTTTTCACTATCAAAGCTATAATGGTACATCTCTCAATCTCACCCTACTCAAATATGAGTAAAAAAATACTTCCAAATTATTGCCATGTTTACTTCTTGCAAATTGCTTTTGAAGAGTGAGTTTTATCCAGAAGATTTCTATCATTTGGTATTAGAATTTATAGGCTGAATTAAGATGCCTATTAAATTGTTGAATACTGATTGATAAGTAAGTGAAGCTTAAGAATTTGTATCTAATATTGCCCTGAGAAAATCATGACCCTATTTGGTGCAATTTACTAAATTACTTATATATATATATATATATTTTTAATATTAAAAGAAAAGTTATCATCCAAGCGTCCCAACCATCCATTACACCTGAAATTTTTTCCTCAACAGCTATTCCACTTCCAAGATTGGGTTGGGTCAGCCCCATGTAGGTGGTCGAAGACCATCTTTAGGGAAAACAAAAAGAATAAATAAATTAATAAATATTTGTGGTAGAGGAATAGCTGGTCTAGAAAGCCAGACAAAATAATTAAAGTGACAGTCTAAGTATTACATGCGACAGCCATGAGAGAAGAAAGTGCAGGTTTAGTAGTAGTCCTTTCGTTTTTTCACCTAAAAAAGGAAAATGGGGGAGATCCCCAACACCCCCACTGGTACTGATTGACAAGTTGTTGTTGTTGTTGTTGTTTTTTTTTTTTTTTTTTTTTTTTCAATCACTAATCCCCACGTGTATGTGTGAGAGAGAGAGAGTAGTAGGGGTGGGAAATTGTGGGGGTCTGAATCATTGTTGCCTAAAAAAAAGTAGTAGTCCTTTCATTGCTCTGATTGGATGGTCTATTGAACTTCGATCATTGTGAAATTTGACAAAAAATTATTTGATACTAGTGAGACGCACGTGTTTGTGATTTTCACCAATCAACATACATTATACTTTTATTTTTTATTTTTTATTTTTTAATCACTTAATACAAATTATGAGTCTCACTTTCTTTACTAATCAGAACAAATCTGAGACATTATATGTAGGGGTAGGCATCGTGTCATGTTGAATTGCATTTGTGTCGTGTCATCTCGAGTTTGTGTCAAAATAATATGAAATGGCAGATTTGTCCTTCACCATGCGTGTCTTTATGCTTTAATGGGAGGGCAATGTGGGCTTGGCCACTGTGTTAAACTTACTTTTATGCACACAAAGCGCACTACAGGTTTTATAGTTTTCCACGTTTTTGATGGAATCTTTCAAAATGTGTTAGGAAACATTGGGAATGAACACTTCCACATTTGAACATTCCAATGTTGATGGATTGAAACACTAACGTTTTTTGATTTCCGCAGATAGTGATCGAATTCCACTTTCGATATTCAGGGAAACCCTAATTGGATGAATATCTACATTACACACATCAAGTAGGAACATCTTCGACTGCAGTAGACAAACCAAAGCTTCGTCCTCTCCGGTGATTTGATCAATATTGACGGACGTGAACGTTAGGTGTAGCGTTCACCGCCGTTCAGTCATCCCCTGAGTTGCTGACGATGACAACGAAACTGGTGGTGTTTATTGAATAGTAACGGTAATGTCTCCGGCTATAATGGTTATGTTTGCCATTTTGGGGTGATGTATTCAACATGGTTGCGCCGTAACGCCGAAGATGTTTGGGGTAGGTTGATGGTATGACAAACCAAATTGTTCAGAACTGGGTGAAAGTCATCGTAACGTCGATTAGGAAAATGATAGATGTTTAGCGATAGTGCAAAGGTGTGTAATATTAGTTAATGCAATCGTGGATCGTTTCTGGAAATGTTGTAGGTGGTTTTTCCGAAACACTTACCTTGAGAAAAAAAAAACTCAGAACATCACCGGTGCCGGCAACCCACAACAGCACGACAGGCTGCCCAGACTAGCAAACACAAAACCCACAACCAATAAAACCACATCAGCAAACTAACCAATTCCCCTATAAATCACGGAATGAAGAGAAATGTTAGGGATCATAAAAATTTTTTTATGAAAATGGTCATGAAAAATTTGTAACTCTTAGATTACTTTGACTAGTGTGTCGTGCTTTATTGTAAGTGTAATCCAAATGTCACAAATCTTTCATTACTACTTTTATGAAAGACTTTTCATGATACCTAATATTGCTGCTGAATGAAATATATAAAAACAGAAATGTGCAAATACGTTACCACGAATGCACAAATCCACATCATCACTATAATCCCCTTAAACCTATAAAAAAAGGATAAAAATGTAAACTTAAACAATACCAAATCAAATAAAAAGATTCATTTCTAACTAAATAGAACCAAACGATTCATAAGAAAAAACACAGGATCAAATGGAATGATATTCTTTGATTTGGGATTTATTGGTAATTTTTCATAATTTGAATTTATATATTAAATAAAAAATATAAATTATAAATTATTTAAATTTAATTAAAAATAAGAAATTAAAAATTATGGCCTTATAATTTTTTAGTGTTGTTAAAAAATTAAATTTATATATTAAATAAAATTATTTTTTTAGTGTTGTTAATTTAAAATTATATATTAAATAAAAAAATATAAATCATAAATTATAAATTTAATTTAATTAAAAATAATAAATTAAAAATTATGGCCTCATAAATTAAAATTTTTTAGTGTTGTTAAAAAATTAAATTTATATATTAAATAAAATTATTTGTTCAGTGTTGTTAATTTAAAATTATATATTAAATAAAAAATATAAATTATAAATTTAATTTAATCAAAAATAATAAATTTAAAATTATGGCCTTATAAATTAAAATTTTTTAGTTTTGTTAAATTATAAATTATAGATTATAAATTTAAAATTATATATTAAATAAAAATTATAAATTACAAGGATAAAATAGTATTTTGAACATTTATCCTTATCCAGTCCATCCAACTAAACATTGGATTCACAAAAAATAATTCAATTTAAACATCTAATTTCATGACTAAACAAACATAGGATATAAATCCAGTCCAACTAAATAGTCCGAAGACAATGTATTTCAAATCTAATAATCCAATCAATTATGATCTTCATTATCTAATCCGTCCAAACAAACAAACCTGAGATGAAAATTCTATGATCTTATCCTACAGAATTCCCAAACAAAAAAACAGGGTAACTTGCCCACCGTTGATGCTGCCACTCTCACACGTTTGCTGCAAGATATAAAATTAAGGGAGTGGCTTCTCCCTAGGCGGTGTTTGGAACAAATTTTTTGGGTTTTTTTTGAAATTTTTTTTCACTAAAAGACAAATTAGTAACAAAATTAAAAAAAAAAAAATTTAAACAAAATATCACATTAAATATCATAATTATATCATTTTTTTTTCACAAACATCATATCCAATCATAAAAAAAACACAACTATCTTTACAAATATAAAAAAAAAATTTCTCTAACAATATCTTACAACTAAAAAAATTAAAAAAAATTCACTTTCCAAACAGCCACGTAATAATAGACTAGAGCATGTCATTGGGTCTATTGTTGACTCTGGACTTGGAGCACAGCCAACCATTTGAGTCTTCCATATCTTCATTTTGTGATCCTCACGTCTTCTCTCATCCCTCCACTCTTATCTTCCTTCATCGTCTCATTCTATCGGTTGATTGCCAGTCCAAATCCTGTGTGCTAACCACATATTCGATCGTGTAGGGATCCAAATCTGAGAAATATGTCAGCTTTTGGCAGTGGGAATACAACTACAAACGGTGTGTATCAATCCGAGGAATTGTGCCGTTGGTTTTCATTTGTTGAGATTCAATCCGCGACCAACGATTTCGACGATGCTTTGGTCATTGGGAAAGGTGGATTCGGTAAGGTGTATAAAGGGTTCATCGACGGTGGAGCTACCACTGTCGCCATTAAGCGGTCGAATGCAGAGTCCAAACAAGGGGCAGCAGAGTTTTGGACTGAGATCAAAACGCTTTCCAAGCTCAGGCACACACATGTTGTGACTCTGATTGGCTACTCTGACGATTGCCAGGAGATGATACTTGTTTACGAATACATGGCCAATGGGACGCTTGCCGATCATCTCTACAAAAATAGTAGGGAAGGAAATGGGAATGATATTCATCTTACTTGGGAGGAGAGGCTCAAGATTTGTATTGGTGCTGCCCAAGGATTGGACTACCTTCATACGAATACTAAGGAAGGTGTCATACACAGGGACGTGAAGACCACAAACATTCTGTTGGACGAGAATTGGGTAGCTAAGATCTCAGATTTTGGATTGTCTAAAATGGTAAACACAAGCCATTTGCAAACCCACGTTAGTACAGATGTTAAGGGCACATTCGGTTATTTAGATCCAGCATATTTCTTGACTCGTAGACTAACACTACAACAAAACTGACTTTTTACGGCACCATATCAACGACATACAATAAATGCACGCCGTAGTTTCTCACTTTTACGACTTGTTTTTTTTGCACGTCGTAAATACTTTTCCAACCACGACGTGTCTATTGTGTAGGCCGTGAATGGTAATAATGATGATTTTTTTACGGCTTGCAATGCACGTCGTAAATAATAAAAGTTTCAACGACGTGCATATGGCATGCCGTTAATATATCAACTATACATGACACACATACGTCAGCCGTGAAAAGTATTGCACTTTTCACAGCGCACACAATGCCTGCCGTTAAAAGTATTATACTTTTTACGACGCACACATCACTTGTCGTTAAAAGTATTATTTTTTTACGACGCACAATGCATGTCGTGAATTATATGTTAAAAAACAGGCGCCAAAATGAAATTATCTGGGCGCCAATTCATCCCAAAAAAATATACATTGGAAAAAATAACATATACGTCCATGAGAAGAGGGCAACCAAGTTTTTAATTTTTTTAATTGCTAAACCAAAAAAAAAGTAAATGGCTCTTTTGGAAAAAATCATTACATTTTATTCTCTTTGTTGAATCGAAGAGGCAGAAGCAAAACCCTAAAGAGACTTGAATCTGGTTCATTCTAGAGACGGTTCAAAGTCGAGAAGAGAGGGAGAAGAGAGTGGGTTCGAAGACAGATTTTGGGCACTTCAATCTGGTTCATTCTAGAGACACTCTCCTCCTCCTTTCGGCAGGATCGAATCTCTCTCTCTCTCTCTCTCTCTCTCTCTCACATTGCGATTGAAGGTAAAGCTTCAATACGTCTTTCATTAGATTGGAGTTTATCAATTTTTTTTTTTTTTTTTGGGTTTTCTCTACATAGTTTACTTTAGATTCTTTGAGGGTTTTGCTTGAATGATTCATACACTTCATTTTCTCTCTTGAATAAGCCATTCTCGTTCTCTGTTTCCTCTGTGGTTTAGTCAAAATGTCTTTTTGTTTGATTCTTTCTCAGATTGCTGAATATTTAGGCCAACAGGTTCTATTAATCATTCCATCATCTATCCTCCAAAAAAAACCAAACTACACAAAAAAAAAAAAAAAAAATTTCTGAGATTAGCCTCGAAGAGTAAACTTTTGATGGCTTTTGCTCATCCTCACTCATTTAGGAGATTGTTGAACAAATTAAATCAGAATACCTGCAAAGAGGCATGTTTCTTATCCGTATAAAATCATGAGATTACATATGTTTTTTTTTTCTTTCCATCTCATATTTCTATGAAAAATATTGTCCGACTCATTGTATGAGCAAAGTTTAGTTTGGCAAGGTTCTTTTTTTTTTTTTCCTTCATATTTTGAATAAAATATACCAATAATTCCATTTTGGTTTCATTCTTTTTGATTTTTAAGTAGTCCCTTTATTTTTTTCCTTGATCTGAACATTTCTATTTGTATCTGGACTGATCTGGGCTATATGGAATTTTTTTATTGCACAGGGTCATGAACCATTTGTTTCATATCAAGGTCTTGAGCAATTGCACCGCTTCATCTTTGACTGCAGTCAATTGCAGAAAACTCCATGTGGATTAGTAGTTTCTTATTCTTCTTCTTCTGCTTTGAGGTTATGTTTGTATGTATTGACATTTACGAGTACACTATACATACTCTACTAGGACATTGCATTTATTTTTATTTTTATTTTATGTAGCGATTAACCTGCATCCTATAAATCCTTTGAACTTACCATCTGGCCTTGTATGTGAAATTAAAGTGAATAATTGCTGCTTAGTTTATTCTAATCAACTATCATTCTGCTGCATTTGTATTAGAAGCTTTGTTGCTTCCTTTATTTTGATATTTAACTGAGGTAGTTGTTCATATGTATTATCTGTTTTTTGTGATTGTTTTTGAGGAAGTGCAAAAGGAAAGCTTCTAGTGATTATTTGTTCTTGTTTGTATCATTTTAAACAAATTTTGATTTCTTTTTCTGCATTCTTCTTACCAGTTTACTTCAAATTTTCTAGTACGTAACTTACATACTCTTTGCCATTGTTATCAAATTGCAAATCGAATCATGAATTGTTTTGTTAAAATACTAAATTTTGAATCATGAGATTCACTTTATTATATAGAATATATGATTATTTATATAATACGTACATATTGTTTAAAACAAAGTAAATACTGATAGAAAATAAATAGGCACTCAAAACAAGTACACATGTTAAAGCATCATTAATCAACTCCTTAGCAATCTCAATTTATTTCAATATGAACAACAATTCAACCGATTTAAGTAAAATATAACAAGTATGGATCTGAAGAATTTATTGGTAATAGATTGAACTATATATATATATTTTTTCTATTTTGGAAATGAATTCAAATAGAATAGAAGAGAAATGAATATGATAATCTAGAAAAAAGTTTGATTTGGATTCCTAGTTCTATTCTAAAGATTTATTATTGACGAGCTACAATGATTGCACCTATTAAAGCAACTAAAAGAATTATAGAAACTTTCTTCTTCCACTATTTTGGTTGGAAAGGATTCTAAAGCTGAATAATAGCTCAATTTTTTGGTTTCAGTTTAGCAAACTTGTTAAATATGTCCAATTACCAACTCTGGTTTAGCTTGACAGCAAAGTTCATAAATTGTATATGGAGGTTTTAGAGAGGTTGCTAAGAATTTTCAAGAACCTAATGGTTTGAATATGGAAAAGGAAAGCAAAGAAGAGTTTTTGAAACAAGAGTTTGCTTCCTTTGATATACAGTGATATAACCAAAATGTAAGGAGGTTGTGAGGAAGGTGTATTGCTATTCCTGGTTTTCTCTCATGTATTTGTAAAACTTTGTTGATCCCACTGCCTAGTGGTGTATCTTTAACAGTCAGTTACTTATCTGATATATAACCTTGACAAATTCACATTTCTGTAACAGCTTTATATTTTCTCACTACGTGGCTTCACAAAACTGTTCTTTTGATCAAGATCTTTGATGATTTCATTACATTGCAGACCTGTTTCTTCCGACAATTTGGGCATACAGTGGTTCGTGCTGACTACCTCACACTCCGCAAGGCTTTCATCTCGGTACATAATCTCATACCACTGCAGGACTTATGTTTATCTCATACCAATGCAGGAAATATGCCACATTTCCATGTACAAGGGTGTTGGATAGCTTGATATATGTTGTTGGACCCATTTTCTAACAGCTCAAATTTTTGAGGAAATTGGTGACTTACCAGTTGGAGTAGGAGATGATGTGTGGGGTTTCTTGTTAATTATGGGTAGGAGTCTAGGACAGTAATAAGTGCAATTTTGAATCTTTGGAATTCGAGTTTAGATCTTTGCTACAGACAGGAAAAAGATCATTGTCTTTATACCAGTTAGATTCACTGTATTCTAAAACCTGGTTTTCATTTATGCCCGAATTTTATGCTTCTACTAGTCAGATATTTCAGAAAGTAAGAACTTATTTATACTGATCATTAGTAAATATCATGTTGAAACTACTAGTTTACTATTTACAGTTTTTGTTTTTCTTATTCATGGCAGAACCACAAGCCTACATCAAAATATGATTTTCACAGTTATATGATCCGCTCTATGGAAGAAGAATTTCAAAAGATAGTTGGTGTGAGGTAAGTGACAATCTTATTAAGAACTGCTCAGCTTTTGAATCCTTCAATTTGGCCACCATCTAGTATGCTTACTTTTTTATTTAAATGTGCTTACCTTTATCGCTCTTGTTACTTGACTTTTGAGGCTGTATGTGACATGAGAAAAAGTTATTGACATACTTTGGGGTTCCTTGGGATTCTTTTGGTAACAAGAAAAAGTTCTATTGGTGGATATCTGCCAATCATGTTTCTTAATCATGATTACTCAAGAAGGCTTTCATATTTATTCGCTGTCTTATCTTCTTCCATTAACTATTAAACTCTATTTTGTTTCTCAAAAGCTTAGACTGAATCTCTCAACACATTCCTTGAACCATCTTCATCTTTCTTTTGTATATTGATTCCATGGTTTTAAATTTAGGGGATATATCGTAATACATTGGTAACGGGAAGAGTAATGAAAAACAATATTTCAATTTCCCTATGAAAATATATCATTTCCCATGGTGGTGGGTTTGTGTTACAGAGAGAGAAAAGGTAGTGGTGATTATGATAGAGGAAGGTGGTGTGGGTGGGTTTAGGTTAGGGAAAGTAGTGTCATAAAAGAAAATAAGTTTACACATTTCGACCTCTAAAATTTAAATCAAATGCTTGACATAAATTATTATTTTGTCTTCTAGATTTGCTGGGCAGTTCCTATGTAGCTACAGCACCTTGCCACTATATGCTCTCGTTACGCAGGTACAATTTTTGTTCTAATTATTTGTTTTGTTTTGTTGGGTTGGGTTGGGTTGGCTCCCTGGGGGAAGAGGTGTCATTTTAGAAAAAGGTTCTAGAGTCAAAAACCATGACCAAGGAAGTGCAACTTATATAAATACCTGTTGAATTGTATCCATGAGCCGTGTTCACTGGCATTTTGTTTGAGCATTTGCAAGTAACTTTTGGTGCATGGGTTTCTATCTCGGCTAGAGTTTCAATACTTTGTGTGTCCAAAGATCCTTTGCCTCCTGGTATCGCTGTTTCGGATGTTTAGAAATTTATGGTTCATATAGATAATTGTGCATGTCCTCTAATCTTGAAGTCTCTACTTCAATTATAGATAATTGTGAAGCTATTTGAAATTCTGCTTATAGATTATCATATTTCAGCTTAGAATAGGCCCAATGAATTGTTGGATGCTGCCATTATCTTGATCACCTATTTTGCCCTTAGATTTGCTAACTCAAGTTGGAGAGTAGAATAGTCTCCAAGTTTTGATCAGTTCGACCAATATATATATATATATATCATATATGTATATTCTGGGTTTTAACTTCTTGTAACTGATTTTTGTTCCTTTCTCCAGACTTTTTTTCTTCTACCTTTTATAGTTTGTTTTTCATGAGTGAATTACTGGAGCAATTTTGAATAATTCTTAAGAAACACAGATATATATAAATAGGATACAGATACAACACGATATAGGCATGTCAAATGTGGGACACATGCTTTGGTACAACTAAATATATATTTACAACAATAGGGCTTGGAAAATTTCCATAATTTTAACATTTACCTCCTTGGTTTTAACAGGTAAATATTTTAGGAATGTGATTGCTCAGGTTTCTTAGAGCCTTTTGTCTATTTTTTGGATTCAATCTGTAGGCAGAGGCAATCAATTCAACAAATTGGTGCCCTCTTTTTGTTGATAATGGCAGCTGTCCTTTTGAGCATTGGTGAAAGCTCTGGCAAAGGTTCAACTAGCAGTGAACCTGATCAAATTTTGTTCTATGGAATAATTCTGGTCTTAGTGGCGTCTGTATTATCTGGCCTGGCTTCAGCTCTGTGTCAATGGGCTTCTCAGGTTAGCAGAAGTTTCTGTAACTTTGTTTTGAGTAGAAGTCTTTCAGCTGTTTATACCTCCACATTTTTTTTCTTTCTTTTTACAGGTTAAGAAACACACATCATACTTGATGACTGTGGAAATGTCTATAGTCGGAAGCCTGTGCTTGTTGGCTAGTACCTACAAGTCTCCAGATGGAGAAGGCATCAGAAAGCATGGATTTTTATATGGTTGGACCCCACTAACTTTGGTAATGATAATGATATTTGATCCTTTTGATTGTTATAAGTTGTTCATCGGGTTAGTTGCATGGGCACATGACTGAGAACACTATAGACATTAAAGTAAATATTTCTTGGAAAACTCAGGCAGTAACAATAATATCTTTCACCCTCTTTCTTCCCTATGTAGGAACTTTCTGTCTCTCTAGATGGATTAAAGGCTTTTAATGACCGTTACCAACATATTTGGTTCAACCTCCATTTTAATTTTTTCTACCAAAATTTGAGTGTTTAATGAAGGCCAAATTAGCTTCTATAATATTATTTATTGGCTTCTCAAAAAGAAATTTCCTTTTCTACTTCTCATCCCATGATTTTGTTTATTACTTTTGATAAGATTGAGAATGGTTAAAAGTTAGTCTAAGAAGGTGGTGCACATATACAATGAGTTTTGTCTTCTTACTAGTGTGTAGCTCTTCCTAAAGGTCACATTTTTGTAGTTTCTCAAATGGATAAGTATATGTTAGTAATGGTTCATGTTATTTAGATTTTGCTCAATATGACCTTGGATACATGAAGTACCCCTGCCAATTCATTTAGGAAATCACAAGTTTATGCTCTGTATTTTTTTGTTGTAAAATATTATAGCTTTTATAGCTACTATAACTTGCAATGTGATCTGATGATGGTAATGTGTAGGAACCAATTCCTGTCACTTAATTTATAAGGAAAACTGCTTCTGTTATGCATGAGTTCACATAGTCAGGGTAAGTGTTTTCTATCAGTTTACATCTTATATTGTTTATCTTCTTGGCTAGAAATCTTGACTATTGTTAACTTAAATTTCTTAGAATTGTAACATGTGAGGTGCATTTGCCTAACAGATGGTTCAGATGATGAGTACGAGTCCAATAGTAGCAGTGACGATGATGATAGTGATGGCTAGTTTTTGAGGACTTTGATGAATAGATTTCTATAATCTTTGAATAGTTTTGGATTTTGTTTACAAACTTGTATATGATACAATTTTGGATGGTTTTTAACTTTTTTGTTGAATTTAGAACTTAAGGATAGTCCTTTTGGGTTGTTTTGAACTTACGGTTAATTTTTGGATGTTTGGAATGTATTGACAATTTTTGAATGTTCATAATTTATGGATGTAGTTTATTTTTTATGCTTGAAACAATACTTTGATGGTTGATTGATATTTTGTGAAGCTTGTTTGTAATGTTTGTTAGATTATACAAAATAGGTTAAAATAGAACTTGCTGAATTAAAATAAAATAAAATAATGCACATTCTACGGCAAGCAAATTAGGTCATTATATGAAATATTCCACGACATTCCATGTACGTCGTGGTATGTTATACTTATTTACGACAGGCATAATAAGTCATTATATTATATATTTTACGGCGCGCAATCAGTGTCGTTATTTGTCTAACCAATTAACGGCGTGTAAAAGTAGTCATAGAAAAAGTAACGACGACGCACAAAATCTGTCGTTAAATAGTTTTTAACGACGTACTATAGCATGTCGTAGAAAAAGTAATGACGACTTACAAAATCTGCCGTTAAATAGTTTTTAATGGCGTACGAAACATGTCGTTGAAAGTAAATGGCTTTTCATGACTGGTCATAATATGACGCGCGCCTGCACGTCGTAGAAGGGTTTTTACGACGTGCATTGCGCGTCGTAAAAATCCTTTTTTGTTGTAGTGTAACCAAGAAATCAGATGTGTATGCCTTTGGTGTGGTTCTGTTTGAAGTGTTATGTGCGAGGCCACCAGTGGATACAAGTGTTGAGGAGGAGCAAATCGGACTAGCCCTATGGGCTCAAAAATGCATAAAAAACGGAATGCTTGACGAAATCATTGATCCCTTTATAAGAGGACAAATATCACCAAATTGTCTGAAGGTGTTTGCAGAAGTTGCTAACAAATGTTTACATAATCATTCAAAAGGAAGGCCTACAGTGAGTGAAGTTGTGGAGAGCCTCAAGCTTGTAATGGCATCACATGGCAATATCCGTATATCTCGACACAAGGGAATAATAAGCAATCTGTTTTTGAGTACTGCAGATGTAGTAGCTAAAGGTATTGATCTTGGGTGGAGAAAGTGGAAGAACAAAGGTCCTAAGAACGGCATGTCATGGCAGTTGTGTAGGGATCCATTTGCGGATGGTGTTATCCAATTGTACCATCGTTTCTCTCTTGCAGAGATTCAAGCAGCTACAAATAATTTTCATGAGCTTGTGGGGATGAGGCTCCGTGGTGACATCAAAGTGTATAGAGGCCATATCAGCAGTGGAATCTTGAGGTGGCAATTAAAAGGTGGAAAGAAGGAACATCAAGAGAGAGGAACTTGGACCAATTTAGGGCTCAGCTCCAGGTACACTCAAATCTCCGTCACCTCCACATTGCTTCTTTAATTGGATACTGCATCGATAAGCGTGAAATGATCATTGTCTACGAATATATGGCCCATGGGTCTCTCTACCATCACCTCTATGAAACCAACAAGTATCCACTTAAGTGGGAAAAGCGACTTGAGATTTGCATTGGTGTTGCACGAGGACTGCAATACCTCCATGCGGGTACAAGGCAAACAATCATTCATCGCAACCTGAAGCCAGCCAATATTCTGTTGGATGAGTATTGGAATGCGAAAGTGAGAATCGACACTGAATCAAGTACAGGCACCGTGGGATACATCGATCCAGAATACCACGTCAGTGCAAATTTTACTATAAAATCCGATGTGTACTCGTTCGGTGTCATTTTACTTGAACTGTTGTGTGGTGGGAAGCCAATGATCTATTCAAGGGACGAGGATCAAGTGAATTTAGTTCGTTGGTTCAAAACTAATATCAAAATGGGCACCGTTGATCAGATCATTGATCCGTATCTAATTGACAAAATAGCACCAAAATGTTTGAAAGAATATGTCATGAATGCAGAAAATTGTGTGTGTGATAAGGGGATTGAGCGTCCATCGATGGATGATGTGTTGGGTAACCTCCGGTATGCACTGCAACTGCAGGAGACTTGGCAGAATAGTAATGACCAGTTCGGTGCAGTTAAGTCCCCTGAGGCCGTTCCTAGTTCGGATGGCATTGTGACTGTTGAATTAGCCAGGAGAGGAGATAATGATGAGATGAATATTACGAGCATAGGGGATTCAGGTTTTTTTTTCCAGGTAATCTAGGACGGTAGCACAACTCTTTGGTCTTTACAATGTACAAACATAAGGCCTTTCCAATTGAAATAGAATAATGCTGCCCCTGTTAATGGATTGCTCTCCCATGTATGATGTCTGAAGCTATCCACTTCCTATGTTAAAATAAACTTTCTATCATAATGTAATCCGCATGTTTTGTAGATTTTTGTGTATTGTACAGTATGGTGTTCCAACTCTTGAATCAGTTATACCTAGCAAATTCTACCACCAACTCAACATCTTATTTCATTGACATGAAAAAGAGATTTAGACCCACTAGATGATTTAGGTCTAGCCTCGAGGGAATTCATTTCAAGTCAATACCAATGCCAGAGGACATTGTTTACGTGCCTTTTAGTATTTACACCTCAGACATAACAAACTAGATGCATGCTTGACCAAAATGCATAACTCATATCCTAGAGCAAAACTTTCTTTAATCAATGGAAAAGTTTAATTTATATGTAGTCCATTAACAAACTAGATAATAAACTTTCTTTATATGTAGTCCCCTATTTCTGCTCGAAAAGTTTAATTTTTCTCAACCATTGAATAATCTCAATTCGATCCTTGTTCATCATATATGCATGCAAGAAAACAGAAAGCTCATCATTTACCCCCCTTGCCTTCAAGATGTCAAAAAGTGCATTCTGAAGTTTATTATCCAAATCCCTAACAGCAACCAAATAAAAAACCAAACACAGTCATGACCAAACCACAAGTTTGCAGACTGACACATGAAAAAACAAAGTGAACAAGGACTCTCATGAAACTAGCCCAACCATTAAACCATAAAAAGATCAAAAGAATTCATACAATGTTCTGATATCTAGAATTTTATTAGTCAGCGACTAGTTTCCTCGTTGCCCTCAATCAACTTCAAACTGGGTTCTCAAATTAAAAGCTTTATCTTGAGATGAACAACTCAGAAAATTCAATGAGACACTCCTAAAATATTTTAACAAGAATTAAATAATCAATTCAGCTTGTCATCAGCCAAAAACTAAATAATCCAAACTGAAAGGTCTACAAAAAAAGAGAAAGCTATTAACAACTCATTGAAAAACTAAAACATTACATATGTTATTGTGAAATGAGGTCCCACGTAAAGCTTCGGTTTTTATGGTTTTGTTCTCTTCAAATTTGCCTCTTAATGTAATCCACTGCTTGCCAAGTCGATCTTCCTCATTGAAGGCATTGAATTTCATAGTGGGCTATAGAATTTTAACACACAATGTACACTAATACACAAAGAATTAGATTTTAATTGAAGTGATTGCTTAGGGATTTCAGGGACTAAAGACTAGTTGATAATGTTCTGTTTGGTTGCTGAGAAAATGAGACAGACAAGAACAAAATAAGAACTAAACAATTGACATCCCACTTCAGAGGCATTAAAATGTTGGAATAGATAAAGGAATCAAAATTGAGAACAAAAGAAGCTCTGTTTGGTTTCTAGGACAATGTAGGATAAGAAAAGACATAAGAATGTGGACCAACATTATCCAATATAACCAAAACCTTCCAGTTAATTGAGCCTAGTGAAAGAAAAATCCAAGTAATTGAACATTGCGAAGACTATTTGGGTATATGGAGATGAATTTTTTGTTTAATTAGTACATAAAAATGTTCAAATTTTCTTTTTGTTTCTTCAATCTCTCCTTAGATTTGGGCTTTTTACTTAACTAGGTTGGCTAATTCTTATTTCAATAAATCAAAATTCTCAGAAACATTGACTTCTTTACCAATACCCTCATTTTCTGAGCACAAGGGTACATAAGAATTCACATTAGCAAAATTTTAATCTAAAAAACGTTTTTCTGCCTTTTAAAAGTGAAAAATATTTTCTTTGGCTTGTTTCCATTGGCCATGAAAAATATTTTCCGTTGACTTTCGTTTCTATTATATCAAACACAAGAAAATACGAAAAAGATATTTCAAAAATTATTTTCCGTCAAGCCAAACAGAGCATAACATATGGAAGGCAAAGTGCAAATATCAATAACATATATTATCGTTCTAAAAAAATAGTAAGTATGTAATGCGCTTCACAATTTTGTTTAAATCCCAGAACAACATCCTAACAGAAGGTATTAAATGTAATAAGATAATAATTTGAGATGGTTAGTTTTGAAATTAAGAGACAAAATGCAAATAGGTCTAATTTAAGAAGTTTATTGTAATTTATTTTATTTAATTATTTATTTTTTCTACAAATCCAATTTCAACAACATTTCTCAACAGTTCCTTTCAAGTGAAGTTGAGGATCACAACTCCAGACTTGAACCGTTTTATGATTTTTTAATTCAAAATTAACTAAATAATGTACAGGTAAATTTTATTTCCAAATTATGGTAAAACATGGTTAGCAGTCACATTTTTATTGAAAACCATTATTACTAACAACACTTTTTACTTGAATATAAACACTTTAAATAAAAAAGAGTTACTCATATAGTATTATGCAATAAATAAACATTAAGAAAAAATGCAGTTAACGACCATCCTTCTTAAAATAAAATAAAAAAATTTTGAATGCTAACCAAGTTTTACCATAATCTGAAAAAAAAGATTTGTCTGTACACTATGGGCTTATTTGGTAACCATTTTGTTTTTAGTTTATATTTACAAAAAAATTTTAAAAATTGTCATAAAAACTTGTATGATAATTTTTTTTGGTTTATCAATGGTGGTCTCAGTTAGTAAATTTGAGGAAAAAATATAAACTTAAAAAATGAGTTTACATTGGTTTTCAAATAGAAATTTAAAATTTTGACTGATAATTTTTTTTTTGCAAATAATTTTTTTTTTAATTAATTTTTTTTCAATTAATTTTTTTTTTTTAAATTTCTTCATCTGTACAGATGTTTGATGACTAGCTTACTAATCACATTCAGACACCTGAAGGAATATGGGAGTTCTATGAGGACAAAGTTCTCAGACTAAGTAGATCACTTGTTGAACTGCATAATCAAATAATTGACTATCGGAATGATATTCACGAAAGAAACAGTTTCAATGGTAATCTGTTGAACAATTTAAGGATTTTTTGTAGATACGTTGGGTCAAGGTGAACTTGGAAGGTTGAGTTTGTTAACAACCCTCCTCTAAATCCAATACATGACCCCATACATGGTATAATAGTTGATGTTCAACACTTCAGAAAGATAGTATATGAAGCGACGGAACGATTTCATTTAAAAGTTTATCCCTCGACTCGTCTCCTCTTTTTTTAACCCACCTATGATTTTAACCCACGATGTGGGTACCATCATACTTTGTCTTATGTTAAGAGAATTGCATTTTATAACTATTCCCATCCAATTTTTTTCAATGAAGTGAGGATGACACACTTTATTTATAAAGTTTATGAAATACATAAGAGGAATCCATTTATTTTCAATTGATATATTTGTTTAGATAATACCACGCCTCTCACAGACATGGGTTTTTGGCTAGCTAAATTTCCGCTTGTTCCTCATTTTCAGTATTGAGATGGCTGTCAGCCGCCACTGCGACAAGTTCTATATTATCCTCCTCATAGAGAAAAACCATTATATAAATTTCAGACTATTATTCTTCAGACATATGGGGTGATAAAATATTTGAGGACCGTTTGTGAACATGCCAGAGATGTCATTCAAAATGCTTAGTCTGGAAAAATTCTCAATGAGCTCTATCAAGTTTTCCCCGGCGCCTTGCGTAAGATACATTTCCTCATGTGTACTAAGTTCAATGACGATAACGATTGCCAAAAGTATTTGTCTGCTAAAAACATTGTTAAGCTAATGGAGCACAGTCCTTTTGGCTACAACGGACTCAAGTTTTCAATCGGTTGTGCAACTGACGAGGTATGTTTATTTATCACTTCTTTAGTTATATTGTAACTCAAACTTTTAAAGTTATCTCAAGAAGAGGGAGGATGAGATGGGTAAGCCCATAAAGGATATGGCCCACCACTTAAAGCCCAATCCATGACTCAAATACTAAAGCTCAACATTCTTGGAACCCAACGCTACACCAAGCACCAATGACATCTAAACACTTGGCAAGTGAAGAACCAGCCACATCAGCAGACAAGATCCTGCAGAGTTATTGCATCACACATCAGCCATTAATGAGTTTCCTTGTAACATTTATTACGATAACCCTTCACGTCGAAACAGGATAGCCTCACCATGAACAAAGCAAGCTAGAGCATAGACTTTCGGCCAACATGACGGCTCGGAGTGGACAAGGAAATGATGAGCAAAGGCTATAAGCAGGCCTCTAAGACAAAGAAAATGTTAAGTTCTCTATCACCATCCTATCTCTACATTCCATCATCCTCTCTCTTCTCTAACTTGATCGTCGGAGGGTTCACTGGGGGACTCCGTTCCCCGTTGAACTCTTGTGCAGGTCTCTCTGCGGGCTTGACACTCGGGCAATGGTTTGGGAAACATAGATCAATCCGATCCGTTCCATTTGGAGCATTCAGTATCATCAGTTGGCGCCGTCTGTGGGAACCTTTTTGCTCCAAGTGGCAGTTGTGCTCATTGTAGTCGGAGACCCATTCCCGATAATCCCTACCTGTGACCCACCAAGGTGGATGGTCACAACTAGATCCATGGCTTCTCAACATAACGTTGCCGACCCCCAAGCCGACCCTCCTAACCTAAACAACCCACCGCAATATTTCACAAAAGTTACCAACAGCATTAACCGCTTAGCGAACAAAACCAAGCCCTAATCAATGCTTTGCTTCAAAGAGACCTTCTGATTCCTCCTTTACCACCTCAAGATATCCCATTCAACCGAGAACGAGCCCCGAGCCATCCCATCCAACAATCCCATCCATCCAACTTGGAGGGCTTGCAACCCCCTTCCCCAAGTATGAACCTGCCACCTCGGGCCTCACTTCCATCGGTCAAAGCACCTACCCCCGAGGGAGAGGCCAGTAGCGTCCAGCCTCCATTACATTCCGGTGGTGACAACGCTCCTCTTTGGGATATAGAACTCTGAGCCATGAAACTCCAGCTTCAAGGAGTTGTGCAGAACATACAAAATACAACCTCTACCACAGCCAACTCATCATTCGTTGCTTCCATCAGGGACAAATCCCTATCTCTTAAGTTCAAAATGCCCTTGATCGACTCTTTTGACGGTACAACGGACCCAGTCGATCACTTGGAGACCTACAGGACCATCATGATCCTTCATGCATTCCCTGATGAGATCATGTGTCAGGCTTTCCCCGTAACACTTAAGAGGTCAGCCGGACTGTGGTTTAGTCAGCTGCCGACGGACTCTGTCTCTACTTTTCAGCACCTAAGTGACTCCTTTCTCAGCTACTTCATTGGTGCCCGGCTCCAACGCGTCTGGCAACTCAACTCCTCAACATCTGTCAGACGGAGGGGGAGTCACTGCGCAGTTTCATCACCCGCTTCAACACCGAAGCCTTGCAGGTGGGGAAAAACAATGACAAGGTCATTCTCACGACTTTCATGGCCGGTCTACGATCATCCGATTTCCTTTTATCCCTCTCCAAAAACCCTCCAACCTCCATGGCAACCCTCCTTTCCAAAGCCCAAAAATATATGAACGCTGAGGATTCCCTAGCCGCTCGACAAGACTCCACAACCAGAAACCCTACCTCCAGAGAAAAGATAAAAGACTCTGAAACCAGAACCACCCAGTACACACAGCAAACATCTTAGTATACTGACCGACCTTCTCAGGCCGACCGGTCTGCACCTGCCCGACCGCCCGGCCGATTCGAATGGTACACTCCCCTCAATTCCCCTATAGAACAAGTCTTGAACCAGATCCAACGTGATTATCCCTTGAAATGGCCACAACCATCGCGATCACCTTCCAACCGGCGAGACCAATCCAAGTACTGCCATTTCCATCAGGACCACAGCTATAATATCGAGGAGTGTGTCAACCTTAAAGACTAGGTAGAGAGCTTGATACGCCAGGGGCGTCTCAGTTGATTCACGACGGCCCGCCCTCACCAACGACCAAGGACTGAACCTACTAGAAACAACCACCAATACACCCCTCATCGATGACCCGCCCAACCTAACCAAGGCAATAATCGACCCCCACAGCAACCCCGAGCACAAGGCAACCCTGCCCTCCCAATTTGAGAGATCAGAGTTATTGCCAGCGGGCTAGCATGTGGTGGACCATCCCGTTCAGCCCAACGAGCAGAACTCAGAAAAATCCGGCAGGACGCCGATAAGGAGGTCGCGATATTGGACCGCCCCTTCAAACACCCCAAGCAGTGGGTGGAGCCAATCACCTTTACGGAGGCCGATTGCACAGGCATCCGTTACCCCCATGACGACCCCCTCGTCATCTCTGCTCTCCTGTCCAATTACAAAGTCAGACGGGTGCTTGTCGACAACGATAGCTCTTCAGACATCATCTTCTTAAACGCCTATCGCCAGTTCAAGGTCGGGAAAGAAAGTCTGTCCTCTCTCCAAACCCCACTAGTTGGCTTCACTGGAGATCAGGTGACCTCCATAGGCTCCATCGATCTTCCCATCACCATTGGAGAATACCCCCGGCAGACCACTAAGTTGCTCACTTTCCTCGTCGTTGACTGTCTTTCTGCTTACAACATTATCCTCGGTCGCACCCCCCTTAACGCTTTTCAAGCTGTTACATCCACGTACCATCTGGCCATGAAGTTTCCTACCAACCTTCGAGTCGGCACCGTGACGGGAGAGCAGATTGTGGCCAGAGAATGCTACGTCGCTTCACTCAAAGAGGTCAAGCTGAATGAGACTATGATCATCGAAGGACTCGATGTCAGAGACGAAAACGAGTTAGTCAAAGGGGAACCAATGGAAGAACTTGTTGAAGTCCCCATCGACCCCACCAATCCAACAAAAACAGCCAAGATCGGCAGCCAACTATCCCCCCAGGCCAAGTCCGACCTTACAACCCTCCTGACCGAGCACAATGATGCGTTTGCCTGGACCCATTCCGACATGTCGGGTATTGATACCTCCTTCATCACTCATTGTCTCAGCATCGAGCCCCATTTCCGACCCTTCCGCCAGTAGCAGCGCATCTTTCACCCGGAATGCAATGCCCTTATTGCTTCTGAGGTAGATAAGCTACTGGAGGCACAGTTTGTCAAGAATGTGGACTACCCCAGATGGCTGTCAAATGTGGTCATGGTCTGTAAAAACAACGGTAAATGGCGACTCTGTGTCGACTACTCTGACCTCAATCGAGCTTGCCCGAAAGATAGTTATCCTCTTCCTCGCATAGATCTGCTTGTTGACGCCATGGCCAGACATCAAATGCTCAGTTTTATGGACGCCTTCTCTAGGTACAATCAAATTCTGATTCACTCATCTGACCAGGAACACACCTCCTTCATCATTGACCGGGGAACCTACCACTATCGTGTCATGCCATTTGGGTTGAAAAATGCCAGAGCAACTTACCAACAGTTAGTCAATGCCGTTTTTCATCACCAAATAGGTCGGAACATGGAAGTGTATGTTGATGATACGCTTGTCAAAAGCAAACTCTCCTCTGATCATCTGGCAGACTTGCGGGAGACCTTCGACACCTTGCGTAAGTATCAAATGAAGCTGAATTCGAAAAAATGTGCCTTCGGCGTCAAATCTGGGAAATTCTTAGGTTTCATGGTCAGTCAACAGGGTATTGAGGCCAACCTCGAAAAGATCAAGGCCTTGATAGAAATGCGGTCACCCAGAATGGTTAAAGAAGTTCAAAGGCTTACTGGCAGAGTCGCTGCCCTCAACCATTTAATTTCCCGCGCTGTAGACAAGTGCCTTCCCTTTTTTAATGTCCTTCAGCAGGCCTTTGAGTGGACGACCGAATCCGAAGAGGCCTTTCAACAATTGAAGTAGTGCATGGCCAACCCCCCTACTCTCTCAGGCGCTCACAGGTGAGCCCCTTTTTCTCTACCTAGCCGTATCGACCACCGCAGTTAGTGCGGCCCTCATCAGGGAGGACGGCTCAGTCTAGCGTCTAGTTTATTACATTAGTCGGGCTCTTAGAGGAGCAGAACAGAACTACCTGTTGCTTGAAAAAATGGCCTTGGCCTTGGTCATAGCCTCAAGACGACTCCGACCTTACTTCCAAGCCCACTCCATAGTGGTCCTCACTGACCAACCTTTGAAGAAAATAATACAACAACCAGAGTTGTCCGGCAGACTTATGCAATGGTCTGTCGAGCTTAACCAATTTAAAATCTCCTACCGACCTCGAACAATGATCAAAGGACAAGCTGTCGCCGATTTTATCTTGGAATTTACCAATCCCACCCCAACCACGGCTCCCCCGCCCAGGCCATCCAATACCGAGGCAAAAGATCTCCACTCTTGGACCCTCAATGTCGATAGATCATCCCGCAAGGAAGGTAGTAAGGCTGGTCTCATCCTCACCGCCCCCAAGGGTGGCTATTTGAAATGTGCTCTCCGTTTCTTATTCGACGCAAGCAACAACGAGGCCGAATATGAGGCCTTGATAATAGGTCTTCGCCTCGCTAGGGACATTGGTGTAAGCCATATCCAGGTGTTCAGTGACTCTCAACTGATTGTTGGACAACTTGCGGGGGAATTTGACACAAAGGAAGACACAATGCGAGCTTACAGGGATATTGCACTCCCCCTTGTTCGCCTTTTCAACACTTTCCACATCAAACACATACCTCGGTCAGAAACCTTCAAGGCAGATCAAATGGCTCAATTACCTTCAGCCGACCAGTCAGACCTCAGCCGTGGGGTCTGCCTTGAATACCTGGCCCACCCAACTATTTCGCCAAACCAGCAGGAGGTCCACTTTCTCCAAAATGAACCTATCCCATGGGCGACAAACATCCTTCTATTTTTGACAAATAGGGAGTTGCCAGACGACAAACAGCAGACCGCCAAAGTCAGGGCCCGGTCGTCCAATTACATCCTCATCATTGGCCTCCTATGCAAACGGGGATTTTCACGACCATACCTCAAATGCCTCAATCCTGCCCAAGCGACCTATGCGATGAGGGAAGTCCACGAGGGTGTATGTAGTAATCATTCAGGTGCCCAGTCACTAGCCCATAAAATATTTCGCACCAGTCACTTCTGGCCCACCCTCAACCAAGATGCCACTGAATTCGTGCTTAAATGTGATAAATGCCAGCGCTTTGCCAACATCGCCCATGCTCCTCCTACAAAACTGATCACACTTTGCAGTCCCTACCCATTCGCCAAATAGGGGATCGACTTAGTTGGCCCATTGCCCACCGATAAGGGCCAAACCAAGTTTGCTATCGTCGCCATTGACTACTTCACTAAATGGATAAAAGCGGAACCCCTCGCCACGATCACTGAACAGAACACAACCAAATTCATCTGGCAGTTGATCATATGCCGATTTGGCATCCCTCAAGCCAACATCTCAGACAATGGCAAGCAATTCGACAATGCCAAGTTCAGAAAATTCTGTACAGAGCTTCACATTAAGCCATGTTTCTCTTCCTCAGGTCATCCACATGCCAATGGGCAAGTAGAGGTTACCAACCATTCTCTCCTGAAAATCATCAAAACTAAGTTGAAAGCCGCTAAGGGATTTTGGGCTGAGGAATTACCAAATGTACTCTAGACCTACCGCACTACCGCCCGAACCAAACCCCTATTGGGGAGACCCCCTTTCGCTTAACATACGGCACTGAGGCGGTCATTCCAGTGGAAATCAGCCTGCCAACCCCGAGGGTTTTGCATCCGAATCCTGAACTCACCGAAGAATTACGTCGGGTTGACTTAGACCTGATTGAAGAGCTCCGAGAGACCACTGCTATCAGATGGGCCTCGTATCAACGGAAAATGAGAGCACACTACAATCGCAAAGTCCGACCGAGGGAGTTCACCGTTGGGGACCTAGTTTTGCACAAAGCAACTCTCGCCACCAAAAATCCTGCCGAGGGCAAGCTGGCAGCCAAGTGGGAAGGACCTTACATTGTTAAGGCCAGACCTCACCCGGGCACTTACCGACTCTAGGACATGGAAGGCCGAGACCTCCCCCACTCATGGAACGCCGAACACTTGAAGCGTTATTTCCAGTAAAGTACCATGTCCTATTTTTGTATTGATCAATTGTTGTATGACAATCTACACACTTAGTTATTTTTGTCCTTTTCATACATGGTGTAAATTTCTGATCAATAGGCTACGCCTTAAATGACAA
The DNA here is from genome assembly GCA_025200525.1 of Camellia lanceoleosa. Lineage (NCBI taxonomy): Eukaryota > Viridiplantae > Streptophyta > Magnoliopsida > Ericales > Theaceae > Camellia > Camellia lanceoleosa. The sequence goes on from CM045769.1 coordinate 112,176,822, forward strand.
TGACTTTGTATCTCCGTTATTTGCGTTGTGTTTCAATAACGACTTGTTAAACTGAGTAAATTAAGCCGCCAGACTGAGCACGAAGAGCTCAGCCAGACTAAATTAATTAAGCCTCAGCCAGACTGAGCACGAAGAGTTTAGCCAGACTGAGTTAATTACGCCTCAGCCAGACTGAGCACAAAGGGCATGGCCGAACTGAGTCAATTAAAGTTTCAACAAGGTAGAGCCTTCCCAGTCTTAGTCAGAACTTGAATGAAGAATTCAACTGGTCCATTTTCGTAATTTGATGTTACAACGTAGTCACCATACTTAGTTAAAATCCCGGTCCATACTACAACATTTTTTAACAATTTTTACATTCCTAATTTTACATTTTTAATTTATTCAGAATCGAGGTTCATAGTCGTCCACACCAATCTTTAATTTTTAACATTTTTCACATTTTCGTGCATGCCTATTTTTAACGTTTTTTGCACCATGGTTTTCTCACAAGTTAGGTTGGCTGCCCATTTCTAAACTTTTTACATCACAATCTACTAGCAAGTTTCACAATTCATGCACAAATCTTACTTTTACAACCATTCTTCATTAAATTCTACTCTACCATTTTCATTATTTTCAAATTTACAACTCAGAAGAAATAACGACAACAGTACAAGGGAAAACACGTTGTTTTATTTACAAACTTACAATTACATACGATTCACTGCAGAAATTACACATAACAAAAAATATACAAAACACACAAACACAAAATTTTTACAAAGTTCACTTTTCCTTAGTAGAGGCCAGATCTTCCTCCTCAACCCCCTCGTCCAGGGGGGTCTGGGCAACGTCATCTTTGCCTATCTCCACGCGGCTAAAGTCCATGTCTGAGAATAGCTCTTTCGCTTTATGTTTGAAGGTCTTCCAGCCGCTATCCCAGATTATAAAAATCCAACCGCTGGAAGCTCTAGATCACTTTCACTTCATTCCTACTTCCAGCGGTCGCTCCCGACGGCCCAGCCTCCTCTCACCCTCTCTCGCCAAGCTCCTGGCGACTGCAGCATTGATGGCTATCTGGAATTCGACGAACTCCTTGAATTGCTCCACCGTCGCCTTGCACAGGTCGGGCTACGCCACTCTCTCAAATGCCAATGGGGTCTTTTTCTTCGCCAGGGCCCTTTCCAACTCAGCGATCCACTGATCTCCTTCTTCCTTTTCCTTGATCGACTGAGCACGTAGATCTTCATTACAAGTCATGGCCTCCTCCCACCTCTCGTTGGCAGTGGTGCAAGCTTGTTGGACTTCCCCCAGTCTCCTCTTCTCGCCCACCAACTTGAACTCAAGCGATATCGCCTTATGGCGCTCCGCTTCCAGTTCTGACTTGGTTGCGAGGAGCTCGGCACTAACTCGCTCCGGCGAGTTGTTCTGCACCACGGCCAACACCTCCATGACTTTCGCCCTCTGCGCATACTCCAATCCCTTCACGCACCACGGCCAATACCTCCATGACTTTCGCCCTCTGCGCATACTCCAATCCCTTCACGCATGCACTTCGAGCAGTCTTTCTCCACCCTGCTGTCTCAACCCTTAGGTTGTGCAGCTGTAATTTTGAGTCTTCCAACTAGGCCCTTAGCGGCTCTACTTCCACCCCAGCCCACGCTGCCTTATTCATCAAAGTAGCCGCCAGCGTCGCTGCCTCCATTTGGGTCGAGTAAAACCCTCTTAGGAGATCGGCCTCGGTCAAACGCGCGATTAAGCGCACCGCCGCATCTTCCACTACTCTAACTAGGCGGTCGGTTACGACCCTAGCTTCCTCCCATTCCGCCGAACGACACGCCAGCGCGCAGATGGTACAGCGATCGCCAAGACCGGCACTTCGTTCTTGGTTTGCTCATTCGCCTTCCTCGGCCGGGACTTGAGGTTCCTTCTGGCGCAGATACCACCGTCATCGCCGTATGAGCAGTTAGGCCCCAGTATTCTTTCGGTACTTGGGCACTCGGACCCTTATCTTCCTTCGTTACTTGGACGCTCTCCTTCGCCTCCTCTGACACCGCCTCTCCCCTTCTTTCCATTACCTCTCCCACTGAAGAGGCACCCTTGCCTCCAACCTTCATCTTTTTCAAGGTAGGGGCCTCTTTCCCGTCCCCCCTCTATGCCCCCCTATTCTTCCTTGGCTTCTTCAAAATCGCCTCCACCTCCTACTTACCCCTCTCCTTCAACGGGTCTACTAGGGATGGCAGTGGGGCATAGCCAGTTAACACTACAAGAAATTGCATTTTTCGCAACGCAACAAAATATGTTGCTAAAAGGGAAAATTCGTTGGCAAAGAGTTTTGCCGACACACAAAGCTACGTTGGCAACCCGTAGCCAAAAGTGAGTTGGCAAAAGTTTTTGCCGACGAAATTATGATTGCGTTGGTAAAAGTAATGCCTTTAGCGACGAACATAGTCGTCGCTAAAAGCCTCTATCTATCGTTGGCAATTTACCTTGCGTTGGTAAAAGTCATTCAAATATGATGATTGTGTGGCACTTTTCGCGACACAAATTTGCATGGACAAAAAATATACTTTTAGCAACAACATATGCGTCGGCAAAAGTAAACTTTTGGCGACACATTTTCGTCGGTAAATGTTGCCATTTGCCGACGATTTGTTTGTCGCTAAAGCTTTACTTTTGGCAACGACAAATTGGCATTGGCAAAAAATACACTTCTACCAACACAATGAGTGGGGAAAAGTAACTTTTAGCGACACATTTACATCGGTAAATGTTGCCATTTGCCAACGATTTGGTTGTCGATAAAGCTTTAGTTTTGCAACGACAAATTGGCATTGGCAAAAAATACACTTTTAGCAACACAATATGAGTGGGCAAAAATAAACTTTTAGCTACACATTTACCGACAAGTTATTTGTCGAGAAAGCTTCACTTTTTAATAACGACAAATTTGCAACGGCAAAAATAATTGAAACTCATTTATAATTTTTTAAAAGATTTACAAATTTACAAGAGGCATCCCTCAGGCACCACTATAACAAACTAATAATATGGATATGAAATCACACAAAATACCCCCTCCATACCCTTCCAGCCAAAACACCAGCAGTTGCCTGAACTTACACCTAATGACAACCCCCATTAATGAAAACCTGATCTATTACAGATTGAACAAAAAGTCCTGCACCCTTCCAAACATCAACAACACGAGCAAACATCCAACAATGACACAGCAGTACCTCATCGTAACAAACACCATCACAGCAGCATCACCACAGCATCTCAGCGACATCACAACAGCACCAGAAGAATAGCAGATTAGCAAACTGATTCAACACAGATCATCAACAGTACAAAAAACCGTTTCAACTCGGCAGTGTAATGAGTAAAAGTGTCACATGAGTAGAAGTGTCATATGAGTAGAAGTGTTAGAGCTTCTTGCATTAAGGTCTGGTTACTTGTTAGACAGATTTGAATTAGACATAAATTCAGCAAATAGGAAAACAAAAGCATGAAAGGAGTAACGTACTCCACAAGGGTGGCTTGAGATACACACACAAGTCAACAGGGAATTTCCACAATGGCTCTTTAATTCCAACTCTAAATTCATAATCAAGCAGGGGCCTCTTTATGTGGACACTAGTAAACCATAATGAGAAATAAACTTTCTAAAAATTACCCCATTTAGAGACTGTAAAATATTCAAAATCTACCAAAATAAGTAATTATAAACAAGTAATTGGCTGGATTACAGCCCAAGAAAAGTCCACTAACCAACACACAAACTATAGCAAAGAAATCCCTAAAAATAAAATACATCCAGAACATTCTGAAGCTTCTAATAGGGGACTAACAAATTCTAATGAAGAATAAAATGAAGACTCATAAATAAACAAACTTCATACTAACTAGACAAACTTGACATTATTTGCTTGGGATTTGTCCTCTTCTACTTACTGTTTCTGCATCACAATGTCACACATTCATGTGAATAATTGGGGCTTATGTTTTCAATGAAAGAACTGAGATTTCAACTATATTACACTGAAAATCAATTGTGAGAACAAGATGGAAAAATTTGTTACTAGCAACGTGGTCAAGCAAGACGAACTCAACATTGGAAACAATTTTGAGGCATGAGAGTTAAATAATAGGAAGGCAGTTTTAGCTCCTGAGACATTTACGTAAGATTTTTCTACAAAATTAGACCTCAGAACTTAAATCTGTTTTCTTATGTTGTAGAGCTTTTAAAAAAATTACCTTTGGATACTTCAGCTGGAGAGCTCCCAATCAAGCCACCCTCATTTGCAAACCGAGATAACATCGGTTCATACACCTACAATCCAAAGACAAAGCAACTACCATTAATTTTGAAGATATCTTATTTAGAATACTCCAAACAACCCCTTACTATTCATACTACAAGACTCGGTAATCTAGATAAAAATAACCATGTGTTCCTTTTTCATATAATGCAGACTCAGTCAAAGTAGTCAGACCTTTCATAAAAGAATGTATTGTGGAAACAATATGTGGCTTTTGTAGTCACAATTTAGGTAAAAAATTCATTTTCTTGGAGAGATCATTAGGAGTGACATCCTTCTCAACAGATAATACCAAGTAAAGGTTTCTCAGAGGCAAACACAAATATCTATATTTCATTATTTATTATTTCCAATTCTCTAAAGGCAAGAGCGGGCCCATTAATGGCTTTATTTTCTCTTGATCTTAATGATCCCTCTGAGGATGTCATTGAAATTCCTAATGAGTCATTAACTAAAGAATCTTCGGGCTCATGTCCAAGAAAGCTTTTCCATTTTGAGTATTAATTTCAACTTGCAAAATGAATTACTATCGAGAAAAAAGCAATAATGAGCTGCACGACTTAGCGGTTCTTGATTTCTTCTCTTCACTTTGGAGTCTTTGGAGATGACTTAGGTCATGCGATGATCTGCCTTGATCATGTCATATTTACTCGCTTCCAATTTTGTATTGCTTCTTGAATCCAATTTGTTCAATATTTTCTTCCCATTGGTGAGGCCAATTTGCGATTCTTGGAGAATCTAGGCTAGAAGTTTTGATGAAAGAATTTGCATGTTGTTTATTACAAAAGAAATTAAATCAAGTAACAAAGTCGTTATTGACCATCAACCTGGACATGCTCATTTGTGTACTTCACTGCGAGTCTCATGACACGTTATTGACCATCAAGCGGACATGCTCAAATTTCACTCTCGATTCTATATTATAAGGGATTCTGACAAAATGTTAAAGAGTACCGGGCCTAACTCAAGCAAAGCTAGATACTTCTTCAATAACGGTTTATGCAATAAGTGTTATGCTTACTAAATCAATTAACCATTTGAGCTACCTTAACTTTTATTGTGCAAAATATATAGTTCCCGGGAAGCAAAAATTGCAAGAAGAGGAAATGACCTTATAGTAATATGTCAAGTATAAACTTCTCATTCAACTAGCATGAGAAATGAATAGTCGACATAACTAAGCAATATATCAAAATTATCAAGGTCTCAATGAAATCAAATATATTCCCAAATATGCTCTGAAGGCGCATTTTCAATAATCTGAATGACCCAATAGAAGCTCCAACTTGAGCGGTAACTACCCAATTGGATACCGAGTATCAAAGGCATACCTCGAGTTGTTCATGGAGCCGTTTACGAACTTCCATCTGCATTCAATGCTTGATAATCCCCATACTCCTGTTTTCAAAATCGAGGAGCGAGTTAGGTTCAAGTTTTAAGCATAAGAAAGCGTAAAATAAAACTTTACAATGTAACTTTATATACAAGGGATAGGGCTAGAAATCCTGCCAAGAATGTATTATACCGATTAAAAAAAACACACGAAAAAGAAAAGGGGGGGTTGATGGGGGACAAAACAAAAAAAAAAAAAAAAAAAAAAGAAAGAAGGAAGAAGAAGAAGAGGGAAAATGCACTATTTTTGTCCTAGCCAAACAAGCAGAAAAAAATTAAAAGTAACAACAGAACACTATATATAAACAGATTTTCCACCAGATATTCTTACCATTAGACACAAAGGTAGTGGGATCCACAACAACAAAAACATATAGGACCCATGCCTCTGTGTCCAGGGGCTAAGAAAATCAAGTAAGAAATTTGTTTACTTATAGCATTTTTCTAACTTTATTACAAGAAGCAACTTTAACTTCAAACAGATGACGAAAGACAGAAACCAAAATGCTCATAGCAAGAAAGTTGATATTCAAGAACTAGTACACAAAAGAATCAAGAATTCAGAAAATGGATGACAGAATTTAGCAAGAATGTAACAAGTCTACACTTTTAATTCTTTCAATGATCATAAAGAGTTTCTTGACATCAATGGATCTCCTAACAAAAAATTTGTAAAGGTAAAAGGCAATAAAATTTCGAAGTAGTTGCATATCTATAGAGCAAAGAGCATTTTCATACTAAGCAAAAAGTACATGCATACCTTAATCAACAAGTCAAAGTATCCCTTAGAATCAGGATCTGATATAGGAGTATACCTAAAAATGGCACAAACAATGTAATTCAAATAAATAATCTACATTCCACAGGAAAATCATTGGGGAAACCATCGAAGTATGTTAAATGAAGTGATATAATTTAGAAACAATGGATATGTGATCTTAAAATTGAGATTCTACATGAATCGACAATAAGAAAGGCGTAACAGAATGCGTCCACATATCTAGATCAGAAATTATTTCAGCACATCCAGTTTTAGCTTCAAAAGCATTGGTTTCTAATCCTCTACTTGGAACAGAATGCGTCCACATATCGAGATCAGAAACCATGTCAGCCTGTGTATCAAGTAAAAAATCAAAATTATCAGTGGAACAGAGCCATAAGCAAAGAGACAGAACAACATGCTAGAAGCAAGAAGCTACAATACCTCAGCATGAAAACTGTCATCTTGCGATGAATTGGCTTTTCAGAATTTCCAGCTGTTTCTAGATAAGAAACACTTTCAACCTGTCAAACCAGTAATACAATGTTCAAAAACAGAAACCATACACCACGACACAAAGCCTACCAAGAGATAACTAAAATTTCAATCTGAATAAATGAGTTAAAAAGAAATTTTTTTAGAGTACAAAAACTATAATAGAGAATAAAATGAGCTTCATTCCAAATACATAACACAGGCTTTTCAGTCATAGCAACAGAAAGAAAAATGGACAATAATGTATTTTTTTCATTCTAGTGCATAGCAGAGAGTTATTAGCCTCACAGCATAGAACAAACCACATTTCAAAATAAGAATAAGCTCCTATAAAGGCCACAGGCAAACAAACATGATTCAACTGAACAATAAAAAAGATATAAAGGGGTTGAGGCCCACTAGTAGAAAATGATGATGAGATATACCCTATAAAATGACAACGATGAGATTTCAACACAGAAGAAAATGTAGTTAAGATGAATATATCTAATGATCATGTATTAAATCCCAAATAAGCAAGTGATTTTGTGAAGAATACCTCTATCTCTTGTATTGCCCCATACTTCCCATCTGTCGTAGATGAAACACAGTGCAAAATCCTGTTCAGGTATCGCCACCATGACTCGTCTGAACCCCTAGAAGGTCAATAGGTTTGAAGTTTTAACTGAAGCATGTAAAAGAGAATTTATATTTACATATACACATAGGACTAGATAAAAGGAACCAGAGTGCTTAAACTAGCTAAGATAAGTAGCAAGCCTAAAATATTAAAAGAATAACAATAAAAATAGCAGCGATTAATTACACCTGAGACATATGAGATGGGTTCTGAGGCAATAAGAATACCTAAAATCATTAGTTCATAACTGAATTTAAACCAGTAACAGACAAAATTTTAACCATCCACTAATTTCTTGATGATTAAAGAGAAGATTTAGCAATGCTCAAGGATATGCAAATTAATTACACCTGAGACATATGACATGGGTTCTGAGGCAGCTCCAAGAACATGTTGAACAAACCCATTATTCCAAGCATTCAAAACCCTTAATACAAACATCTAATTGCCAATAATTCAGTCTCAGAATGGTACACTACATTTCCATAAAGTTAAAATCAAACCTATGTGATATTGAGATTAGAAAATTACCAAATTCCAATGTCAATTTCCATAATAACTATAGCATTATTCAGAATATCCAAAAGTCCAATTTCCAAATGCAATTACACTCAAATTCCATATTGCCATAAGCCTTTAAATCAATCTAAAATCCATTCATTTGAAATCCATATATACAAATGGAGCTTAAGAGTAGCAACTAAATTTAATATGGTCAGCTGTATAACTATGGGCTAACACAATAAAAATAAATTAATTACTAGTTCTTTCATTTCAGCAAATAGTCATAGACATGCTCATACTCACTTATGCACGTGTCATGTTCTCGCATGTATAATAAATTGGTGCCGCAGCGGCACTCATAACTACCAGTATTCTTGCATTTGCATACATGCGGGCATTGGCGGTGACCTTTCTTTGCATTCGTCAATATCCGGAAGGCGAGAAGCGGTCAATAGAAAGAACTGAAATCTCTGAGGTATCAGCCTACAAACCTACTAAAGGTTTAAAGACAGTATGCTTGAAAAGTGTCATCGCCTAATTTGATATAGCCATAGCAAAATAATGGGCCCAACAAGCCTCGTAAATCCCAGTCATCTTTGCAATGTTCCACGACGTTAATTAGTAAAACCAAGAAGTGGAAATACATTACCTTCACAAGTGTGCCTCCATCACCCTCAAATCCTGGTGGACACTTGCAGCCTTTTGTATGGTTATCCTAAAAGTTCGTCAAGACCGCTCAATGGTCAGTGGGCAGTTAAAAAGAACTGAGAAAGTGTCCTAATAATAATCAACTCTGATAGATGAGTTGAGTTTGAACCACTTACAATGCAAGCAGAATAGGTCCTGCCTTCCTGGGTCTTCTTCCAACAGCCTCCATTATTTAATTCACACCGTCAAGCACAGCCATTAAACCAAATATGCCAAAATATGATGTAAATATAAATTTGAATCTTTGTGTATAAGTTCAACAGCTTGTTCAAAGTGCAAGATGCCCGCTTGATAAGAGTTAACATCATCTTTCTAAGCTAATGGCACTTTGTGTACGCCTGCAGGATATTAGTTAAACATGTCTATTGGAAGAGACCATTAGGTTGTGTTAGGATCATGGAATGGGTAAGAATTTAGAAAGGGAAAGGAAAAGGAAAAGGCGGTGGAAATGGAGAACAAATTTGGCTTATGTTTCCATTCACATTTCCTTCACCTTCTTCCTTTCTCTTTCCAAATCCCTATTCAAATCCATAATCCAAACACAGCCTTAAGGTTCCAATACAATAAAGGAAGATGAACACCTAGTTACAATATTTCAAAGTAAGACTATGAATCACGCTGGAGACGCTATCTTATCTATTTGATACTTATTTTAGATATAAAAATAGAAAAACTATGCATTTAAAGAATTCGACCAAGTCCTTGTATCTTATGATTTCAATATCCTATGGGTACACCCTACTGACATACTATTTCTTGGCGATGAAGTGTAAGTTGAGATTTCAATTCAATCAAAAAGGAAAAAAAAAAAAAAAGAGGTTGCCACAAAAATTTAAGAGTTACATTGTTATTAATGACATCAACCACAATGAATCAAACTGATGTTCGAGATCTTTATAACAAGACAATCACAAAAATCGACAACTTAACAATCAAATCTATTTTGCTAGACATTTTCACCAAATATTCTCTTGTTTCATCAAAAGTGAGAAGACATGAAAATCAAAATTCCTTAATGGAGTATCTGTGAGATATCGGGCATGGTGATAATTTTTTATCTTGATGGCCTTTGAAAAAAAGGGTGAAACTAAAAGGGGCATTTTCACTTGATTTAACTAAAAAAGGAAACTACTACCACAACTTTTCAAGAAATGATTTTCCTAGCTAGATTTGTTGGTCTATTGTCTCTTGCGCAATATACCAAAAGGAGCAAAACTTACACTCATAATTTGAATAAACACATACCTTCACAATGAGTATAACCATCACCAACAAAGTTTACACCTTGCACAATAGGACATTCACACACTCTTCCTCGAAAAGTATCCTACAAGAAGTCTCTTAAAATCAGAGAAAAAAACTAGAAGAGATCCAACCATATTCAACTCTAAAAACACAAGAAAAGTTATTTTATTTTATTTTTCCCAGAAGCATTCAACTGAAATGGTTCCATACCCGCATCTTGATGATGTTAGCATCCTTATCTTGCCAGCATCCACCATTGTTTGTTAGGCACTCGTTTGTTTCTATATCTACAAAGAAAATGCATGAGAAAACATTAGGGCCCATCCATAAAAAAATTGCATAGAATATAATATATATATATATATATATTTATATATGTATATGATTTATTATTGATTGTCAAAGTTAATCATCTAAAAAGAACCAGATCCATGCTACACTATAAGGAGTTGAGGACTGCAATCACAAGTAACAGGAAATTTAACATGTTGCTCCCAAACAAGTTCCTCCACTAAATATGCATAAAAAAACCATATCGGTATAGAGTAGGTATTTGTTCCCATTTACATTAACGTCATGCACATTGAAAAGGTAATAACCCTAGAATTCTGGTTTATGACCACGGACTTGTTGGAAATGAAACTTATGTAGTCTTATAAAAAAGGGACTCTTTTGCAATTTATGCTTTGATTTCTATTATGAAACGATAACTGCACCCCTATGGTGGGAGACAAACATCCATTAAAATTCATAAGCACTTCATGAATATTTACATAATTTATATAGTTCAAAACCAAGATTGAATATAGCAATGAATAAGACTATTAGACTCAAGGAATAGTGAAAAATCCTAAAAATAAAAAATAAAAAGCAAAGTCTAGGTTCATAATTTTAGAAGGTCCAAAGAATGACGGACCATATTGGAAATTGTGGATTCCATTTTATATCTTTACGGGTAAAATGTAAGAAAACATGCAGAAGATCATCTTGTTATCACTCCCAAGAAAACACTGAAATTTATAACAATAGAAGTCAGCTAATTATCAACCTGTTTTTTTCCAACAAAATCAATTAACTATAGTTGTTGGTTTCTTTTCTTGTTCTTTTTGTTTTTTAATGATAAAAAATGGGAAACTGCCCTTATTCATCCCTTAATATATCACAAATATCAACTGTTCCAAATCATTGGTATATTAAAAAAAAAAAAAAATCCAAAGAAATAATTGATGTAACTTTCTGGAAAAAAAAAAAATAAAAAAAATAATGCTCCCTCTGTAGCATGCATTATTGGATGTCATGTTTATTGCCTCAAAAATCCAATTTTACCATCATGGAACATTCTTGTCTGTGAAAGAAATTCAAATCAAAAGAATAATTTTAAAGCAAACCAAAAGTAGAAGAATTTGGGGAAGAAGGCAAGTATCAATTTTTCGAAACAAAAATTGAGAGATAGAAGCAGGGGAAGTGAGATACAAAGCAAAAAGGGAACAAACCTATAGGGGCAGACTGAATCACCGATGGTCTCGCACACAGCAGCAAATGGCACAAACCCAACGATCAACAAACCTATATGCGGGTGTGTGATTTGGTTGGGGGAGAGAACTACGAATTGTGAGACAAACCTGTGCAAGAGTGAAAACCGTGCAGATTGATGAGGAGAGATTGATGAGGGGATTTACCTATCCTAGAAAAAAAAGGGGGAATTTTGGGAGGGAAATTTTCACCGCCTCATATGTTTGTAGAGGCAGATCACCAAAAAAAAAAAAAAAAAAAACAATTCAATACAATTTTTAGGTTTTTTTTTTAAATTAAAAATAATTTGAGGGCAATAAAAATCAAAATTATATTTCTAAAATTTTAAAAAGTATTTATGACCTAAAAGATAAAATTATATAAAAATAATAAGTATTTTTTTTAACCCAATTTTTTTTTTTTTTTTAGGAAAAAAAATTTTGAAACTAATTTTTGAAAATAAAACCAAACATATTGAAATTCATAATCTAACTACATTCTTTGAAAAAGTTTAAATTATCTCAAATTAGTCATCTCAACTCAAGAGTGTGTTTGGACTTAATGGGTTCATTTTGTGATCTAATTCAATAATCATTTTAATTTTACAATTCATTAACTAGAATATTTAAAACTCTTTAAAAAGTTATAATAAAAACACAAATCACTAAATCACATCATTTCACTAGCAAAACTTTTACCGACGAATAGTGTTATCGTCGCTAAATGATTAACTCTTTGCCCACGCCAACTTGTTGTTGCTAAAAGTAAGCACACTAATAGCAATGCTCATTGTGTTGCTAAAACATAGGCCTCGTAGCTAAAAGTTCTGAAATTTTGGCGCCAACCAAAAATTTTGACGCCAAATGAATGTTATGCTTTTTTAGCGACGGTAGCAAATTGCGTCGGTAAAGGTATACTTTTACCAACGAAATTGATCACTGTGTTGCCAAAAATATACTTTTGGCGATGAAAAATTGACGTCGTCGCCAAAAGTAGTCGCCGAAAGTGCAATTTCTTGTAGTGTAAGTCTTTGTCGTCTAGCGGCTTGGGACGCGGTCAGACCCGTTCCCTCATCACCAGCTTTGGGGTAAGCCCCAATTATGTCTCCTTGTATTTGTCCGCTCTGGCGAACAATCTTATCTCCTCCTCCTCCTCTGCCTTTCTACGTACCTTCAGTTCCTTCCTTGTCGGATCCTCCTCCGACAACTGTGGTCCCAAGTTCAGGGCAAACAACGTCGAAGGAAGAACCAACTTGTCCCACCTCACCCCCTTCTTCTCCCTCCACTCCCTTACCTTCTTCACCCAGTCTTCGGCCGCCATATCCAACTTCGGCTTAACTGATTTTGTGGAGACCTTCCATGTTGTGCGAACTCCCCTTCCACCATTCGCTGACACGAAAAACCATCTCGGTCTCCACCCCTTCACTGAAGACAGCAAGCCCGCCACTAGACCCCGGCCCGCCACAGCCTGCAAGGTTACCCACATCTCCTGTTGACCGGAGGCCTTGTAGCACGAGAAGAATTCCTCCACCGTTATGGCCGCCCTCGTACGCCAGCGCCGCAGGCTATCACTATCTTCAAGCATTCGCATCGGGCCGTTCGGTGCCACTTTTAACCTGTTGAGCACGTCTACCATAATTTGGGGGAGGGGTAGCCTCAGACCCCCCCGCAATGCCTCCTCGTATAGGCTAAACTCGTCCGACCGTACATCCGACGCCCTCTCCTTAGATGTGGGTAGCCTCAACCCTATTTTCGCGGGAATCTGGTACTTTCTCCGTACCCCCTCCAACTCTTTCGCCATAAACGTGGATCTGTCTGGCTTGGTGTGCCAGTGGTCTGGCTCCACTTGGCTAATGGGCCACGTGGCCGCAATCATCATCGGTCGAGCCCGCGCTGACCGCTCGGCTCATCTCCTTCCTTCGCCGGATATCGCCAATTCCACCGCGTCATCGGCGCCCAACAAGTCAAGCCTCTAGCGGCTGGCACTTCCTCTTGGGCCATTTCTCCTACATATCTACGTATTGCTTCGGACCCTGGCACAAGGAAGTTCGCAAAGTGTTGCAGAGGTGTGTCACACGAGACAAACGAGTTCACTTCAGGGATGTGTTGGTTTTTGGCGATAAGGTAGGTAAAACGAATAACTCCAAATGCCCACAGTTTGCCTATATTCCAAGGGTCAATATTAAATTTCGCCAATTTGAAAAATTTTGAAAAACTCCCGCCCCTGCCTTTTCACTGCCCTATATTACCCTGTTCCTTTACTTCTTACCAACGCATCACATCCCCCGTTAAAGGATTATGCCATGTATACGCCCACGATCCACTACTCCCTTCCTTTTCCTTGTCCATTCCACTTCACTTCACCACGTGCCCCGTCGCTCCTCGAGCCCCGCGCATCGCCACTTCCCTTTCTCACTCGGCCACCCTTCGCGGTCGGCCCTTCTCATAGTCGACCCCTCCACTCGGCCACTCTTCGCGGTCGGCCCTCCTCATGGTTGGTCCCTCCACTCGGCCACCATTCGCGGTCGGTCCTCCTCATGGTCGGCCCCTCCACTCGGCGACCTTTCGCGGTCGGCCCTCTTCGTGGTCAGTCCCTCCACTAGACGACCCTTTACGGTTGGCCCTCCTCATGGTCGGTCCCTCCACTCGGCCACCTTTCGCGGTCGACCCTCCTCATGGTCGGTCCCTCCACTCTGCCACTCTTCACGGTCAGCCCTCTTCATGGTTGGCCTCTTCACTCGGCCACCCTTAGCGATCAGCCTTCCTCATGGTCGGTCTTTCCACTCGGCCACCCTTCGCGGTTAGCCCTCCGCATGGTCGGTCCCTCTAGTCGGTCACCCTTTGCGGTCAGCCCTCCGCATGCTCGGTCACCCTTCGCAGTCGGCCCTGCTCATGGTCAGTCATTTCACTCGGCCACCCTTCGCAGTGGACCTCTCATAACCTTTCTTTTCTCCCTTATTTCCGTCGTTGGACTGAAGCTGCACTTGGGAATGGGGGACTACTGACATGGGTAAGCCCATAAAGGATATGGTCCACCACTTAAGGCCCAATCTATGACTCAAATACTAAAGCTCAACATTCTTGGAACCCAACGCTACACCAAGCACCAATGACATCTAAACACTTGGCAAGTGAAGAACCAGCCACATCAGCAGACAAAGATCCTGCAGAGTTATTGCACCACACATCAGCCATTAATGAGTTTCCCTGCAACATTTATTACGATAACCCTTCACGTCAAGCAGATGACCTCACCATGAACAAAGCAAGCTAGAGCATAGACTTTCGGCCAACATGACGGCTCGGAGTGGACAAGGAAATGATGAGCAAAGGATATAAGCAGGCCTCTAAGACAAAGAAAATGTTAAGTTCTCTATCACCATCCTATCTCTACATTCCATCATCCTTTCTCTTCTCTAACTTGATCGTCGGAGGGTTCGCTAGAGGACTCCCCGTTCCCCGTTGAACTCTTGTGCAGGTCTTTCTGCGGGCTCGACACTCGGGCAACGGTTTGGGAAGCGTGGATCAATCCGATCTGTTCCATCTGGAGCACTCAGTATCATCAATACTGTAACTCAAATTTTTAAAGTTATCTCAAGAAGATCAACTAAATAAAGAATTGGATGTCGTCTTACAGCTAAAAAAATTTAGCATTATCAAAACATAATTTACATTTCTTGGGTTTTGATAAATAGTATAGTCCGTGTTAATCTATTATGATTTTATTTGGTTTTCCTGTTTCTGTAATAAACCCGAGCTTTTTTATTTTTTCTTAATTATTTTAGACTATTCATAGTTTGCATAAGGGTTTTCAATGAGACAAAACATTCCAAGTTTTATTTTGAAATACAAAGGATGATTGCATTTTTTAAATTTATTATTGAGCGTATTGAATCAATACTGAAACTATATGGCATTTTGATTTCCATCATCAATCATTTTAAAAGCTTTTTTTTTCATATACATATTTATTATAAAATTATATATTTTCTTATTAAGTTTTTGTTTTAGTGGTCTAGGCTTTTTGGGTCTTGCCTTGTGACATTCTTGTACCTTTTAGGGTGTGTATTGAGTTTTATATATTTTTTTTTGGTAATAAAATCTCACTTGCCAAGGATAATTTTATTCGTTTATTTAGTTAGATTGGGAGAAAGGAGATGATACATAAACTCTCCTCCACTTCTTTCCTTTTATAGGCTACGTGCAACCTTTAAAAGACAAATAAAAAAGTAAATAATATAATATTATATAATATAATATATATCTATAGATTGACAAGGGTGGTTGAATTTTATCTCGAAAAATAGTTGGTCGCTTGAATTTTTGTAGTTTGAATGGTTTGAATGTGTCAAAACGATGTCGTTTTACACCTAAAACGATATCGTTTTAGGTATTTTGAGTCATTCGAGCCATGATTTTTCAAGACACCTATCATTGTTGTTTTATCTCTCCCATTAATTGCTTTTGTTTTTATTTTATTTTATCTTATTTTTCTTTTATTTTTTATTTGCTTTTTATTATTACAATAATTTGTATAATATAATGCATACATATGGATTGCACGTGAAATTTCGCCGCCGATAGATTTAACGTATTTATCTATTTTATTACATTTATTATTTATATAATATTATTAAAATAATATAATATAATATAAATTATATTACATTATAATATATAGAACAATTTATATATAAACATTTGAAATGTATAAAAACACATAATACTATATAAAATTGTAAAATAATACAAATAATGGATTAATAGTGTATATTAGCGGGTCAAATGTGTAATATTTAGACTCCGATCAATAAAATTTCTCATTTATTATTTAAATTCTTCAGCTGAGTATATATTCATTTTTTGCTTGGTTGAATTTTGGATACAGATCAATTTATCCATACAAGTCGTCACACTTTGTATATATATATATATCACATATCAATTGAAGAGATACGCATAATTATAATATTAACAATTAATGAAAAATTACGTGTCACATGTAACACAGTGTCTAACCACTAATATATCTACTATCTACTACTATTCTAAAAGTGTGAAGAACTTACATGTTTTCTACTTTTTTAAAATCTCAATTTTACCCTCTCAAATATACTATATTTTCTAAATTATGAAGAATTCTATATAAACCAACTATTTCTTTATTTTTGGAATTGAACACTCAAAAGTTATATATCTGTTTTCAAGAGTCCTATATAAATATAAACAAACCTTCTGCCTTCTTAACTATATATTAAAAAAAAAAAAAAGCCATCTCCTTATTTTTTACATTGATGATAATTGAAAAACAAAAAATAATTACTCTTTTTTTTTTTTTTTTTTTGTCTGCTTCTATACTGATATACATAATATTTATAATTCTCTATCATGGATCAAATCACTGTGAATAATTTTGGTTGAATCTTAAAATTGTATGCATTAATTTGAATCTAGATAGTGGAAAGCGCATGCATTTTTAAAATAGAGATTTGCGCCACATCTCAAAAATTTGTAGGTTATCTTTATACACTTTCTTTTTGTTTAAATTATATTTTATAAATTATAATTTTACATTGTACTTTAATAACAAGGTATGATGTTAAAATTCTAAACAAGAACCACTTTCGTTAGTTTTATATTTTAAATCTATTTTTCAGTTTTTGGTTTTTATATTTTCTCAGTTTTGGTGATTAAAGATACTAAAATTTCTTCATATTTTATATTTAAATTATGCTTTTAATGAAAATCTAATATCTAATAATCTAAATAGAATATTAGTAAAAAAAAAATTATAAATTCAAACATGTACTGATTTATTATTATTATATATATTTTTTGTTATTATTATTATTATTATTATTATTTAATATCAATAATTTTTTCCCCCAAAAGAATACACAATAAATTATTTTCTAAGTGTATTTAGATTAAGTGAATCTAAATTTAAAATTTAATTAAAAATAAAAGTATTAAATTAAGTTAATCTAAAAAGAAAATGAAAGGGTTATTAAAAAAAAAGTGTCAAAGACAAAAAAACATGAAAATCAAAAATTCAAAACAAAAGTTTGAAAGAACAAACCAAACCAAACACTATTATAAACTTCTATTTTTTAAAATTTTTCTTCACTAATCTCTAATTTACACAAATTATTCACAATTTCCATTCAATTTTATATGAATTTAATAATATAATTAAAAAATTGTGCGTTCACACAAAAATGTAACACCAAACATCTATATTATGGCAAACTATTTAATTATGAATAATAAACTTCTCATTGTTACCTATGTTATATTGTTACAAAAGATTTCACATATTACTTTTGTGATATCTTATATATGTCAATGTCTACATATATAAATATATATAAAAAATAAATATAAATATAAATTTATATATGTTACTGCATTCATACATTGTCAATCTGTAATGCTATATTACCATCGAATACTTTAATTTTCTAACATGTATCGTTTTAGTAATATAGTTATATTTGTTAGGAAAAAACTGCGAAATTGTGTATTATTCTCCTATCAACTTATATTTAAGGGTTGTTTGGGATATGTTATATAAATGTACTTTTTGACTTTTTGGCTAAAAAAGTAGGGGAAAAAAAAAGATATATGTTTGGGATAGCTTTTTGACTTTTTACGAAAAGATGTGTAATAAAATGTTGTAGTAAAATTAAAATAATCATTCTACCATTGCTGACTTTTTGACTTTTGGGTAGTTGAACTCAAAAGACAAAATAATAATTTTGCCCTCTAAGCTTCCCCCCACAAGCTTCCCTTAAATAGTATAGATTTTTTGACATTTTTAGTAACTTTTTGACCTTTTAACTTTTGTAGGTTATTCTAAACAAGCACTCATCAATATGCATATACACATACATGTCATATGAACAAGTGTCCTTGACAAACACACCTCCTAAGGTTTACTAAATTACAAATTACCCCTGTGGTTCTAAAAATTACATTATGCCCCCTAAGATTTTTAATTTCATAACAAATAAGTCATTTTATTTAGAAATCATCAAATTAATTAATAGTTTTTAATAATGTTAAAATTTTATTTCAATTAATAATTTAAATAATTTTATTATTGTATAGGTGGACAGTCATAAATTTCACTTTTTTAATTAATTCTGTTAAATAAAAAATTCTGATATGGAGGTATTTGTAATTTTCCAAACTACAGGAGTAATTCGTATTTTAAACAAATCTCTAAGAGTATATTTGTAATTTACCCTTAAATATATGAAAAAAAAATTGAAAATTTCTTCACAAGTTAAATTTAATAAAACTAATAGCTAGTTAATACATTAAGATGAAAATTCTATGATCTCATCCTATAGAATTCCCAAACAAAACAACAGGATAGCTTGCCCCACGTTGATGCTGCCTACCTCACACGTTTCCTGCAAAATATAAAATTAAGGGAGAGGCTTCTCTCTAATTTACATAGTAAATTAAAGCGTACTATTAGGTCTACAACAGGTCACATTTTAATTATTCGAATCGTTTAACGTGTAGATCTCATCAAATATTTTATACTAGTAAAAAATCACATTGATCAAATTTTGACAACCCCTTAATCGAAATACATTTTTATCACGTTGAACATAATTTTCACTATCAAACAAAACTAGTTCTCATAGAGCTACAATGGTGGATTTCTTAATATCACTCTACTCAAGTATGAGTATAAAAATACTCCCAAATTATTGCCCAAAATGTGTTGGCTGCTGAATCTTGACTTTGTCAAATTGTTTTGTTTCATTAGGCATGCCTCGTTTATTGAATCGTCAATTTTATCAAATTGAATCTTCACTTTTGTCTTGGAAATTCAATGGAGTAATAGTAAGGTTATTGACAGTGGACGTGGAGCACAGCCAACCATTGTTGACCTGAGGAGAGACCCAATTTGAGTCTTCCATATCTTCATTTTGTGATCCTCATGTCTTCTCTCATCCCTCCACTCTTATCTTCCTTCATCGTCTCATTCTATCGGTTGATTGCCAGTCCAATTCCTGTGTGCTAACCACATATTCGATCGTGTAGGGATCCAAATCTGAGAAATATGCCAGCTTTTGACAGTGGGAATACAACTACAAACGGCGTGTATCAATCCGAGGAATTGTGCCGTTGGTTTTCATTTGTTGAGATTCAATCCGCGACCAACAATTTCGATGATGCTTTGGTCATTGGGAAAGGTGGATTCGGTAAGGTGTATAAAGGGTTCATCGACGGTGGAGCTACCACTGTTGCCATTAAGCGGTCGAATGCAGAGTCCAAACAAAGGCAGCAGAGTTTTGGACTGAGATCAAGACGCTTTCCAAGCTCAGGCACACACATCTTGTGACTCTGATTGGCTACTCTGATGATTGCGAGGAGATGATACTTGTTTACGAATACATGGCCAATGGGACGCTTGCCGATCATCTCTACCAATATAGTCGGGTAGGAAATGGGAATGCTATTTATCATCTTACTTGGGAGGAGAGGCTCAAGATTTGTATTGGTGCTGCCCAAGGATTGGACTACCTTCATACGGATACTGAGGAAGGTGTCATACACAGGGATGTGAAGACCACAAACATTCTGTTGGACGAGAATTGGGTAGCTAAGATCTCAGATTTTGGATTGTCTAAAATGGTAAACACAAGCCATTTGCAAACCCACGTTAGTACAGATGTTAAGGGCACATTCGGTTATTTAGATCCAGCATATTTCTTGACTCGTAGACTAACCAAGAAATCAGATGTGTATGCCTTCGGTGTGGTTCTGTTTGAAGTGTTATGTGCAAGGCCACCAGTGGATACAAGTGTTGAGGAGGAGCAAATCGGACTAGCCCTATGGGCTCAAAAATGCATCAAAAACGGAATGCTTGACGAAATCATTGATCCCTTTATAAGAGGACAAATATCACCAAATTGTCTAAAGGTGTTTGCAGAAGTTGCTAACAAATGTTTACATAATCATTCAAAAGGAAGGCCTACAATGAGTAAAGTTGTGGAGAGCCTCAAGCATGGAATGGCATCACATGGCAATATCCGTATATCTCGACACAAGGGAATAATAAGCAATCTGTTTTTGAGTACTGCAGATGTAGTAACTAAAGGTATTGATCTTGGGTGGAGAAAGTGGAAGAACAAAGGTCCTAAGAACGGCATGTCATGGCAGTTGGGTAGGGATCCATTTGCAGATGGTGTTATCAAATTGTACCATCGTTTCTCTCTTGCAGAGATTCAAGCAGCTACAAATAATTTTCTTCAGCCTGTGGGGATGAGGCTCCGTGGTGACGTCAAAGTGTATAGAGGCCATATCAGCAGTGGGAATCTTGAGGTGGCAATTAAAAGGTGGAAAGAAGGAACATCAAGAGAGAGGAACTTGGACCAATTTAGGGCTGAGATCCAGGTGCACTCCCATCTCCGTCACCTCCACATTGTTTCTTTAATTGGATACTGCATCGATAAGCATGAAGTGATCCTTGTCTACGAATATATGGTCCGTGGGTGTCTCTACCATCACCTCTATGAAACCAACAAGTATCCACTTCAGTGGGAAAAGCGACTTGAGATTTGCATTGGTGTTGCACGAGGACTGCAATACCTCCATGCAGGTACAAGGCAAACAATCATTCATGGCAATCTGAAGCCGAACAATATTATGTTGGATGAGAATTGGAATGCGAAAGTGGTAACCAACATTGAATCAAGTACAGGCACCGTGGGATATATCGATCCAGAATACCAGGTCAATGGAAATTTTACTATAAAATCCGATGTGTATTCATTCGGTGTCATTTTACTCGAACTGTTGTGTGGTAGGAAGCCAATGATCTATTCAAGGGACGAGGATCAAGTGAATTTAGTTCGTTGGTTCAAAACTAATATCAAAATGGGCACCGTTGATCAGGTCATTGATCCGTATCTAATTGACAAAATAGCACCAAAATGTTTGAAAGAATATGTGATGAATGCAGAAAATTGCGTGTGTGATAAGGGGATTGAGAGTCCATCGATGGATGATGTGTTGGGTAACCTCCGATATGCACTGCAACTGCAGGAGACTTGGCAGAATAGTAATGACCAGTTCAGTACAGTTGAGTCCCCTGAGGCCGTTCCTAGTTTGGATGGCACTGCGATTGTTGAATTAGCCAGAAGAGGAGATATTGATGAGATGAGTTTGGGGAGTATAGGGGATTCAGATTTTTTTTCAAGTAATCTAGCACGGTAGCACAACTCTTTGGTTTTTACAATGTGCTAACATAAGGCCTTTCCAACTGAAACAGAATAATGCTGCCCCTGTTAGTGGATTGCTCTCCCATGTATGATGTCTGAAGCTATCCACTTCCTATGTTAAAATAAACTTTCTATCATAATGTAATCCACATATTTTTGTAGATTTTTGTGTATTGTACAGTATGGTGTTCCAACTCTTGAATCAGTTATACCTGCAAATTCTACCACCAACTCAACATCTTATTTCATTGACATGAAAAAGAGATTTAGACCCACCAGATGATTTAGGTCTAGCCTCGAGGGAATTCATTTCAAGTCAATACCAATGCCAAAGGACATTGTTTACATGCTTTTGAGTATTTACTCCTCAGACATACCAAACTAGATGCATGCTTGAGCAGAATGCATAACTCATATTCTAGGGCAAAACTTTCTTTAATCAATGGAAAAGTTTGACCCCTAGTATAGTAGATGAAATATTATATATATGTAGTCCGCTATTTCTCCTCGAAAAGTTTAATTTTTCTTAACCATTGAATAATCTCAATTCAATCCTTGTTCATCATATATTCATGCAAGCAAACAGAAAGGTCATCATTTACCCACCTTGCCTTCAAGATGTCAAAAAGTGCATTCTGAAGTTTATTATCCAAATCCCTAACAGCAACCAAATAAAAAACCACAAGTTTGCAGACTGACACATTTATGCTTGATTAGGAAGAAGTCATGAAAAAACAAAGTGAACAAGGACTCTCATGAAACTAGCCCAATCAGTAAACCATAAAAAGATGAAAAGTATTCATACAATGTCCTACTATCTAAAATTTTATTAGTCAGAGACTAGTTTCCTCATTGCCCTCAGTCAACTCCAAACTGGGTTCTCAAATTAATTTGAAGTAGAATTGGGTTGGGAATAAAAAACTCATTGAAAAACTAAAACATTACATATGTTATTGTGATAATGCTAGATCATGTGAAATGAGCTCCCACGTAAAGCTTCGATTTTTATAGTTTTGTTCTCTTCAAATTTGCCTCTTAATGTAATCCACTGCTTGCCAAGTCGATCTTCCTCATTGAAGGCATTGAATTTCATAGTGGGCTATACAATTTTAACACACAATGTACACTAATACACAAAGAATTAGATTTTAATTGAAGTGATTGCTTAGGGATTTCAGGGACTAAAGACTAATTGATAATGTTCTGTTTGGTTGCTGAGAAAATGAGACAGACAAGAACAAAATAAGAACTAAACAATTGACATCCCACTTCAGAGGCATTAAAATGTAGGAATAGATAAAGGAATCAAAATTGAGAACAAAAGAAGCTCTGTTTGGTTTCTAGGAAAATGTAGGATAAGAAAAGACATAAGAATGTGGACCAACATTATCCAGTAAAACCAAAACCTTCCAGTTAATTGAGCCTAGTGAAAAAAAACTCCAAATAATCGAACATTGTGAAGACTATTTGGGTATATGGAGATGAATTTTTTGTTTAATTAGTACATAAAAATGTTCAAATTTCCTTTTTGTTTCTTCAATTTCTCCTTAGATTTGGGCTTTTTACTTAATTGGGTTGGCTAATTCTTATTTCAATAAATCAAAATTCTCAGAAACACTGACTTCCTTACCAATTCCCTCATTTTCTGAGCAAAAGGGTACATAAGAATCCACATTAGCAAAATTTTAGTCCGAAAAACGTTTTCTGCCTTTTAAAAGTGAAAAATATTTTCTTTGGCTTGTTTCCATTGACTATGAAAAATATTTTCTGTTGACTTTTGTTTTCTATTATATCAAACACAAGAAAACACGAAAAAGATATTTCAAAAAATATTTTCCATCAAACCAAATAGAGCGTAAGATGTGGAAGGCAAAGTGCAAATGGGCACTAGATTATGATATTATTGTCTTAAAAACATCAATAATATATATTATCGTCCTAAAAAAATAGTGAGCATGTAATGTGCTTCATAATTTTGTTTAAATCCCAGAACAACATCCTAATAGAAGGTATTAAATGTAATAAGATAATAATTTGAGATGGTTAGTTTTGAAATTAAGAGACAAAATGCAAATAGGTCTAGTTTAAGAAGTTTATTGTATTTTATTTTATTTATTTATTTATTTTTTCTACAAATCCAATTTCAACAACATTTCTCAACAATTCCTTTCAAGTGAAGTTGAGGATCACAACTCCAGACTTGAACTGTTTTATGTTTTTTTAATTCAAAATTAACCAAATAATGTACAGGTAGATTTTATTTCCAAATTATGGTAAAACATGATTAGCAGTCACATTTTTATTGAAAACCATTATTACTAACAGCACTTTTTACTTGAATATAAACACTTCAAATAAAAAAAGTTACTCATATAGTATTATGCAATAAATAAACATTAAGAAAAAATGCAGTTAACGACCATCCTTCTTAAAATAAAATAAATTTTTTTTTGAATGCTAACCAAGTTTTACCATAATCTGAAAAAAAGATTTGTCCGTACACTATGGGCTTGTTTGGTAACCATTTCGTTTTTAGTTTTTAATTTATATTTATACAAATTTTAAAAAATTGTCATAAAAACTTGTATGATAATTTTTTTTGGTTTATAAATGGTTGTCTCAGTTTGTAAATTTGAGGAAAAAATGTAAACTCAAAAAATGAGTTTACATTGGTTTTCAAATAGAAATTTAAAAATTTGACTAACAATTTTTTTTTCAATTAATTTTTTTTTTCAAATAATTTTTTTTTCAATTACTTTTTTTCAAATAGTTTTTTTTCTTTTAATTTTTTCATCTGTACAGATGTTTGATGACTAGCTTACTAATCACATTCAGACACGTGAAGAAATATGGGAGTTCTATGAGGACAAAGTTCTCATACTAAGTAGATCACTTGTTGAACTGCTTAATCAAATAATTGACTATTTGAATGATATTCACGAAAAAAGAAAAAACAGTTTCAATGGTAATCTGTTGAACAATTTAAGGATTTGTCGTAGATACATTGGGTCAAGGTTAACTTGGAAGGTCGAGTTTGTTAACAACCCTCCTCTAAATCCAATACATGACCCCATACATGGTATAATAGTTGATGTTCAACACTTCAGAAAGATAGTATATGAAGCGATAGAACGATTTCATTTAGAAGTTTATCTCCCGACTCGTCTCCTCTTTTTTCAACCCACCTATGATTTTAACCCACGATGTGGGTACTATCATACTTTGTCTTATGTTAAGAGAATTGCATTTTATAACTATTCTCATCCACTTTTTTTCAATAAAGTGAGGATGACACACTTTGTTTATAAAGTTTATGAAATACAGAAGAGGAATCCATTTATTTTCAACTGATATATTTGTTTAGATAATACCACGCCTCTCACAGACATGGGTTTTTGGCTAGCAAGAATTCCGTCTGTTCCTCATTTTCAGTATTGGGATGGCTGTCAGCCGCCACTGTGACAAGTTCTATATTATCCTCCTCATGGAGAAAAACCATTATATAAATTTCAGACTGTTTTTCTTCAGACATATAGGGTGATAAAATATTTGAGGATCGTTTGTGAACATGCTAGGGATTTCATTCAAAATGCTTGGTCTGGAAAAATTCTCAATGAGCTCTATCAAGTTTTCCTCGACACCTTGCGTAAGATATATTTCCTCATGTGTACTAAGTTCAATGACAATAACGATTGCCAAAAGTATTAGTCTGCTAAAAACATTGTTAAGCTAATGAGACACAGTCCTTTTGGCTACAACGAACTCAAGTTTTCAATCAGTTGTGCCACTGACGAGGTGTGTTTATTTATCACTTCTTTAGTTATACTTTAACTCAAAATTTTAAAGTTATCTCAAGAGTTGTTGACAAGATAAACTGTTGGTTTGGGGTACACTAAATAATACAAAAAGTAAAAAAGTCACTATCCTATTTAAGTCACATCATCTTATTTAAATCACATCACCTCTCTAACACATCACATCAAACCCAACCCATATAAGCCAATAAGTCAAAAAGTGCACTTTTTTAGAATATCTCAAACCAACACTAAATAAAGAATTGGATGTCGTCTTACAGCTAAAAAAATTTAGTATTATCAGAACATAATTTAAATTTCTTGGGTTTTGATAAATTGTATAGTCCGTGTTAATGTATTATGATTTTATTTGGTTGGCCTGTTTCTATAATAAACTCGGGCTTTTTATTTTTTCTTAATTATTTTAAACCATTCATAGCTTGCATAAGGGCTTTTAATGAGACAAAACATTCCTAGTTCTATTTTGAAATACAAAGGATGATTGCATTTTTTTAATTCATTATTGAGCATATTGAATCAATATTGAGACTATGTGGCATTTTGATTTCTATCATCAATCATTTTAAAAGTTATTTTCTTCATATACATATTTATTATAATAGTATATATTTTCTTATTAAGTTTTTGTTTTAGTGGTCTAGGTTTTTTGGGTCTTGCCTTGTGACATTCCGGTGCGTTTTAGGGTGTGTATTGAGTTTTGTATATTTCTTTTTGGTAATAAAATCTCACTTGCCAAAAAAAAGATCATTTTATTCGTTTATTTATTTAGATTGGGAGAAAGGAGATAATACATAAAAGGCTTGTTTGATAACCATTTCGTTTTTAGTTTATATTTACAAAAAATTTAAAAAATTGTCATAAAAACTTGTTTGATAATTTTTTTGGTTTAAAAATGGTTGTCTCAGTTTGTAAATTTGAGGACAAAAAGTAAACTCAAAAAATGTGTTTACATTGGTTTTGAAACAAAAATTTAAAAATTTGACTAACAAATTTTTTTTTTCAAATAAATTAAATTTTTTTTTTTTCAATAAATTTTTCTCTTTTACTTTTTTCATTTGCACAGATGTTTGACGACTGGCTTACTAATCACATTCAGACACGTGAAGAAATTTGGGTGTCCTATGAGGACAAAGTTCTTAGACTAAGTAGATCACTTGTTGAACTGCTTAATTAAATAATTGACTATCTGAATGATACTCATGAAAGAAACAATTTCAATGGTAATCTATTGAACAATTTAAGGATTTGTCATAGATACATTGGGTCAAGGTTAACTTGGAAGGTCAAGTTTGTTAACAGTCGTCCTCTAAATCCGATACATGAACCCATACATGGTATAATAGTTGATGTTCAACACTTCAGAAAGATAGTATATGCAGGGATGAAACTATTCATTTAGAAATTTATCCCCTGACTCGTCTCCTCTTTTTTCAACCCACCTATGATTTTAACCCACGATGTGGGTACTATCATACTTTGTCTTATGTTAAGAGAATTGCATTTTATAACTATTCCCATTCATTTTTTTTCAATAAAGTAAGGATGACACACTTTATTTATAAAGTTTATGAAATACAGAAGAGGAATCCATTTATTTTCAACTGATATATTTGTTTAGATAATACCACGCCTCTCACAGACATGGGTTTTTGGTTGGCTAGAATTCCGTCTGTTCCTCAGTTTCAGTATTGGGATGGCCGTTAGTCACATCGTGACAAGTTCTATATTGTCCTCCTCATGGAGAAAAACCATTATATAGATTTCAAACTGTTATTCTTCAGACATGTGGGGTGATAAAATATTTGAGGACCGTTTGTGAACATGCCAGGGATGTCATTCAAAATGCTTGGTCTAGGAAAATTCTCAATGAGCTCTATCAAGTTTTCCTCGACGCCTTGCGTAAGATACAATTCCTCATGTGTACTAAGTTCAATGACGATAATGATTGCCAAAAGTATTTGTTTGCTAAAAACATTGTTAAGCTAATGAGGCACAGTCCTTTTGGCTACAACAGACTCAAGTTTTCAATCGGTTGTGCAACTGACGAGGTATGTTTATTTATCACTTCTTTAGTTATACTTTAACTCAAATTTTTAACGTTATCTCAAGAGTAGTTGACAAGATCAACTAAATAAAGAATTGGATGTTATCTTACAGCTAAAAAAATTTAGTTTTATCAGAACATAATTTACATTTCTTGGGTTTTGATAAATAGTATAGTCCATGTTAATCTATTATGATTTTATTTGGTTTTCTTGTTTCTATAATAAACCCAGGCTTTTTTATTTTTTCTTAATTATTTTAGATCATTCATGGTTTGCGTAAGGGCTTTCAATGAGACAAAACATTCCAAGTTCTATTTTGAAATACAAAGGATGATTGCATTTTGTAAATTCATTATTGAGCGTATTGAATCAATATTGACACTGTGGCATTTTGGTTTCCATCATCAATCATTTTAAAAGCTTTTTTTTATATACATATTTATTATAATATTATATATTTTCTTATTAAGTTTTTGTTTTAGTGGTCTAGGTTTTTTGGGTCTTGCCTTGTGACATTCTTGTGCCTTTTAGGGTGTCTATTGAGTTTGTATTTTTTTTTTTTTTTTGGTAATAAAATCTCATTTGCCAAAAAAGAATCATTTTATTGTTTATTTATTTAGATTGGGAGAAAGGCGATGATACATAAACTCTCCTCCACTTCTTTCCTTTTATAGGCTAAGAGCAACCTGCAAAAGACAAATAAAAAAGTAAATAGTATAATATTATATAATATATATATATAGATTGACAGGATGGTTGAAGTTTATCTCGGAAAATGTTTGGTGACCTGAATTTTTGTGACTCGAATGACTCGAATGTGTCAAAACGACATCGTTTTGAATGTTTTGTGCCATTCAAGCCATGATTTTTGGGCCACCTATCATGGTTGTGTTATCTCTCCCATTAATTGCTTTTGTTTTTATTTTATTTTATCTTATTTTTCTTTTATTTTTTATTTGCTTTTTATTATTACAATAATTTGTATAATATAATATATACATATGGATTGCACGTGAAATTTCGCCGCCGATAGATTTTACTTATTTATTTATTTTATTATATTTATTATTTATATAATATTATTAAAATAATATAATATAATATAAATTATATTACATTATAATATATACAACAATTTATATATAAACATTTAAAATGTATAAAAACACATAATACTATATAAAATTATAAAATAATACAAATAATGGATTAATAGTGTATATTAGTGGGTCAAATGTGTAATATTTAGACTCAGATCAATAAAATTTCTCATTTATTATTTAAATTCTTCAACTGAGTATATATTCATTTTTGGCTTGGTTGTATTTTGAATACAGATCAGTTTACCCATACAAGTCGCCACACTTTGCATATATATATATATATATATTACATACCAATTTAAGAGACACACATAATTATAGTATTAACAATTAATGAAAAATTACGTGTCACATGTAACACAAGTGTCTAACCACTAATATATCTACTATCTACTACTATTATAAAAGTGTGAAGAACTTACATGTTTTCTACTTTTTTTTAAATCTCAACTTTACCCTCTCAAATATACTATATTTTTTAAATTATGAAGAGTTCTATATAAACCAACTATTTCTTTATTTTTGGAATTGAACACTCAAAAGTTATATATCTATTTTCAAGAGTCCTATATAAATATAAACAAACCGTCTGTCTTCTTATCTAAAAAAAAAAAGAAGCCATCTCCTTATTTTTTACATTGATGATGATTGAAAAACAAAAAATAATTGCTCTTTTTTATTTTTTGTGTCTGCTTCTATACTCATATACATAATATTTATAATTCTTCATCATGGATCAAATCACTGTGAATAATTTTGGTTGAATCTTAAAATTGTATGCATTAATTCGAATCTAGACAGAGGAAAGCGCATGCGTTTTTAAAGTAGAGATTTGCGCTACATCTCAAAATTTTGCAGATTATTCTTAAATGGTTCCATAGTCTCAATCAGTTCAAGCGCTTAAATTATGTTTAAAAGGAGTAGACTAAGAGGTGTACTTAGTTGGATCCATGGTTTCAAATTCGCAAAAACCTATTTAATTATTCAGTAGTCAAGCAATCATAAGTTGTGTGGAGAGCTTTCAAAAAACTCAACAACACCAAAGTTGGTGATCATTATGTAAATTGAGGACAAGAACACAAATAAACATTAAAATAGTGAGAAAAAGACAATCACACAAACCATTAAAGAATTACGTGATTCGGCTTAACTAACATCCACGGGTAATCTCACAAGTAACAGTTTTCACTATCAAGCAAAACAAGTGCTCATAGAGCTACAATGGTGTATCTCTCAATCTCACTCTACTCAAATATGAGTATGAAAATACTCCCAAATTATTGCCATGTTTACTTCTTGCAAATTGCTTTTGAGGAGTGAGCTTTATCCATAAGATTTCTATCATTTGGTATTAGAATTTATAGGCTGAATTAAGATGCCTATTGAACTGTTGAATACTGATTGATAGGTAAGTGAAGCTTAAGAATTTGTATCTAATATTGCCCTGAGAAAATTATGACCCTCTTTGGTGCAATTTACTAAATTACTTATATTTTTTTTAATATTAAAAGAAAAGTTATCATCCAAGCGTCCCAACCATCCATTACACCTGAAATCTTTTCCTCAACAGCTATTCCACTTCCAAGATTGGGTTGGGTCGGCCCCATGAAGGTGGTCGAAGCCCATCTTTAGAAAAAAATAAAATAAAAATAAATAAATAAATAAATAAATGGTAGTGGAATAGCTAGTCTAGAAAGCCAGCCAAAATAATTAAAGTGAAAGTCTAGGTATTAGATGCCATAGCCATGAGAGAAGAAAGTGCAGGTTTGGTAGTAGTCCTTTCGTTTTTTCACCTAAAAAACAAGGAGTAGTCCTTTCATTGCTTTGATTGGATGGTCTATTGAACTTCGATCATTGTGAAATTTGACAGAAAAATTATTCCATACTCTTGAGATGCACGTGTTCGTGATTTTCACCAATAAACCTATATTATACTTTTTGTTGTTTTTCAATTACTCAACACAAAATTATGGGTCTCACTTTCTCCACCAATCAGAACAAATCTACAACACTATATGTAGGTGTAAGCGTTGTGTCATGTTCGATTGTATCTGTGTTGTGTCATCTTGGATTCATGTTAGAATTACCTCAATACTCCGACCCGTTTATTAATTCGTCTTATCATGCCGTGTCATTTTCGATCCGTGTTTGGTTCATATCGTGTTAACATGTTATGTCAAAAAAATTTATTATTAATTAAAAATATTAAATTTAGGGTAAACTACAAACACACCTCTCCGAAGCAAAGATCTCACCCAAATTACTGTTGGTCGGGCTTTCAATTCACAATGGAATGGCCGCCTGTAATAGTATTGCCAATAGAAGGGACAAAAACTCTCCAGATAGAGTTCTTGGTTATTAATACACCATTCCCTTATAACGCCATACTTGGCCGCCCGTGGATTCATCGAATGGAACCAGTCCCTTCAACCTATCACCAGCTCATCCGTTTCCCAACGGAACGCGGAGTAAAGCAGATCTCAGGGGATCAAGTTGTGTCCAAACATTGCTTCATGGCAGCATTAAAGGCAAAGCAACATTAAAGGCAAGCAGCTCTGCAATCAGGTACAGACGGTAGAAGTGGCCGGACAGCCAGTCTTGGAAGATGTGGGGGGAACTCCAGAGGAAAAGATGGTAGAGGATTTGGAGAAAGTCTTGATAAGAGAAGACGACCCGAAAAAGTACTTCCTTATCGGTACCTCTCTAGGCGCTGATGAGAAACTTCAGCTGCTGGAACTGCTGAGAGAAAATATGGAGGTATTCGCGTGGTCAGCATATGATACTCCAGGGTTGGACCCAGAATTTGCTTGCCACAAGCTCAACATCAATCCTTCATTTCGCCCATCATACGTAAAAGTCGAGATCCTCGCTGAGCACACCGGCAAGAATTGCCAAGTCGAAAAACTCTTGGCCTCGGAGCAATCAGAGAAGTTCAAGACCAAGAATGGTCGCCTAACACAGTTGTAGTCAAGAAGAAGAACAGAAAATGGAGAGTTTGTGTCGATTTCACTTGCTTGAACAAAGCCTGCCCTAAAGATAGTTTTCCGCTACCTCGCATTGATCAACTAGTAGACTCAACAGTAAGACATGAGCGCATGAGCTTTCTGGACGCTTATAGCAGTTATCATCAAATACCACTGTTCGGTTTGGATCAAGAAAAGACAGCGTTTATCACTCCAAGAGGGACTTACTGCTATAGAGTAATGCCGTTCGGCCTCAAGAACGCCAGGGTGACCTACCAGCGAATGATCACTCGGATGTTCAAAGACCAACTGGGGAAAACCATGGAAGCCTATATAGACGATATGGTAGTAAAAAGCAAGTTCGCTACAAACCACCTCACAGACTTGAGAGAAGTTTTTAGCATCCTGAAAAACCACCAGCTTCACCTCAATGCCTCGAAATGCGCCTTCGGGGTAGGAACAGGGAAGTTCTTAGGATACATGGTCACTCACAGAGGAATTGAAGCGAATCTGGATCAAATCAGGGCAATACAGGATCTCGAAGTGCCAACAAAGTCTAAGGAACTGCAGAAACTAGCCGGAATGGCAGCCGCATTGAATCGGTTTATTAGCAAATCCTCAGATCGGATGAAGCCCTTCTTTCAGCTCTTGAGGAAAAAGGCAACATTTGAATGGAGTAGCGAATGTACCGAAGCACTGCAGAGTCTCAAAAGATACCTCAATACACCCCCTCTACTGTCCACTCCAGAACCGGGAGAGGAGCTGTACCTCTATCTAGTAGTCTCAGATCACGCCGTGAGCGTAGTATTAATTCGAGAAGTTGACAAGGAACAGAGACCAGTATATTATGTTAGCAAGACTTTACTAGATACCGAGACACGGTATCTACCACTGGAAAAGTTAGCCTACGCGCTGCTTATCGCCTCAAGAAAGTTGCAACATTACTTCCAGGGGCATACCATTAACGTCCTCACTGAATTCCCTCTCAGATCTATATTCAGCCGAGCCGATTTCTCTGGCCGAAACGAAAGTGGGTCAGAGAACTTGGTGAGTTTGACATTCAGTATCAACCCAGGACAGCAATCAAGGCTCAGGTCTTGGCGGATTTTGTTGCGGAATTTACTTCCACCTAGAGTACCGAATCGGGAATTCGACAAAAGCCATGCGCCACCGAACAAGGAAAACCCAGTGCTTCGGAAGCATGGAAACTCTTTATCAGAAACATCTGGCAACTCTACGTTGATGGTTCATCCAATAACCGAGGCTCGGGGGCAGGAGTAGTTCTTATTTCTCTAGAAGGATTTATCTGGGAACAGGCTCTCAGGCTAGGCTGGAAGGCTTCAAACAACGAGGCCGAGTACGAAGCGTTATTGGCTGGCTTGCGTAGCGCCGAACACTTCAGTGCAGAACAATTTCTTGTTTTCAGCAACTCACAACTAGTGGTAAACCAGCTTTCTGGGGTCTATGAAACTCGAGATGAAAGAATGGCTATGTATGCAGGCAAGGCCAGAGACCTACTCAGAAAATTTCAATCCATACGAGTGGAACGAATCAGTCGGGAGAAAAATAGCCATGCAGATGCTCTGGCATGCCTCGGCTCATCAGTGGATACAAAGGATGCTAGAAGAGTTTGGGTTGAGTTCGTACCAGAACCAAGTATTGCATCTCCAGTCCTCTGCAACAACTTAGAGCTGAGCTGGATGGATCCAATATTGGTCTTTCTAAAATCTAGTAAACTCCCCAAAGACAGAAGGGAAGCCAACAAGATCAGGCATAAATCAGCTCAATTCTGGATCTCACTGTTTGGGAAGCTTTACAGATGTTCCTACCTTGGCCCCTACCTCCTATATGTGCATCCAAATCTCGTCGAGAATGTTTTCTACGAAATTCACGATGGGATTTGTGGATGCTACGTTGGCGGAAGGTCACTGGCACACCGAGCCCTAACTCACGGGTACTGGTGGCCAGGAATGCAACAAGATGCATAGCAGTACGTACAAAGGTGCGACAAATGTCAGAGGTTTGCTCCACTCATTCATTAGCCAGCCAAAACTCTCACTCCACTCACCAGCCCATGGCCCTTTGCACAATGGGGCCTGGATATTGTTGGACCACTGGCGTGAGGCACTGGGAACAGGCGATTCTTCATTGCTGCAACCGACTACTTCACCAAGTGGGTTGAAGTTGAGTCACTGGCAAGCATCAAGGAGGCAGACACGAAGCGGTTTGTTTTGAGAAATGTGGTAGTGCGTTTCGCCATTCCGCGGGTATTGATTGCGGACAACGGAACACAGTTCGATGGTAAGATCTTCAGAAAATTTTGTGCCAACCTCAGAATCGAGTATAGGAACTCTTCTCCAGGGTACCCGCAGAGCAATGGTCAGGCAGAAGCGTCAAACAAAACCATCATCAACGGAGTGAAAAAGCGGCTTGAACATACCAAAGGCAAATGGGTTGAGGAGTTACCTTACGTATTATGGGCCTACCGAACTACAGCACGATGCCCCACAGGAGAAACACCTTACTCTTTGACCTATGGAATGGAGGCCATCATCCCACTCGAAGTAGGTCTCCCAACCCTTCGGTCTGAATTATTTGAAAGCTCCAGTAATGAGGAAGCTATCGCGCAAGCACTGGCAGAGGGCCGAAGAGAGGCAGCGCTGATCAGACTTGAAGCATATCAGCAGCTGGTCATCAGAAGTTTCAACCAAAAAGTTTTCCCAAGGCAATTTATACCAGGAGAATTGGTTTTAAGGAAAGTCATGGATCACAAACGGATGCCTGGTGAGGGCAAACTTGGGCTGAACTGGGAAGGTCCCTATAAAATCACAGCCGTAGTTAGAAATAGAGCTTACTACCTAGAGGATCTGAATGGCAAAGCAATACCTCGGCCCTGGAACGTAGCAAACCTCAAGAAATACTACCAATAGAATCATCCCCTAACTTCTCTATCTGGATGTAAAGGCACTTATTTGTTAACCAATGCAAATGTTTTCCCACTCCTCTCAGATTTATCCAATTCTTGTAATTAGCTTTGATGTTTATCAAACGGAATTAGCTTTGGTTCTTACCAAACGGAATTAGCTTTTGGTCTTTACCAAATAGAATTAGCTTTGATGTTTATCAAACGGAATTAGCTTTGGTCTTTACCAAGCGGAATTAGCTTTGATGTTTGTCAAACGGAATTAACTTTGGTTTTAACCCAAATGGCTCAGTTTCAGAACGATTGAACGGAATTTAAATTTGGTTAGCACTCAAACATGCTAAGTGGTATAGCTTGGTGGAAAAATGTTTGGCAACTAAATTGGAATTTAGCCAAGTGGAATTGCTTGGTGAAAACCGCACTAATGTATCTTATGTAAAATATCTCTATTTAGCCAAGTGGAATTGCTTGGTGGAAACCGCACTAATGTATCTTAAGTAAAATATCTCTATTTAGCCAAGTGGAATTGCTTGGTGGAAACTACACTGACATATCTTAAGCACACATCTTTAGCACACATCTTTGTACCTACAGAACTTCTTAAGTATCAGCACAACAACACTTCAATATTGATTCAAACAAGCAGAGTTGGAACAAACTCAACTGAGCTACGTCAAGAGCAAACTTCTAGCATCAGCCTTACTCAGCTCCAGCTGGAGGCAAACAACTGTTTTCTCTTATTCAAATGCACTTGTACTATCAAAGTTGAAACAGACTCGAGTAGTTCTATACAAGGGACAACTCTTCAGTATCGATCTTACTTAGCTCCAGGTGGGGGCAAACAATTGTTTTCTTTCGAAACCAACCTGGACCTAAGTAAGACCCACTTACAAACTTAAAGCACAGCCATACCACATATTCGTTAACCACGCTGATCACTAGTTCAGTCTCGAGGTCCCAACAGTGCTCGACCGGGGGCAAATAGTTCAGTGCCACACCGAGCATCAGTCCGGCCCCAAGGCCCCAATAGCGCTCGGCTGGGGGCAAGCAGTACAGAAATCAGACAGAGCATCTATTTAAGGACTATATAGAGTCATACCGAGCACCTATTCGGCCCGAAGGACCAACAGAGCTCGGCCGAGGGCAAGCAGTATAGAATACATTCAGACATAAAAGCCAAACAATATCAAATTACAAGTTCAAAGAGAAAACTATATCATCCAGCAAAGGGCACAGAAGGCCTCACAACCAGCAGCAAAAAAGTAAAGGAAAAATTGTCTTCACCAAAACAGAAAAGCAAAAAGTTCAAATCCTTTCAACATCAATTTTCATCAACAGTGGGCAACTCAGGAGTAGCATTAGCAATTTTGTCCAGGCCATCTGCGGGAGGAAAAGTAGAGAAAGCTCCAACTTCCTGAGAAGTAGGAGCTACCTTAACCACATCTTCCGTGGCTTCGGTCTCTAGGGTTTCAACCCCTTCAACGTCCATCATTTCAGCGGCAACATTCATGCCCTGGGTCTTGCTTACAAAATCATCTTCTTGGGAAACATTGTCTGGCAGAACAGCAGGGGTAGGAATAGGCTTCAAACCCAAGGATTTCGAAGGAACAGGGACATCATGATACAGGGAAGAGCCTTCAGGAGCCATCGCAGTGGCTAAGGCACTCGTCTAACCCTTTACAAAGAGCTTGTATTGCAGCACTAGAACCTCCTCCTTGTACGCCGCCCTAGCTTCATCCCAGCCTTGTTGCCAGTGCTTGGCCTCTAGCGCAGTATGCTTGGCAGCCATCACAGCAATAACGACCTCCAGTTCGGCCACCTTCCCCTCGAGTTGAGCTTGTGTCCCAATGGCAGCCTTTTTCAATTGTTTAGCAGAAGCGACAATCTTGTTCAACCGAAAGGCTTCCCTCTCAGCGGTTCGGCGTCCTTCCTTCTCTGACTCCAAGTTTACCGCCAGTCTCTCTACGTTCATTGCAGCCTCCAGCACAGCCCTTTCCAACTCTTCAGCACGGGTAATGGATAGGTGCATTCTCTGGATACACTGCAAAGGACGACAAGGAACTTAGAAAAAAGGAAGACAGCAACGCAACAGTGAAGTTAAGTAAAGCGAAGAAAACACTTACATCAGTCATCACTTGAAGGGTCCCCTTCAAGATAGGAATGTCACGAGGCCCATTATGGTCGGCCATATCAACCGGCATCAACAAAAACTTGGTCAAATTAAAGACAAAATCTTGTGAAGCGACAACTGAATCAGAGGTGGAAATGGGCCTGCCCTCATACGATATTGGTGGCTCCCATTTCTCAAAAGCATCACCCTCAGCAGGATCCTGAGAAGCATCCCTCACCACTGCTTTGCCGGTTTCCCTTCTCCTCTTTTTTGCTCATGCAGCGACTGAAGCTGAGGGCTCGGCAGTAGTCACAGGGGTCCCTTAAGCTCCAACTTCCATCTTTACCTCCATGAGGCTCTTCACCTCGGTCTTCTCCATAGGGGTTTGCAAAGCGCCGGAGGCTCCGAAGGCCTCGGCCTCTAAATCCACCAATACCCTTCTTTTCGCCACAGATCCGCTCCCTACGAAACTGGGGGCAGGGGAGGGCGCTCTCTCAGAAAATGCATCTTGACTCCTGCGATGTCTCGAGACTAGAGGGGTGAGAGACGTGTCAGTCTTGGTATCAGAGTCCAGAAGGACAGCAGCGAGCCTTGCCTTCTTTGGAATAACAGAACGCTAAGTTGACTGGTAGTCCAATAACTCAGGTGCAGATCTCTTTTATACCTCAAGGCAGCTTTGATGGCTTCAGCATTCTCTCGATTCGGCCTTCGTTGGAAACGGCAGGACTCTGTAAAAAGAAAGCAACCCATCAGAGCAATATTCAAAATAGAGTAAGAAACACCAAAGGCATTAAAAGGAGAGGCCTAGACCTGGGTAGCCGTCTTTCTGTGGCATCCGTTCAGGCTGAAACTCGGTTCCGGTGGGGAACTCCCAATTTCCACCAACTTGTAGGAAATCATCATTGTGTTTATCCGAATAAGGTAATCCAGTAACTAAGTGACAATCGGCCGAGCGAACACGCAGGTAGTATGTACTATGGTCTTTGTTATGAGAAAGGGTGTAACATCCCAAGATATCCCATATGTCAAGGTTCAGGCCCAGCCGTCTATTGAGGACAGATACGCTGCAAACAACACGAAAAAGGTTCACAGATACTTGCATTGGGGTTAACTAGACTTGATGCAAAAAACGGCGCACTAATGGGTCAAGAGGAAACCGAACCCCTCCCTCGACTATTGCCGCGATAGGAAAGGCAACGGTGTTTCTCGTACCCATACGTTTGGCGTCTACTTTCGCCAGTGAAAGGGTAACGTCATGGGGAGTATTGTAATCTAGACGGAACATAGCCATGGCCTTGGGGGTATCAACCAAGGAACAGAACTTCCCCATTCGAACAACCTAATGGGACAGAAGTAGGATTTAGATAACAGAATATGGGACACGGATAACAAGTGGGCCAAACAAGATGATTAAAACAGAAAGGGGAAAGAGAAGAAGAGTCATGAGAGGACTTACAGAGATCAACGGCGAAGCAGGATCAACGGCGAAGAAGCCCAAGCAGAGTACCAGCGAGATCGGTCCAGAGGAATAGGAAGAAGCTCTTTCTCTCTCTTTGGAACTCACTAGGGGGAATGAGAAAAGTAAATCAAGGGATTTGAATTGACGGCCTGAGCATTTATAAGACCAGTCGGCATATAGGTACACGAATCATGATCTTCGGTATGGAGTCGACATATTATCTCTGCACACCTATCACACGTCGCCACGTATTACATGAAAAGACGCATGCAGGAATTCTGTGTTAGGATTGAACCATCACCAAGGTCGAACTGGGGAAAAACCAAAACGACGCAACGCTTGGAAAGCAGAACAATAGCTCCCACCAAGGGAAACCTTAGCGCGAGCTAGGGGGCAAATGAAGGGGCTAAATGTGAAACGAGTTAGGTCCAAGCCTTGGGCCGGCCCAACCCGACAAAGTCTGAATCCAAGTGGGTTAGATGAGTATATGGACAAACTAGTTGAGCCCAACTTCATGATCAACAGTCCACCCAAGTCCTCAAGCACTTGGGCCCAACCCGCAGTGGAAAGGCTAGCCCAGCCATAGTGCTGGTCTGGGCCGAGCTGCGAAACGGAATCTGTGGGCCGAATAGATAATGGGCCAGCCCATCTCCATGAATGATCCTGGAAAAGGCCGAGCCGAGGCACATCAGTATCGAACTAAAGTACATGAGTACCGAGTTGGAGAAACCTCTCAAGGAAACACGGGAGCTGTGAGTGCAAGCATGTGCAGGTTGCCATCTCAGCTGGTCCCCCACACCTAGAATCACGGAAGTTGTTGAACCAAAGGAATGTGGTTTGTTATCAGCATGCCTACAATGAGAATATGCAATCAATGACAACTACCAAGTGGTCCCCCACCTGGAGCAATGCTGAAAGGACACTTGGCAGCATCTACACTCCATGAAACCACCTTGAGAAGCAAGTAAGGAATACTACATATATTTCATAAACTTCACATTGAAGGGTATCGAACAAAAAAACTAAGGAGAACTGTTCTAATCTCACTGAACATACATTCCTTCTTCGATTACTAATTCCCACGCCGGAGGGGTTATTCGGCCAACCCCGGCCGGGCAGCTCTAACGGTGCTTCTTGTGGCAGGAGTCTTAGTCCTTGGATAGTCCAACTGAGTGCGGAGTCTTGATCCACTTTCATCTAGTGCGGAATCCGGCACGCACACCTTCTAAGGTTTACTAAATTACAAATTACCCTTGTGGTTCTAGAAATTATATTATGCTCTCTAAGGTTTCTAATTTCATAACAAATAAGTCCTTTTATTTAGAAATCATCAAGTTAATTAATAATTTTTAATAATGTTAAAATTTTATTTTAATTAATAATTCAGATAATTTTATTATTATACAGGTGAACAATTAGAAATTTCACTTTTTTAATTAATTCTATTAAATAAAAAATTATGATATTTTGTAATTTTTTAAACCACATGGAGTAATTCGTATTTTAAGCAAATCTTTAGGAGTGTATTTGTAATTTACCATTAAATTTATGAAAAAAAATTGAAAATTTCTTCACAAGTTAAATTTAATAAAACTAATAGCGAGTTAGTACATTAAGATGAAAATTCTATGATCTTATCCTATAGAATTCCCAAAAAAAAAATACAGGATAACTTGCCCTAAGTTGACACTGCCTACCCTCATACGTTCCTACAAAATATAAAATTAAGGGAGAGGCTTCTCTCTAATTTACATAGTAAACTAAAGCGTACTATTAAGTCTACAACAGGTCACATTTCAATGATCCGAATCATTTAATGTATAGATCTCATCAAATACTTTATACTAGTAAAAAATCACGTTGATCAAATTTCGACAACCCCTTAATCAGAATACATTTTTGTCACATTGAACATAATTTTCACTATCAAACAAAACTAGTTCTCATAGAGCTACAATGGCGTATCTCTCAATATCACTCTACTCAAGTATGAGTACAAAAATACTCCCAAATTATTGCCCAAAATGTGTTGGTCATTTGAATCTTGACTTTGTCAAATTGTTTTGTTTCATTAGGCATGCCTCGTTTATTGAATCGTCAATTTTGTCAAATTGAATCTTCACTTTTGTCTTGGAAATTCAATGGAGCAATAGTAAGGTTATTGACTGTGGACTTGGAGCACATCCAACCATTGTTGACCTGAGGAGAGACCCAATTTGAGTCTTCCATATCTTCATTTTGTGGTCCTCATGTCTTCTCTCATCCCTCCACTCTTATCTTCCTTCACCGTCTCATTCTATCGGTTGATTGCCAGTCTAAATCCTGTGTGCTAACCACATATTCGATCGTGTAGGGATCCAAATCTGAGAAATATGCCAGCTTTTGACAATGGGAATACAATTACAAATAGCGTGTATCAATCTGAGGAATTGTGTCGTTGGTTTTCATTTGTTGAGATTCAATCCACGACCTACAATTTCGATGATGCTTTGGTCATTGGGAAAGGTGTGACACGGGTAAGCCCATAAAGGGTATAGCCCACCACTTAGGGCCCAATACATAATTCAAATACTAAAGCCCAACATTGCTGGAGTTCAACATGGCATTAAGAACCAATGACATCTAAACACGTGGCAAGAGAAGGACAAGCGACATAAACAGACAAAGATCCTGCAAAGTTATTGCACTGCACATCAGCCATTAATGAAGTTCCTTACAGCATTTATTGCGATAACCCCTCCCCGTCGAGATAGAACGACCTCACCATGAACAAGGCAAGCTAGAGCTAGACTTTCGGCCAAGATGATAGGTCAGAAGGGACAACGAAATGATTACCAAAGGATATAAGCAGGCATCGAAGAGAAGAAGAAGGTTAAACTTTTTATCACTAATCTATCTCTACATTCCATCTTTTTTCTAACTTGCTTGTCGGAAGGTTCGCTAGGGGACTCCTCGTTCCCTGTTGAACTCTTGTGCAGGTCTCTCGGTGGGCTTGGTACCTCGGACACCGGTTTGTGAAGCATACCGTTCCATCTGGAACACGCTGTATCATCAGTTGGCACCGTCTGTGGGAACACACCTTCTTCATCATCGACCAGGGAACCTACCATTATTGTGTCATGCCATTTGGGTTGAAAAATGCCGCGGCTACTTACCAACGGTTGGTCAACGCCGTCTTTCATCATCAGATAGGCCGGAACATGGAAGTATACATCGATGACATGTTAGTCAAGAGCAAACTCTCCACTGATCATCTGGCAGACCTGCGAGAGACCGTCGGCACCCTATGAAAGTATCAAATGAAGCTCAATCCGGAGAAATGTGCCTTCGGTGTAGGATTTGGGAAGTTCTTGGGTTTCTTGGTCAGTTAGCGGGGCATCGAAGCTAACCCCGAAAAGATCAAGGCCTTGATAGAAATGCAATCGCCTAGAACGGTTAAGGAGGTTCAGAGGCTTACTGGTAGAGTCGTCGCCCTCAACCGTTTCATTTCCCGCGCAACGGACAAGTGCCTCCCCTTCTTCAAAGTTCTTCGGCAAACTTTCGAGTGGACAACCGAATCCAAAGAGGCTTTCCAACAATTGAAACAGTGGATGGCCAACCCTTTCTTACTCTTCCAGGCGCTCACTGGTGAGCCCCTTTTCCTCTATTTAGCCGTCTCCAGCACCGTAGTCAGTGTGGCCCTCATCAGGGAGGACGGTTCAGTATAGCGCCTGGTTTATTACATTAGCCGGGCTCTTAGAGGCGCAGAACAGAACTACCCATTGCTAGAAAAAATGTCCTTAGCCTTGGTCATCGCCTCAAGATGACTCCGTCCTTACTTCCAAGCCCATTCCATAGTGGTCCTCACTGACCAACCCTTGAAGAAGATAATGCAACAACCAGAGTGGTCCGGCAGACTTATGCAATGGTCCGTTGAGCTCAGCCAATTTGACATCTCTTATCGACCTCGAACGGCGATCAAAGGGCAGGCTGTTGCCGATTTTATCCTGAAATTCACTAATCCCACTCCAACCACGGCCCCCCCACCTCCGCAACCCCACACTGAGGCAGAAGACCCCCACTCGTGGACCCTCAACGTCGACAGATCATCACCCAAAGAAGGCAGTGGGGTTGGTCTCATCCTCACCGCTCCTAAGGGTGGTTATTTCAAGTGTGCTCTCCGCTTCTTGTTCGACGCAAGCAATAATGAGGTTGAATATGAGGCATTGATCGCAAGTCTCCGCCTCGCCAGAGACATTGGTGTCAGCCATATCCAAGTGTTCAGTGATTCCTAGCTCATTGTCGGACAAATTACGGGGGAATTCGATGCCAAGGAAGACACAATGCGGGCTTACAAGGATATTGCACTCCCCTTTGCTCGCCTCTTCAACACTTTCCACATCAACCACATCCCTCGGGCGGAAAAATCCAAGGCAGATGAGATGGCTCAATTAGCTTCTGCAAACCAGTCAGACCTCAACCGTGGTGTCTGCCTCGAGTACTTGGCCCACCCCGCCATTTCCCCAAACTAGCAGCAAGTCCACTTCCTCCAAAACGAACCTATTCCATGGGCGGCCGACATCTTTCTATTTTTGACAAAGGGGGAACTGTCAGATGACAAACAACAGGCCGCCAAAGTCAGGGCCCGGTCGTCCTACTACATTCTCATTAGCGGCCTCTTGTACAAACGTGGCTTTTCACGCCCATACCTGCGATGCCTCAATCCTGCTCAAGCAACCTACGTGATGAGGAAAGTCCATGAGGGTATATATGGTAATCATTCGGGTGCCAGGTCACTAGCCCACAAAATACTTCGCACCGGTTACTTCTGGCCTACTCTCAATCAAGATGCCACTAAATTTGTGCTTAAATGTGATAAGTGCCAACGCTTTGCCAACATCCCTCATGCTCCTCCTAAAGAACTGATCACACTCTATAGTCCTTACCCATTCGCCAAATGGGGGATCGACTTAGTTGGCCCATTGCCCACCGGCCGAGGCCAAACCAAATTCGCAATCGTCGCCATTGATTACTTCACTAAATGGGTGGAGGCGGAACCCCTCGCCACAATCATCGAGCGGAACACAACCAGATTCATCTGGCAGTCGATCGTGTGCCGATTTGGCATCCCTTAAGCCATCCTCTCCGACAACGGCAAACAATTTGACAATGCCAAGTTCAGGAAATTATGTGCAGAGCTTCAAATCCAGCCATACTTCTCTTCCCCAGGTCATCTCCAAGCCAATGGCTAAGTTGAGGTTACCAACTGTTCTCTTTTGAAGATCATCAAAACTAAGTTGGAAGTTGCTAAGGGACTCTGGGCTGAGGAATTACCAAACGTACTATGGGCCTACCGCACTACCGCCCGAACCCTCACTGGAGAGACCCCCTTCCACTTAACATATGGCGCTGAGGCGGTCATCCCAGTAGAAATTGGTCTGCCCACCCTAAGGGTTCTGCACCTGAATCCG
This sequence comes from Camellia lanceoleosa, assembly GCA_025200525.1. NCBI lineage: Eukaryota > Viridiplantae > Streptophyta > Magnoliopsida > Ericales > Theaceae > Camellia > Camellia lanceoleosa. The sequence continues at coordinate 112,220,475 of CM045769.1, forward strand.
GAACTAACTGAAGAGCTGCGTCGGGTAGACCTAGACCTGATTGAAGAGCTCCGACAGACCACTGCTGTTAGGCGGGCCTCATACCAATAGAAAATGAGAACACACTACAACTGCAAAGTCCGACACAGGGAGTTCGCCGTGGGGGACCTTGTTTTGCGCGAAGCAATTCTTGCCACGAAAAATCCGGCTGAGGGCAAGCTGGCAACGAAGTGAAAGGGACCTTATGTTGTTAAGGCCAGACCTCGTCCAGGTAGTTACCGACTTCAAGACATGGCAGGTCGAGACCTTCCCCATCCATGGAATACCGAGTACTTGAAGCGTTATTTTCAATAAAAGCCCTATTTTTGTATTGGTCCATTGTTGTATTTTCTTTTTGACAATCTACACACTTAGATGTTTTTGTCCTTTTCTCACGTGGTGTAAATTTGTGATCAATGGGCTATGCTTTAAATGACAACAATCTTATATCTCAGTTATCTGCGTGGAATTTCAATAACACCTTGTTTGTAGCCTCAGCTCGACTGAGTAATTTAAAGCCTTAATTAGATTAAGCATGAAGGGCTCAGCCAGACTAAGTTACTTAAAGCCTTAGCTGGACTGAGCACGAAGGGCTCAGCCAGACTGAGTTGCTTGAAGCCTAAGCCAGACTGAGTTAATTATGGCTCAAGCCCAACTGAACACAAATGAAGAGCTCAGCCAAGGCCATTCTTGCAACTTCATGATTGTGGCATAGTTGCCATACTTAATCAAATTCCAGGTCCATGCTTTTACGCCTCTTAACACTCTTTACATTTTTTAACTTTCATTTCCCAACCCAATCTTTCATTTCTCAACACTCTGACCACATGATTTAACATTTCAAGACTTTCACATTTTAAGACCTTTACACTCTCACATTTTAAAACCTTTACATTTCAACATTTTTATTGTTAACATTCTTTGCGTCATAGTTTTCTCACGAGTTAGACTGGCTCCCTACTTCTTAACTTTCACTACGATTTATACACAAGCCTTATTTGAATGACCATTCTCATTCTTTTCAGATCTACAAGAAATCAAGACAACAGTATGAAAAACACAATTCATAATTTTATTTACAAACTTATAAATCAATTCACTACAGAAATTACACGCCCAACAAAAACAAAAACAAACAAAAACAACAAAAATTTTATTTATACATTTTATTTGCATCAATCATTCATCCGCACTCGAAGCAAGGTCTTCTTCGTCAACACCTTCGTCAACACCTTCGTCTAGGGGGGTCTGGGCCACATCGTCTTCATCTATTCTCACAGTGTTGAAGTCCAAGTCTAGGAACAACTCTTCTGCTTTATGCTTGAAAGTCTTCCAGCTGCTGTCCCAGAACTCAGCCATCTCATGCTTGTAGAAGTCCCACCGCTAGAAGCTCTGGATCACTTCCTCTTCACCCCTGCTTCCAGCGGTCGCTCCTGACGGGCCAGCCCCCCTATCTCCCTCTCTCGCCAAGCTGCTGGTGATAGTGGCATCAATGGCCATCTGGAAGTCAGTGGACCCCTTGAACTGCTCTACCACTGCAACACATAGGTCGGGGTACGCTGCTGTGGATGCGTCTCGGAAGGGGGGCCTATGCTTTTCCACAGTTCGGACTCAAATATCACTGTTCTGAATCTAGTCCCGCAAAGTGCAATGCGAGACCGATAAATCACCAAAGAGTCCAAATCCGGCAAATCGTTTTGGAAAACTGATTTTTAAGAAAGAAGTGCCAAACATGGACTGCTTTGCCAGATACAGAGTCGCCACCTAAATATTTTATTTGGGGAATTTAGGAAACCCTGACTCGTTGCCTAAGGCCACGTGTCCGTCATCACCAAAGTTGCCTCGGCTTGGGAACTTGGGTATGATTGGGGAAGGTCATCTATGAGCATCCCCGCTGGCCCGATCTGAAGATCGGCCTGTACCAAGCATGATATCTTGTTTTTGAAAACACATGCATTCTTATTCCAGTTAATTAGCTAGAATTTACTATGTGATGCACACAACACACACGCATAGACTAGATCGCCTAATTTGGAACAAAGCATTGCATATCCGTTTGTTTGGAAATGGTTTTGAATTTTGCTACTCGCAAGTAGGCTAAATCACGGATTTCAATTCCCAATTCAAGCAACTCAACCTTCACCCACAGGCATTGAGGCAGTTATATCACATAAGCAATTAGCCTCATGGCAAGCATGCTATCATGTTAACACTTACACACATGCAAGATGCTAAAACATAAACACTCACAGTGTACTCCGAGCTAAAACAAGAAACTAGTTAGGAATCATGCATGATCCTAGTTCATGTTAAGATGGCTAATGCAACACATGCAAAATGCAACTAGAATAGGCTCGGCTAATCTAAGAATGACATGTGAAATGCGACAACTCGATACACGTATTCAAGTTGGAATTGAAATACTATGCAGTTTGTATGATGCACTGAGCCCAGTGCATGCAATACAGATGAATGGATGCAAACATGTGAGCATAAGGATGTTAATTGAAACATGACCTAGAACTAACCATCATAAGTGGTTAAGTAAAAGGGAGAAAGAAGGGGAGGTTGGAAGACATGCATTACACACACGCACGCTTATTACACAATTGTGCCCTCTCGACGGAGGGACCGAATGAATAGTACAAATTAACTAACTAACAAGCTAATTAATTATTACACAACACTTAACTAATTAAACAAATTAATTAAGCTATGAAGATAGTGAAAGCAGCCTCGGGAAGAGGGTCAAATGCATGCATGCTCGGCTTCACTCAGAAATCCATCGCCATGTCATGTTGCCTCTATTTGCACTGTTCTGCACCTCTGAAAACTGTGCAAGTCTCAAGGATGCTTCCAAACCACTCCCTGAACACTGTGGGATGTCACCGGCTGAAATTCAAGGCCACCGGCCAGGGGGAACTGGTCATCGACCATTTGAGGAGATATCGGCCAACAATACATAGCCGGTCGGCACTTAAGATGGCTGACCGGCCATCTCTTCCTGCAGAATCCTGTTTTGCTGCAGTAGAGGACAAACAGAGCATGGCAATGCATTTTCAAGGCAATGTTTGCACCACCACCCTCCTTATTAGGTTTGAGACTTAAAGGAGTATGGTTCTCGACCCTCGGGCCATCAATCACGCATTTTAATGCATGATGGCCAAAGAAGCCAAGTGTGCATTTTAATGTCAAATGAAATGCACACAAAACACATAACGGACCCCAACCTCTATCATGGTTTATCAAGAGGCAAGGGATGTAAACATGCAAGCAAAACTAGTGCAACATGAGCATGTTAATGACAATGCCATACAAGGCTAAGCATGCCAAATGCAATGCAATGTTACCTAGCATGCATCCAAACATACAAGAGTATGTGACAACATATCAAGTACATGACAAAACGCAAGCTAACAAGCATGCAAAATGCGACTTAAGCATGCGAATATGCAAGGCATGTGACAACATTCAAGCATACAACAACATGTGAGGTAAACATGTGACAACATGTTAAGCAACTTAAAAAAAGAGAATGCATGCCAAATGCATTACAACTTAAGCATGCAACAACATGCAATAGGCCAAGTATGTAACAACATGCAAGGCGAGCATGCAACAACATGCGGGGATGGTCTTAAACCAAAATGGACAGCTCTCCAATAGGTCCAAATCAGCGACCAAAATGATGCGACAAAGGCATGAAATACACATACAAACATGTATGCTAAAGGTCCATTACTTTAAGCATTGAAAGACAACTTTTAAACACACTTAAAAGAGGATAAACATGGACACGTGACAAACATGTTAAGCTCTGAAAACATGCTAAGAGTGATGCCAAATCAAACACACAACACGAGCAAGGCATGCTAGTGGACTTAAAGCTCAAGGCTAGCTAAGGGACTTAAACCATGGCCATATCAATCAAGCCCCAAAGGGCCAAGGTGACTAAAAACAGTCCCAAGGCAGGCCAAAACAAGGCTAGAACATTCATGGGATGGGGCCAAAACATGCTAGAAAGGTGAGCACAAAACAAGACGCATACAAGGCCAAAAGGGGCAATTGCACTACACTTATTACAACCAAACATGGCAAGGCGCAAGCCAATAAAATCAGAGCTATGATATGTCAAAATAAGCCCAAAAACCCCACCTAGATGGCATCCCAAAGGCCTAAGCATGGTGGCATACACAATGATGCATTCATGAGGCATAAAACACAAATCCTTTAAAGCATTAAATGAGCGATAAGTGCAAGTATTCAAGCATACTATATGGACTGAAATAACATTACGAGTGATGCCAAACCACTGAAATGATCCAAGTAGAGCATGCTAGAGGATTCAATACTCAAAGCCTACAAGCTAAATTGCATGGTAGCTATACAAAACAAGTCATGGATGGCCAAGACAACCAAAATCAGACCTCGAGCATACCAAAACATGGATAAAAGCCTCTTGAAGTCTAGCCAAAATCATGCTAGAAAGACATGTTACAACATGGTGCATGTTAAGGCAAATCATGGGATTACAAGACAAGTATACAAAACATGCATGGTATGTCTAAACCAAGTCAAAACAGTGCTATATCATGGCAAAACAAAGCCTAATATATACTGAAATGGAGCTAAAACAAGTTAGGCATACAAGCCACCAACATAAGCCATTTATGCAAACATTCAAGACAACAAGGAGAGGGGATGACCCTCTCCTATTTGAGACACCAAAACCACCTCTCCACCACTGAAAATCCTTTGGATTTCAGTGGTAGAGAGGTCATGCAAAGCTAAGAACAATGGCCAAAAGGGATGGCCTAAAACAAGGCCTAACAAGGCCTAAGAGGGGGGAAACAACCCTAAACCTCAAAAGGACCTTAAACAAAGATCAAAAGCATAAAAAATCAGAACTTTTATCAATTATAAGTCAAGCTCAAAACAGCATGCAAGATAGGCTAAAAGCTTGTGCAAAAATGGGAAATCTAAAGCAAGGAACTCACCCTTGTAGAACCTCTTCAAGAGCAAAGCTCCAGCAAGTTTTCTGAGTTCAAACCAACCCAAGAGCACTGAAATCAACCTCCTAGCACCTCAGCAACCAAGGATGGTGTTCTAGTGTGTGTTTGTGTACAATAGTAAGACAATACTACTATTTTGAGCACAAAACAAGACTAAACAAGGAAGTATAGATACAATCCTATCTCTATCCTCTCAAGAACAAATTTTCTGAACCTTTGAGGAGGGAGGAGGGGCTCCCTCTTTATAGAGGCTCAAATTCTAAGGCTTTCAAGAGAAGCCAAGCAAAGAGCAAATCCCTCCATACACGTGTATGGAGGGGGGGAATTGTGGATGCCAGCTACACCAGCTGGCATAAAATATCTGCATAAAGCAGATGAATAGGGTTTGGCCACCAAAAATGGCCGATCGACCAACATAAGTGCTGGCCGACCAAATATAGTGCTGACGGGCCAACATTCTTGGCCGATGGCAAGAAAAAAGGGCCGATGGCCTCATGCCATGGCCGGTGGGTTGAGGGGATGGCAAACAAGCCACCCTCTTCCCCTAGAAGCAAAAACACAAGTGTTTGGTCCATGACCAAGCATAAAACAGATAAGTTAAGAGATCTCGAGGCAAGGCGCGTAGCCGAGACCTCCAGGAACTCAAAACGAACACGAACACGGATGATCATCGAGTGTTCAAACGATGACGTCTAAGTCTTGAGGACGGTCAAAAATAGGGTGTCTACAGCTGCCCTCTCAGATGCCAACTTGGCCCTTTCCTCCTCTAAGGCCTTCTCTAACCCTGCCTTCTCAGCCACTGACTTGGCCCACTCGTCCGCCAACGCCCTCTCCAACTCAGCGATCTTCAGATCTACTTCTTCTTTTTCTTTGATCGACTGAGCACGTAGGTCTTCATTGCAGACCATGGCCTCATCGCACCTTTCGTTGGCGACGGTGCAGGCTTTTTGGGCCTCTTCCAGTTTCTTCTGCTCGCTAGCCAACTGGAACTCGAGCGACACCACCTTGCGGCGTTCCGTCTCCAACTCTAACTTGGTGGCGAGTAGCTCAACATTGGCACGATCGGCTGAATAGCCTTGCACCATCGCCAACACCTCCATCTTCTTGGCGTTTTGGGCATACTCCAGCTCCTTAACGCACGCGCTCCGCGCGGCCTTCCTCCAGCCCCCAGTCTCCCTTCTTAAACTTTCAAGCTGGGCCTTCACCTCCTCTAGCTTTGCCTTCAGTGGCTGAACTTCGCCTTTTGCGCGCGCCGCTTTGTTCAATAGGGCTCCTGCCAAGGCAGTCGCCTCCATCTGGGTAGAGCACAACCGCCTTAGTAGTTTGGCCTCAGTGAAACTTGCCATCGAATGCACGGCTGCATCCTTCACTACTCCCAACAGCCAATCGGCAGTAGTCCTGGCCTCACTCCCTTTTATTCCCTCCAGTCGCCCAGATACTCCTGGAGCATGGTAAATGGCGGTCTTCAACCTGGGCCTCTCTTCTTCTCTTTTACGCACAAGGGCTCCCCTAGCCGATCGCTTAGGCCCAGCCGATCCACCTTCCACTTGTATCTCGGGGCCCATGGCACTGATGTGTTCTTTTTCCACTTGGGCCCTTTGACCTTTGTCCCCTTGTACCTCTGGGACAACCACTCCTTCTGGAGTAACCTCCACTCCCCCTTCCCCTGCCTTTTCCGCCATGGGGGTGTCTTCGCTACCAATCCTCATCTTCTTCAAACTAGGCGCATCCTTAGCCCCTTAGTGGTGACTCTCTTCTTCTTCAACCTCTTCAGCCCTGCCTCCACCTCTCGTCTGCCCCTCTCCTTCAGTGGGTCTATAGGTTGTGGCAATGGGGCAAACTCAGTTAGGTTCTTGTCCCCCAAAGGCTTAGGGCGATGTTGAATCCTCTCATTCATTACCAATTTCGGAGCAGGCCCCAACTTTGCCTCTTTATATTTGTCCGCCCAGGCGAACAATCTCCTCTCCTCCTCCTCCTCCGCCTTCCCCTGCTCCTCCAGCTCCTCCCTTGCCGGATCCTCCCCCAACGGTTGCAGTCCTAAGTTCAGGGCAAACAAGGTTAAAGGAAGGACTAGCTCATCCCACCTCACTCCCTTCTCTTCCCTCCATTTCCTTACCTTCTTCACTTGGTCTTCAGCTACCCTGTCCAACTTGGGCTCGACTAATTTCGTGGGGACCTTCCATGTTGTCCGAACCCCTCTTCTACCATTTACCGACACAAAAAACTATCTCGGCCTCCATCCCTTCATCGAAGACGGCAGCCCCACTACTACGTCTCGCCCTACTACTGCCTGTAACGTTGCCCACGTCTCTTGTTGACCGGAGGCCTTGTAGCAAGAGAAGAATTCCTCTACAGTCATGGCTACTCCTCCGATTGCTTGTTGCCAAGAACTCACACAGGCCATCATTATTTTCTAGGTGTTCGGTATCAACTTCCCTGGTGTCACTTCTAGCTTATTCAGCATGTCCACCACTACTTGAGAGATAGGTAGCCTCAAACCTCCTTGCAACGCTTCCTCGTAGAGACTGAATTTGTCTGGCCGCACATCCGATGCCCTCTTCGTAGATGTCGGCAGCCTCAGCCCTATTTCCGAGGGAATTTGGTATTTCCTCCTTATTCCCTTCAACTCCTCTGCCGTAAGTATGGATCTGTCCGGTTTGGTGTGCTAGTGGTCTGGCTCCACTTGACTAATAGGTCTCGCGGCTGCAATCATTGTCCTAGGGCGAGCCCGCATTGCCTGACTCACTACCCCCCATCCCTTCATTCCGCATGATACTGTTTCGCCAACTCTACCGCATCGTCGTCGCCTAACGAATCAAGCCTTACAGTTGCTGCTTCCTCTTAGGCTATTTCTCTTGTGTGTTTGTGAATGGCTTCGGACGTGGGCATAAGAAAGTTTACAAAATGTTGCAGAGGTGTATCACTCGACACAAAAGAGTTTACTTCTAGAACGTTTTGGTTTTTTTCAAAAAGATAGGTAAAGCGGATGACACCAAAAGCCCAAGGCTTTCTTGTATTCCAAGGGTCAATATTAAATTTTGCTATTTTGAAATTTTTAAAAAAATTTCAAAATCGCATTTTCAAACACCCTATATTGACCTATCGCTTCATTTCTTGCTCAACGCCCAACCTTCCCCATTTCGGGATTCCGCCACGTGTACAACCACGATCCACTGCCCTTTTCCTCTTCCCTGTCTATTCCACTTCACCTCACCACGTGCCCTGCCGCCTCTCGAGCCCCGCGCACCGCCACTCACCCTTTGCGGTTGGCCCTCCTCACGGTCGGTCCCTCCCCTCGGTCACTCCCTCCCCTCGGTCACCCTTCATGGTCGGCCCTCCTCACGGTCAATCCCTCCATTCGGTCACTTCTTCTCCTCGGTCACCCTTCGTGGTTGGCCCTCCTCATGGTCAGTCCCTCCCCTTGGTCACCCTTCGCGGTCGGCCCTCTTCACGGTCGGTCCCTCTCCTCAGTCACCCTTTGTGGTCGGTCCTTCTCATGGTCGGTCCTTCCTATTAGTCACCCTTCACGATCTGCCCTTTCACGGTCGGTCCCTCCCCTCAGTCACCATTCGCGATCAACCCTTCTCACGGTCAGTCTTCACCCCGTCGATCTCTCATAGCTACTATTTTCTTCTTTATTCCCTTTGTTAGACTAAAGCTGCACTTGGGAATGGAGGACTACTGACACGAGTACGCCCATAAAGGGCATAGCCCACCACTTAGGGCCCAATACATAATTCAAATACTAAAGCCCAACGTTGCTAGAGTTCAATATGGCGTTAAAAAGCAATGACATCTAAACACGTGGCAAAAGAAGGACAAGCCACATAAGCAGACAAAGATCCTGCAAAGTTATTGCACTGCACATCAGCCATTAATAAAGTCCTTTACAGCATTTATTGCGATAACCCCTCGCCGTCGAGACAGAACGGCCTCACCATGAACAAGGCAAGCTAGAGCATAGACTTTCGGCCAAGATGACAGGTCGGAAGGGATAACGAAATGATTACTAGAGGATATAAGCAAGCATCGAAGAGAAGAAGAATGTTAAGTTTTTTTTATCACTAATCTATCTCTACATTCCATCTTTTTTCTAACTTGCTCATCGGAGGGTTCGCTGGGGAACTCCCCGTTCCCCGTTGAACTCTTATGCAGGTCTCTCGATGGGCTTGGTACCTCGGACACCGGTTTGCGAAGCGTGGATCAATCCGACTCATTCCATTTGGAACACGCTGTATCATCAAGGTGTATAAAGGGTTCATTGACGGTGGAGCTACCACTGTTGCCATTAAGCAGTCGAATGCAGAGTCCAAACAAAGGCCAGCAGAGTTTTGGACTGAGATCAAGACGCTTTCCAAGCTCAGGCACACAATATTAAAGAATTGCTATGTTGTACACGGCATCCACACCATTCATTGGTGTGGACCCACACCATATTAAAGAATTTAAAAATGGCGTCCACATTGTTCATTGGTGTGGACCCACACAGTATTAAAGATATTGTAAAAGTACTGTTAACAATGAGATTACATGGAAAATGTGAATCTGTCAACTACAAATAGTGTGTGAAAAAACCAACATAATGAGTTGGGTAACACTTCCAAAACAACACTTTTATATATAAAAAAAAAAAAAAACAAGCCATTACTTTGTCCTTGTTCACAATTGTTAATGTACAATGTTCTATATTCTTGATTAACTAATGCATGATATATTTGTTTCTTTCATGGTTAGACGCAATCACTATATTTGTCTCATTAGTTAATTAAACACGACCGGTAAATCTAGGAAGATTTCGTTGTAACGTTCAAATCTAATCCGGAAGTACCTCATTCTCATATTCTGAGAAAGTTCTCATAAAGGGAATGAAACTTGATCCTAACAATAGCTGTAACAAATCATTTACTTCTGGCTTTTAATGGGCATCCACGCTGATGAGCCATGACTGTCAAAGTTTGAGTGCAAGTGGATGTCATGGCCCAAGCTTTTTCTTAGCACAAGTTAATTTGGAGTTTATGAATGATTTAAACACGAGTAATGCCTACCCAATCTAGTAAATTTTATATCTTTTCTTTTTAACTCGCACGTGACAATCGGGTTGTCATCATCACATTATTCTAATAGATCTAGTTTCAAATATCAAAATTTCACTATTCCATGTCATATCTAACAAGAAGAAAAATTTGTAAAATTTTTAGGAGCTCATACCCTCTGGGAGCCAGATAGGGTTATTATACTATGATTCACTGCATTCCGACCCTCTATAATCGAATCTGCTTGTGCTGCACCTCCACATTCCAATTAGGTTAGATTCAACTACATCAACTTTGTTCTTTGTAAATGACTATGAAGCACGGGTACAGGTACGAGTACTGGTACTGGTATGATACGGATACGTCGATGGTATGAGTGCGGCTTGGTACGCTTATAAAAAAATATTTATTTTTAATTTAGAATAATACAAAAATTAATTAGCTGGTTTAACTTGTTAAGATCCAACCTATAATTAACATTTAATGCCAAATGTAAAGGTATAAACTAAAATTAAATGTCAATATATTGAATAGCTTACGAACAATAGTTTAATTTTAAAATCATGCTAAGTATAAAACTAAAAATAAAAAAGAAATCTAGTGAAAAGAGTTCTATCTCTATAGTAAAAGAAAATATTGTTTCAACTGAGATACGGTATGGCTTGGGTATATACTAGGTATGTCTGGGTACGCCAAAAATTAAGAAGAAAAAATTTGGGTACGTCTTTCGTGTACCTGGTACGTATACAGAAGTACTATACGAGGTACCATACGCCGATAATGTAACAACCCTCACTTTATCTTAGTCATGCTCACGTGCATTTGCATGATCTTTGTCTTGATTAAATTTGCATTTGCAGATCTTGATTTGTTTCGTCTAAGTGTTGCTTGCATGCTTTGTTTATTGCTTGGTGCGTTAAGCCTAGGTCACACCCTTGAACCTGTTATACCTAGGACCATCTTGGAACCACCTTGGTTGACCTCCATCTTCGCTCTGGCATATTGGCCGAGATGTCATCATCTAGGCCGAGGTGTGCATCACCTAGGCCGAGATGTGTATCATCTAGACATCCTAGATCTTTGATCCCTACACCTAGTGATCTTGTACCTGGACTGGTATGACCTAGACCGAGGTGTGGCACATCTAGGCCGAGGTGTGGCACAGCTAGGCCAAGTGTTATCCTTCCTAGCCGAGATCCTCGAAACCTTCTTGCCGAATCCTATGCCTTGACCCGAGGTCATTGCCTTGTCAGAATGTCCTTGTCACCTTACGTGTTGTACACCCTTGTCATGCTCGTGTCTCGTCAGTCAGTCACCTTTTTAAGGAGAGCCAACCAGTCGTTGCCACGTGTCCCAGCAGAGGGTTAAGCCAGCCAGTAGTAGAGAAAACATATCATTTGTTATATCTTTGTCCTAGAAGAGAGAGAAGCTCTAGGAAGAGAGGAAGAAGAGTTCTTAGAGTGAGAATAGATTTCCAAGCTTGATCTTCACACCTTGAACCGTTAGATCCGTGTTTTGAGGTTTGATTCTTGACTTACTCTTGTTATTCCTTATGTTCACATGATCACATTGCATGATCTAGCATGATTCATGAGCAATGCATTGATTTAAAGCTTGTTTTGGAAAGAGAAAATGATGTTCTTGTGTTCTTGAGTTAAAACCATGTTTTGATCCGAAAGTTTATAACAAGTTCTATGTTTTGTGTTTGTTTTCAAGAAGATTATCAAGTATGAGTACCTAGGTCCATACTTTTGAACTCATATCATGAAATCTTAGATTTTGAATAAAGAAGTTATAATTTTAGCATTCATGTCCTTCATGTTCTTCAAAAAGAAACCCAGAATTTCCAGACTCCATTTCCCTAAGAGGTGTGGGACCTCGGCCTAGACCTGGTTGGTACCTAGCATATTTTCCCGAGATGAGAAACAGTGTTTTAACTCCTAGCACATGTTTTGCTTTGTCTTGACTTAGTTTTGAAAGGAATGCCGGGATCATTTGCACTCATGTAAAACTTGTTTTAGGAATGCATTTCATATCCATCTTTGAGCATCTCTTATTGTCTTCTTGAAATGCATTCAATGGGATTTATTATGTACTTGTAGGCCTTGGATCCTTGCTTGTAATCCTCACACCCGAAGAGCTATGTGAGTGGTATTTTTAATAAAGCTATGTTCTAACGTTTGATAAAAGCCTCGCTTGTTTCGTTTTGGAAAAGTGTTTGTTCAAGTATGAATGATTATCCCTAATTTTTGTATCAAGTATTATATTCGTTTTGATGACATTCTTGGAAAGTCCTTAGTGCTAGGGGACTATAATGCGACTAGCACGTTTGTCTTGGAAAGTCCTTAGTGCTAGGGAACTATAATGCAACTAGCACCCTTGTTTGAGATATCTCCTTTGTCTTGCCACCTATGGTTTACCGCGTGGGTTTGTCCGGAATGTCATCCCTTGTATTATGTAGATGCTAGTAAGCATCCCTTGAAGATTTGAAAGACTTGATAGATGAACTTGGTTCATCCCTTGATTTTGTACAAGCTATGATATGTATTGTTTGATAAAGATCTCGGATATCATTCATTTAAACATTTATTTCTAATATCATTCACTGAGTATCCAAGCTCACCCTCTCCTTATATATATGTAGGTGACGAGCAAGAAGGCGGTGACGCCTAGATGATTATTTGCAAGATGTTTTTGGATTCATATTTTGTAGCATCTTGAAGATTATGCTTTTTGGCTTGGTAGTTTATTTCTTTTGTATGTGTCGGCTTGAGAAGCCTTTTGATCAAGATGTATTATGTACTTATTTTATTTGTATTCAAGTTGTAAGACCATGTTAAGATGTATGTCATTTCATTTAAGCTATGCACAGCTCTTATGAACTAATTAGATTTAAATTTATTGCTTCCGCACATGTAAGCCCCATATGTATACTCTGATTGTGTGTGACCTTGCAAGCTGGCCTTTGGTAGTCTCAGATTACTGGCCATCATGGCACCATTCTACTTGGGGCGGAATGGGGTCGTGACAGATTGGCATCAGAGCACGAGTTCCTTATAGTACGTTATTCGCACATTGTGCGTCCTAAAAAGCATAGGGTCTCCCTTAAAATGATCTTAGGATTGCATCATATTGCTTGCTACTTGACAAGATGTGCATCATCTCGACATGATTATTTGTTACTTGCATACATGTCTATTTGTTCATTTTGTTTAAAAGTCATATTTTGCATACTCTTAGCATCATGAGAAGGGGCAGACCTCCAGTTGACCGAGATCATTCCGAGGACAGATTGGACCGATTAGAAAGATTGGTCGAAGGTTTGGTCAGTGAGTTGAGACAACCTAGGCCACAAGACACTAGTACTACCTTTACTCAGGCCGAGTAAACAAACGGCCAAAATACAGTTCCACCTCCACCTCCTCTAGTGCCGCAAGTGCCTCCACAGCCAGCTTTATATGGGGACAGCACGATGACTTTGATGAAAGAGTTCAAGAAGATGAACCCGCCGAGATTCCATGGGGGTATAGAGCCGATGAAAGCCGAAGCATGGGTTTTGGAAATGGAGAAGTTGTTTGAGATTTTTCCCAGCATCGACACTCAGAAGGTGTCATTAGTAGCATTCACATAGGACGACGACGCTCGTAGGTGGTGAATGATGATTCGAGAAGGTAATCTAGGCTTGACGTGGGCCAGATTTTTGGAGTTATTCTTCAACAAGAATTTTTCCCTCAGTGTTCGGGATTGTAAGACCACAAAGTTTCAGATGTTAACACAGGGCAGCAAAACAGTGGCCGAATACGGTCGTACCTTTACCGAATTAGCAAGGTATGCACCTCACATGGTGAATGACGAATATAGGAAGGCTAGGAAGTTTGAGAGTGGTCTTCGGGGACCAATACAAGATCGGGTTAATATGCTCAACATGCCGACTTATGCTGGAGTGTTGGATAAAGCCATCCTGGCGGAAGCCAACTTGAACAGATATTAGAGTGCAGGAGAGAGTCAGAGAAAGAGGCAGAATTATGAAAACCGCCGAACGTCGTTTGATGCCAAGAAGAGAGTAAATGTTGGAAATTCAAGCAACTCAAATCGAGGAAGTGATACTAGGCCGACATGTTCAAGTTGTGGGAAGCCACATTCTGGAGTTTGTCATTGGGAGTCTGAAGCTTATTTTGAATGTGGTGAGATGGGTAAGACTAAGTCTAATGATGGTAAGAACAATGGGAGTACTTCGGGTACTGCACAGAAAAGAAACGTCGGCAGGGCGCAGATGAGGCAGGGCAGAGTCTTTGCATTAGTGCCAGGAGACACCCAGAGTGCTGAGACAGTAGTGTCAGGTACCTTTCCAATTTGTTCTCAAGATGCATATATATTGATTGATTCGGGTTCTACACACTCATTTGTATCTACTAAGTTTGCCGAAAAGTTAAATAAGGAACTAGAACCCCTTGGTTATGTGTTATTTGTATCTACTCCATCTGGGAGAACTATGATTGTTGCATCCATTTATAGGGCGTGTGTTGTTGTGATTGAGGGTATTGAATTATTAGTTGATTTGATGCCGTTGAATATGACTTATTTTGATGCTATATTGGGAATGGATTGGTTGGTAGTTAATTGTGCATCCATTAATTGTGTTTCCAAAAGTGTCACATTGAAACCCCCAAACCAAGCCGAGGTTACGTTTCAGGGTAAAGGGGTAGTATCCCCACCTTACTTGATCACGACCATGAAAGCTTATAAGTTAATTCAAAAAGGGTGTAGAGGTTATCTGTGTAGTGTACTAAGTAATGCGAATGGAAACGTCGAAATGGCCGATATCCCAATTGTTAATGAATTCCCCGACGTCTTTCCAAATAATTTGCCTGGCCACTTAGTCGATAGAGAAGTAGACTTTACTATTGATGTTATGTCGGGAACCCAGCCTATCTCCAAAACACCCTATAGAATGACCCTAGACGAGCTTAAGGAATTAAAGTTGCAATTACAAGAGTTATTAGATAAGGGCTTTATTAGGCCGAGCACTTCACCTTGGGAAGCACCAGTTCTATTTGTAAAGAAAAAAGATGGTACACTTCGTCTTTGTATTGATTACCGAGAACTGAACAAGGTAACCATTAAGAATAAGTACCCATTGCCGAGGATCGACGATTTGCTTGATCAACTACAAGGAGCACGAGTCTTTTCTAAAATTGATCTCAAGTCGGGCTACCATCAGCTCAAGGTTAAAGCTGAGGATGTTGAGAAGACTGCTTTTCGGACAAGATATGGCCACTACGAATTTTTGGTAATGCCTTTTGGAGTGACTAATGCTCCTGCAGCATTCATGGACTTGATGAATAGAGTCTTTAAGCCATACCTAGATGAGTTTGTGGTTGTTTTCATCGACGATATATTGGTCTATTCCAAGGGTGGAGTTGAGCATGAAAAGCATCTGAGACTTTCCTTACAGATTTTGAGAGACAGGAAGTTGTATGCCAAGCTTTGCAAGTGTGAGTTTTGGCTTTCTAGCATTTCATTTTTGGGACATGTGATTAATGAAAAAGGTATTTCAGTCGATCCTAGCAAAATCGAAGCCATTGTGAATTGGCCAACACCGACTAATGTGTCCGAGGTTCGTAGTTTTCTTGGTTTGGAAGGTTATTCTTGAAGATTGCAGTACTGTTGACACAATTGACTCAAAAAGGGAGTGACATATGAATGGACCGAGGGTAGAGAATCAGCCTTCCAAGAATTAAAGACGAGGTTAGTTACAGCACCAGTTCTTGTACTACCATCAGGTAATGAGGAATTTTAGATTTATAGTGATGCTTCACATAAGGGTTTGGGTTGTGTATTAATGCAAGGGGGTAAGGTTATAGCCTATTCATCTCGCCAGTTGAAGCCCCATGAAAAGAATTATCCTACCTATGATTTGGAACTAGGAGCCGTGGTATTTGCTTTGAAAATCAGGCGTCACTACTTGTATGGAGCTTCTTGCCAAGTTTTCATAGATCACAAGAGCCTAAAGTACTTGTTCACTCATAAGGAATTGAATATGAGGCAGAGAAGATGGCTTGAGTTATTGAAAGACTACGATATGCAGATTCAGTACCACCCGGGTAAAGCAAACTCAGTGGCCGACGCGTTGAGCAGGAAGTTAGTTGGGAATTTGGCATGTTTGGCAATGGTTTCAGTGGAGCCAACTATTATGGAGGAAGTAAAGGCAAGACAGAGAGAGGATGAATTCTTTAAGAAGGTAATTAATGAGTTTGTCACCAAGCCGAGGACAGGGTACACTGTTGAGAATCAGGTACTTAAGTTTGAAGGAAGGTTGTGTGTGGCCGACGTCCCAGAGTTGAAAAGGAGAATTTTGTAAGAATCCCATGGTTCCAGATTCGCTGTCCATTCAGGAAATACCAAGATGTACTAAGATGTGAAGCAAACTTTTTGGTGGCCAAATATGAAAAGAGAGATATATAGCCGAGTTCGTATCTCAGTGTCTATATTGTCAACAAGTGAAAGCAGAGCATCAAAGGCCAGCAGGACTTCTTCAACCTTTGTCAATTCTTGAGTGGAAATGGGAACACATCTCCATGGATTTTGTGATTGGGTTGCCGAGGACACAAAAGGGTATGGATTCAATTTGGGTTATCATTGATAGATTAACTAAGTCAGCATACTTCTTGCCTATTAAGACTACCTTTAATGGCGATCAACTTGCTTTGTTGTATATGAATGAGATTGTTAGACTTCATGGAGTGCCGATGTCCATTATGTCAGACAAAGATCCAAAGTTTGTTTCTAGATTTTGGCAGAGCCTACAAAGAGCTTTGGGAGCCAAGTTGAGGTTTAGCACAGCTTTTCATCCCTAGACTGATGGGCAAACAGAGAGAACAATTTAGACACTTGAGGATATGCTTAGATTATGTGTATTGGACTTCAAGGGAAGTTGGGAAGTGCATTTACCATTAGTGGAATTTGCCTACAACAACAGTTATCAAGCTAGCATTGGCATGGCGCCGTATGAAGCCTTGTATGGAAGGAAGAGCAGATCGCCGATATGTTGGACCGAGGTAGGAAACAAAGCTTTGATTGGTCCCGAACTGGTTCAAGTGACAACTGAGAAGATTAAACTTATCCAGCAAAGAATTAGAACTGCTCAGAGTTGACAGAAGAGTTACGCCGACCAGAGGAGAAGAGAGTTAGAATTTGAAGTTGGAGATCATGTATTCTTGAAGATTTCGCCGATGAAAGGAGTTTCAAGATTTGGGAAGAAAGGTAAATTAGCACCTCGTTATATTGGGCCATTTGAAATTCTTGAGAAAGTTAACCCCATTGCTTACAGACTTGTTTTGCTGCCAGAACTAAGTCAAGTCCACAATGTGTTTCATATTTCGATGTTGAGGAAGTATATTTGGGATCCATTGCATGTGATTGATCATTTCGGGATTGTGATTAATGAAGATTTGGGTTATGAGGAGAAGCCGATACGGATACTAGAGAGGCAAGTGAAACAGTAGAGGAACAAGTCGATATCAGAGACGCCCCCGAGCGTCCGGAGGAATCCCCTTTTGTTCATTGGGCTTACTACAGTTCGGACTCAAATGTCACGGTTCTGAATCTAATCCCCCAAAGTGCAATGCGGGACCGATAAATCACCAAAGAGTCCAAATCCGGCAAATCGTTTTTGAAAACAGATTGTTTGAAAGAAGTGCCAAACATGGATTGTTTTGCCAAATACAGAGTCGCCACCTAAATATTTATTTTGGGGGCATTTAGGAAACCCTGACTCGTTGCCTAAGGCCACGTTTCCGTCATCACCAAAGTTGCCTCGGCTCGGGAAGTTGGGTACGATTGGGGAAGGTCACTTCGTGAGCACCCCCGCTCGCCCGATCAAAGATCGGCCTCTACTAACCATGGTATCGAGTTTTGAAAACATTATATGCTCTTATTCCGGTTTTATTAGCCTAGAATTACTATGTGATGCGCACAGCATGCAAGTATAGACTGGATTGCCCAAGTTGGAACAAAACATCGCATATCCGTTTGTTTTGAAAATGGATTGAATTTTGCTACTCGCAAGCAGGCTAAAACATGGGTTTCGACGAATTATTCCAATTCAAACAACCCAACCTCCACCTACAGGCACTCAGGCAGTTATATCACATAAGCACATAGCCTCATGGTAAGCATGCTATCATGGCAGTCATTCACATGCATGCAAGGATGCTAAAGCATAGGTACTTACCGAGTACTCCAAGCCAAAGAAAGAAGGTTAATTAGAAAACATGCATGAATTCTAACTATGCTAAAATGCCTAATGCAACACGTGCAAAAATGCAACTACAATAGGCTTGGCTATTCTAAGATGGCATATGAGATGCAACAGATAACATGTATTCAACTTAGAATTGAAATATGATACAGTTAGTATGATGTGTCGAGAGCAGTGCGTAATACTTAATGAATGTATGCAAACATGCTAACATGAGGTATGCTAATCAAACATGACCTAAAACTAACCATAAAAGCAGGTAAGTAAAAGGGAGAAAGACGTGGGGTTGGAAGACATTCACACACGCACGCACGCACCCTTATTACAAATTCGCCCTCTCGAGGGAGGGTCCGAAAGAATAATACAAAACAGGTAAATGATCAACTACTCTAGCTAATTAAGTATTACAAACCCTTATTTAATTAAAAAATTAATTATAGAATAAACTAAGTATGAAATTAAAAGAGGCCGCCGCAGCTTCGCCTTGGAATGATTGGATGATGCATGCTCGATTTGCCGCGCTCGGAAACCCGTTGCCATGCCCTCTGTCGCCTCTGTTTACATTGTTTCATGCCTCTAAAAGCTGCACAAATCCCAAGACTACTTTTGAATCACTCCCTGAGCATTGTGGGAGGTCATCGGCCAGTAGATAGGGCCACCGGCCATTGAAACATGGTAATCGACCATTTGTATGACTATCGGCCAGATATTTTTGGTCGATCGGCACTTGATGTAGTTGGTCAGCCAATGATTCCTGCAGAACCCTGTTTTGCTGCAGCAGAGGACAGACAGTGCATGGCAAGGCGTTTTCAAAGCAATGTGTGCACGACCACCCTCCCTATCATGCTATGAACTTAAAGGAGTGTGGCTCTCGACCCTCGGGCCACCAATCACGCATTTCAACGCATGATGGCCAAAGGAGCCAAGTGTGCATATAAATGTAAAATGGATGCACAAAACAAATGGATGCCACGCACTCTATCATGTTAAATCAAGAGTGACGGCGATCGAAGATTGAGGCACGTTTCATCACTTTAAGTACGAACGTCCCTCATTCCTCACGTTTGGTTTGACACCCCAAACCAAACACCATGTAATGCATGTATGCTAAATACAATGCGATATGTAAATGCAATACAAGGTAATGCAATGTAAGCATGCCAAATGCAATGTGATGCGACCTAAGCATGCCAAATGCAATGAGACTCGAGTATGCACACAAGACTAAGGTAGCAAGTATGCCGGATGCAATGCAACCTAAGCATGTAAGTTAAACTAATGTAGCATGGGCACACCAAGTATGCAAGAATGTTGTGTATTGCAATTAGCTAAATATCATGTGATATACCAAGCATGGAAACATGGTGCAATGCAAGTATGCAAATAATGTAATGCAACATGAGTGCGCCTACTCAATGCAACTTGCACAAGCATGTAACAAGATGCAACATGTCAAACATGCAACTATATACAATGATGGGCTTAAACCGGAATGGGAGACCTCAGCCATGCCCTAAAACAGTGGCCAAAATACCAGAACTAAGGCACCGAAATGCATGACAAACATGCACAAATATTGGTCCATCACTTAGGCCACAATACATAACCTTTAAACATGAGTGAGATGTGATAAATATGAGAACATGGCATTACAATAAGCTCTGAAATCACATGAAGAATGATGCCAAATTGACTACACAATGCAAACATGGCATGCTAATGGAGTTAAAGTTCAAAGCTAGCCAAGGGACTTGAACCATGACTATGTCAACCAAGCCCCAAAGGGGCAAGGTGACCCAAAACAGTCCCGAGGCAGACCAAAATGAAGCCAAAATACATATGGAATGAGGCTAAAACATATTATAAAGGCGAGCCCAAAACAAGACGCATACAAGACCCAAAAGGGCAAATGCACTACACCTCTTACAACTGAACACGGCATGACTTAGGCCAATAAAATCAAAGTTATAATACGCCAAAATAAGCCCCAAAACCTAATGAGAAGGCATGCCAAAGACCTAATCATAGAGGCATGTGCAATGGTCCAAACATGGAGCACAAAACAATAACTCTTAAAAGCATCAAGAGGATGACAAATGCAAGTGTACAAGCATGGAACATGGACTGAAATGGCATAATAAGTGATTCCAAATCACCGAATAACCCAAATAAAGCATGCTCATGACCCACACACCCAAAGCCAACAAGCCAAAATGCATGGCAATATACAAAGCATGAAAAGCATGACCAAATCAACACCAAATAGAGCTTAAACATGATGAAACATGACTAAAAACTTCATGAAGTCAAGCTAAAATATGCAAGCATGGTGGTCTAAATGCATGATGCATGTTTAGGCAAATGAGGGGATTGCAAGGCAAGTGTATGATGCATGCAATGGACTACCAATCCGACCAAAAATAGAGATATAATATGACCAAATAACACCCAAAAACCTCTGGAATGGAGCCAACTAAAGCTAAGCAAACATGCTACCTTTATGAGCCCCAAATGTAAGCAAATGAGACACAAAGAGAGAGGGGTGTCCCTCCCCTATACATGACCTCAAAGCCACTTCTCCACCACTGAGGATTTTCAGTGGTGAGAAGTTCGAAATAGAGGGGTTCCAAAGCCCAAAGAGAAAGGTACCAAAAGAGGCCAAACAAGGCAAAAAGGGGGGGGGGGGGAGGTAGACAACCCCCAACCCAAAAGCAACCTTAAACAAACATGTTAAGCATGAAAATACAGAACTTTTATCAGTAGAACACTAAGCTTAAAATAGTATGCAAGATAAGCTAAAAGCCCATGCAAGAATGGGGAATATAAAGCAATAGTGCTCACCATTGAAGAACACTTCAAGAACACCAACTTCTATCCTTCCTTTTGATCAAAACCAACTTAAAAAGTCTGAAACCAGCTCCTCAACACCTCAATAACTGGAGTATAGTGTAACACTAGGTGTCTTAGTGCAAAACTAAGAACAAAAACCCCTTTAGAACACTATTACACACACAACTATATAGAGAGAGGGAGATATAGAGATATATGGATATATCACTTATATCACAGGTTGTTTAACCTCTGGAAAGGGAGGGGAGGCCCTCCTTTTATAACAAAACCATTTTACAAAGCTTACAAGGGAAGCTAAACAAGGCTCAAATCCCTCCATACACGTGTATGGAGGGGAGGATTAGGCGCTACCGTCCAAAGCATAAAAATATCTGCCAAAAGCAGATGAAAAGGGGTCGATCGGGAAATATGGCCGATTGGCCAAAATAGGTGGCCGACCGACCAAACATAGTGCCGATCGGCCAACACTTTTGACCGATGGAAAGAAAAAGGGGCCGGTGGCTTCAAGCTTTGGCCGGTGGGTTGAGGGGATGGCCAACAAGCCACCCTTTTCCCTTAGGAGCAAAAACACAAGTGTTTGTGCATAACCAAGTACAAAACAAACAAGTCGGGAGGTCTTGAGGCAAGGCGCGCAACCGAAACCTCCGAGAACTCAAGATGAACACGAACATGGATGATCACTGAGTGTTCAAACGGTGACGTCCAAGTCTTGAGAACGGTTAAAAATGGGGTGTCTACAATACCGATGGTGAAGGTTGAATGGAAAGAGCATTATGGCAAGGATGCTACATGGGAAATGGAAGAAGAAATGAAAATCCGAAATCCGGAGTTGTTTATGGGGCAAGGTAACTCAAGTTTGAGGACCAAACTTCTTTAAGGCGGATAGGATGTAACAACCCTCACTTTATCTTAGTCATGCTCATGTGCATTTGCATGATCTTTGTCTTGATTAAATTTGCACTTGCAGACCTTGATTTGTTTTGTCAAAGTGTTGTTTGCATGCTTTGTTTATTGCTTGGTGCGTTAAGCCTAGGTCACACCCTTGAACCTCTTATACCTAGGACCATCTTGGAACCACCTTGGTTGACCTCTATCTTCACCTTGGCATATTGGCCGAGATGTCATCATCTAGGCTGAGATGTGTATCATCTAGGTCGAGATGTTATCATCTAGACATCCTAGATCTTTGATCTCTATACCTAGTTATCTTGTACTGGTATGACCTAGACCAAGGTGTGTACAGCTAGGCCAAGTGTTATCCTTCATACCCGAGATCCTCAAAACCTTCTTGCCGGCTTTATGTCTTGACCCGAGGTCATTGCCTTGTTAGAATGTCCTTGTCACCTTACGTGTTGTACACCCTTGTCATGCTCTTGTCTTGTCAGTCAATCACCTTTTTGAGGAGAGCCAACCAGTCGTTGCCACGTGTCCCAGCAGAGGGTTAAGCCAGCTAGTAGTAGAGAAAACATATCATTTGTTATATCTTTGTCCTAGAAGAGAGAAGCTCTAGGAAGAGGAAGAAGAGTTCTTAGAGTGAGAATAGATTTCCAAGCTTGATCTTCACACCTTGAACCGTTAGATCCGTGTTTTGAGGTTAGATTCTTGACCTACTCTTGTTATTCTTTATGTTCACATGATCGCATTGCATGATCTAGCATGATTCACGAGCCATGCATTGATTTAAAGCTTGTTTTGGAAAGAAAATGATGTTCTTGTGTTCTTGAGTTAAAACCATGTTTTGATCCAAAGTTTATAACAAGTTCTATGTTTTGTGTTTGTTTTCAAGAAGATTATCAAGCACGGTACCAGTCCATACTTTTTGAACTCATATCATGAAATCTCAGATTTTGAATAAAGAAGTTATGACTTTAGCATTCATGTCCTTCATGTTCTTCAAAAAGAAACCCAGAATTACCAGGCTCCATTTCCCTGAATGTGGACATCGGGACCATACCTCGGCCAAGAGGTGTGGGACCTCGCCTAGACTGGTTAGTACCTAGCATATTTTTTGCGAGATGAGAAACATTGTTTTAACTCCCAAAGACATGTTTTGCTTTGTCTTGAATTAGTTTTGAAAGGAATGCCGGGACCATTTGAACTCATGTAAAACTTGTTTTAGGAATGCATTTCATATCCATCTTTGAGCATCTCTTATTGTCTTCTTGAAATGCATTCAATGAGATTTATTATGTACTTGTAGGCTTTGGATCCTTGCTTGTAATCCCCACACCCGAAGAGCTATGTGAGTGGTATTTTTAAACGTAAGCAAATAGCCTCATGGCAAGCATGCTTTCATGGAAACATTAACACACATGCGGTATGCTAAAGCGTAAACACTCACAAGGTACTCCAAGCCAAAACAAGGAACTAGTTAGAAATCAATGCATGATCCTAGTTCATGTTAAGATAGCTAATGCAAGACATGCAAAATGCAACTAAAATAGGCTTGGCTATTCTAGAATGTCATGTGAAATGCAACTTGGTAACATCTTTGTTAAACACGTATTCAAGTAATGTATTGAATAATACAATGCGCTTAGTATGATGCGCCGAGTTCTGCATGCAATACAGATGAATGGATGCACGATGCGAGCATAAGGTATGCTAAATGAAATATGCCCTAAAACTAACCATAAATGGCGGTTAAGTAAAAGGGAGAATGAAATGGAGGTTGGAAGACATGCATCACACACACGCACGCTTGTTACAATAATGTGCCCTCTCAAAGAAGGGACCGAATAAGAAGCTAACTAGTTAATCTAAGCTAATTAAACTAATTATTACAACACAAATTAATTAACTAATCCTAGTTAACTAATTATTACAGAACGAATTGAATAGCTAACGCATTAACTAATTAAAGTACAAACCAAAGCAAAAGCAAGCTATCTAAGCATGGCAGCAAAGGAAAGCAATAAATCAGGAGCCTCAGAGAGAGAGGAATGCATGCAAGCCCGGTCGCCTCGTTCGGAAATCCAATGCGATGCCCCGATTTGCCTCTGTTTTCATTTGTCCTCAGAAACTTGCACCAAGCTCCAGAAAGCTGAAACTCCACCTTAGGAATCCTATGGGAGGGTGGCCGACCACTTTTGGTCTCTAGAAACACCTGCCGACCACTTTTGGTTGTTGAAAAACCAGAAAAGTGATCGGCCAGCTACTTTTTCTGGCTGGCCGACCAGTTGTTGCTGCTGAATCCCAGTTTTCTGTAACGGAGAGGAAGAAAGGGCATCGCAATGTATTTGTAAGATATGTGTGCAAAACCACCCTCCCTATCATGTCATGAACTTAAGGGAGTGTAGGTTCTCGACCCTCGGGTCACCAATCGCGCATTTCCATGCATGATGGCCGAGAGGAAAAGTTGCACAATTCAATATGAAATGAATGCACAAGTAAACACATAAAGCCTAAGACTCTATCATGTATGATCAAGAGCGTCGGCGACCGGGAATTAAGGCACGTTTCATCACTTTAAGTATGAAACGTCCCTCATTTCCCGTGCTTGGACTAACTCCTATTCCAAACACAATGCAAGCAAGCATGGCATACACAACGCGACTCGATCATGCAAGTATGCAATATGACTTAAGCATGCAAACATGCAATGCACTATGAACAACCTAACAAGGCTAATGGCATGCACAATGCACAATGCTAAAAACAACTAGCATGCACGATGCGAATATCAATTAGCATGCATGATGCAATGATGTAACCTAAACATACACAATGAGAGGTATAAGGCATACACAATGCGATGAACATGACATACACAATGCGATGATCTACATGGCATACACAATGCAACTAGCAACCTAGCATACACAATACATGGAATAACATGGCATGCACAATGCTAAATGCTAAGAACTAGATGGCATACTCAATGCAAGGCAATCATAGGGTTCTTAACACAATGTAATGCATGCATGCATAATGCAATGCAACAAGGGCAACTATATGCAATACACCAAGCATGCAACAACATGCAAACCACATACTCAATGGACTTAAATCGAAATGGATAGACCTCAGCCATGCCAAAACAGTGGCCATTGGTGATGAAATGAAGGCACATAAAGCAAGGCATGCATGCACAATACATTGGCCATCAAAGAGGCCAAAGAGCACAACTCTCAAGAGTGCTCAATGAGTGACAACAGTGGAAGTGTAACAACACTAAGTGCACTAAAATGAAGCAAGAAATGATGCCAAATCATTCAAACAACATAAGTAAAGCATGCTAGGGTCCTAAGGCATGAAAGCTAGCAAAGAGCAACACAAACGAGGCATGCAATACATGGCACAAATGCATGAACTAAGCATGGACAGAGCTCAAGTAGGTCAAAACAAGGACCAACACATCTTTGAGATAAGGGCCCAAAGGCCTAGGCATGCAAGCATCTGAGCTAAGCCATAAGCTAGGCAAACATGGACAATACTTAGAGGCATTCAAAGCATGAATGAAGTAGGAACAAAAGCATGCTATAAGCTCTGAAATGTCATGTTAGATGATGCCAAATCATGTACACAACACAAATGAAGCATGCAATGGTGCTCAAAGCTTGAAGCAAGCAAGAGCATTTGTACTACAAGTATACAAAACATGAAGCATGTGGTTAGGACAACCCAAAATAGTCCTAGAACATGTTAAAATGAGTCTAAAACATGCATGGAAGGAAGCCAAAACATGCTAGCATGAGGGGCATGAGACATGATACATACAAGGCAAATAAGGTGGATTACACTACACCTATTAAGACCAAGCATGGGATGACTTAAGCAATAAAAATCAGAGTCATATCATGGCATACTAAACCCAAAAACACATTGAAATGGTGGCTCACAAGCTATGGCGTGAAGGCATACGCAACGGTTCATGTTAAGGCATAAAGAGGCAAACCCTCCAACGCATTGAATGAGTAACAAATGTGAATGCATGGCCGTGAAACATGGACTGAAATCACATAACAAGTGATGCCAAATCATTGAAATAAGCCAAGTAATGCATGCTAGAGGATTCAATACACAAAGCTAACAAGCTAGATTGAACCAAGGCTATACAAAGCAAGTCATGCATGACCAATACAACACAAATCAGACCTTAAACATGCTAAAATATGAGCGAGTCTTCTTTAAGCTAAGCCAAAAGCATGCTAAAATGGCATGTTACAACATGATACATGTTAGGCTATTTCATGGGATTGCACTACAAGTGCATGGAGCATGCAAAGGCTAACCAAACCAAACCTAAATAGAGGTATGACATGCCAAAAAATCACCAAAATCATGCTGAAATGGACTCAAACCAAGCTAAAATGACATGCTACTTCATGAAGCATACAAGGCTAGTTTAACGCCTTTACACTACAAGTGTGTCAGGCATGCATGGAGTGACCAAACTAAGAAAGAGTAGTGGTATGCCACAACAACATAACCACAAATACAAGCTAAGATAAGGCCAACATACACTTAGTAAACATGCTCAAACATGAGGCATATTAAGGCATGTATTGAAGATGCAAGGAGAGGGGATGGCCCTCCCCTTCTTAGGACCTTAAAACACCATCCCTACCACTGAAATCCCTCTGGATTTCAGTGGTAAGAAGGTCAAAAAAGGGTGGTCCCGAAGCTCACAAAAAAGGCTCAAAAACAAGGCCAAACAAGGCCTAAGAGGGGGTAAACAACTCCAAAAACAAAAGTGATCTTAAACAAAGATCAAAAGCATGCAAAAATAGAACTTTTATCAGTTATAAGTCAAGCTTAAAATAGCATGCAAGTTAGGATAAAAGCTTAAGCAAGAAAGGGGGATTTAAAGGTCAAAAGCTCACCCTTGAAGACCCTCTTTATAACTGTAACTCCAGCAGGTTTTTCAAGCTCAAGACAACCCAAGAACACCAAAATCAGCCCCTAAGCACCTCAGTAGCAAAAGGATGGTGCTTGAGTGTGTGTTTGTGTGTTAAACTAAGACAATACTACACTTTTGATGCACAAAAATGGAGAAACAAGGCAATATAGAGACAATGCTATATCTATCTCTCTTGGGGCAAATTTCTGAACCTGGAGAAGGGAGGAGGAGCCTCCCTCTTATAGAGAGCAAAAGCCAAAGCTTCTTGGAGAAGCTAAAGGCCAAGGCAATCCCTCCATACACGTGTATGGAGGATAGCTTTGGTGCCCTCCAGCTGTGCCAGCTTTCCCAAAATATCTCCAAAAAGGTGTCAAAAAGCAGCCGACCACTTGAAGTGGTCGGCCTGCTAGTTTAAGTGGTCAGCCGACCACTTTAAGTGGTCAACCAGTGCAAAAACTGGTTGGCCATAGGTGGAAGAGGTCAACACACTAAATGCAAGGTGGTGGTGTGGTGGTCGACCAGAAAAGATGGTCCAAGGACCAAGAAAGCTAGTTATCTGACAAGAAAACTAGCTAGAAAAAGGAAAAGTGGTCTCCAAGGAGAAATACTGGTCTCCTACCCTTGTACCACCTTCCAAACAAAGAAAACAAGGTTTGTACTAAAAACAAACCAAAGCGAATGCAAGCCGAGAAATTAGGAGGTGAAACACGCGGCCAAAAGCCCTGAAAACTAACTAACGAGCATCAAAAGTGGTATGCAACCACAAAAGTGGTCTCCCGGACCACAGTGTTCCTCTAGGCAGAGGCAACAAGGTGTGGTTCAAAAACCATGCCAAATGGAGAATGTTAAGCGGTCCCGAGACAAGGTGCGCGGCCAAAGGCTCCAAAAACTGGAAACTAGTCTCCAAACTGGAAAAGTGGCCTATGACCACGAAAAGTAGTCTACGACCACAGAGAGATGGTCTACAAGACCACTCCCTCCCTCCAGGAAGGGAAAACAAGACTTGGTCCGCAAACCGAGCCAAAGCACAAAAAGTTCCGAGGCCTGGAGGCAAGGCTCTCAACCAAAACTCTGAAACCTCAGAACTAGCACAACATGCACCATCACCAAGCGCTCAATCGATGACGTCTGAGTCTTAAGGTCGGTCAAAAATGGGATGTCTCTGATTGCCACTCTTTGAGAGCTCGAAGTCTAAGTGACGGAGTGAGTGTCAAAGCCACTGAGGCGACCCATTTTTGACAAAAGGTGAAGACTTAGACAAGCAGCAAGATAACAAGAAATATGCCCATGACGGGGCAAAATGCAAGTGACAATGCAAGAAGTCGAACATAACTTATGATCATGCAAAGAAAGCTGTGATGAAGTAATTACGCAAAATAAATGCAACATTTTAAGCGAATGTTGTGCGAAGAAATGCTACAGCAAACTCGTACACAAGCAAGTAAACACGATTCAAACTATATCTCATGCAGAAAGGATGTAAGAGTATCATACAATCTTAGCGACATGTACGATAGATACACAAAGCAAACGAAGTGTGATAGATACACTAAGTGGACAAGCATGTGTGATAGATACACAAAGTGAGAATAGTGTGATAAATACACAAAGTGAAGCGAGTGTAATGGATACACTAAGTGAACGTGTGATAGATACAAAAAGTGAGCATAGTATGATAGATCCACAAAGTGAAGCGTGTGATAGATACACAAAAGAGCATGTGATAGATACACAAGGTGAGCGCAGTGTGATAAATACACGAAAGGTGAACACAAAGTGTGATAGATGCACTAAGTGAACAAAGTATGATAGATACACTAAAGGTGAACACAAAGTGTGATAGATGCACTATGAGAACAAAGTGTGATGGATACACAAAAGGTGAACACAAAGTGTGATAGATGCACTAAGTGACAAAGTATGATAGATACACTAAAGGTGAACACAAAGTGTGATAGATGCACTAAGTGAACAAAGTGTGATGGATACACAAAAGGTGAACACAAAGTATATAGATGCACTAACTGAACAAAGTCTGATAGATACACTAAAGGTGAACACGAAGTGTGATAGATGCACTAAGTGAACAAGTATGATAGATACACTAAAGGTGAACACGAAGTGTGATAGATGCACTAAGTGAACAAAGTATGATAGATACACTAAAGGTGAACACGAAGTGTGATAGATGCACTAAGTGAACAAAGTGTGATGGATACACTAAAGGTGAACACGAAGTGTGATAGATGCACTAAGTGAACAAAGTATGATAGATACACTAAAGGTGAACACGAAGTGTGATAGATGCACTAAGTGAACAAAATGTGATGGATACACAAAAGGTGAACACAAAGTGTAATAGATGCACTTAGTGAACAAAGTGTGATGGATACACAAAAAGTGAACACAAAGTGTGATAGATGCACTTAGTGAACAAGTATGATAGATACATAAAAGGTGAACATAAAGTGTGATAGATGCACTTAGTGAACAAAGTGTGATGGATACACAAAAGGTGAACACAAAGTGTGATAGATGCACTTAGTGAACAAGTATGATAGATACACAAAAAGTGAACACAAAGTGTGATAGATGCACTTAGTGAACAAAGTGTGATGGATACACAAAAGGTGAACACAAAGTGTGATAGATGCACTTAGTGAACAAAGTGTGATGGATACACAAAAGGTGAACACAAAGTGTGATAGATGCACTAAGTGAACAAGTATGATAGATACACTAAAGGTGAACACAAAATGTGATAGATGCACTAAGTGAACAAGTATGATAGATACACTAAATGAATGAAGTGTGATTGATACACTGAATGAAGAGAGTGAAGTGTCATTAATACACTAAATGAATGAAGTGTGATTGATACACTAGAGCAAATGAAGAGAGTGAAGTGTGATTGATACACTAAATGAATGAAATGTGATTGATACACTAGAGCAAATGAAGAGAGTGAAGTGTGATTGATACACTAGAGTAAATAAAGTGTGATTGATACACTAAGTGAATGATCTTCAATGGAACTTCTTTGAATGAATCGTACATATAATATCGTACATGAATGAGAAAGAAACTTGATAGGTACAATGCAATACAATGCAAATTGCGTGACAGCGCAAGTGAAGTGTGCATAACAATGCAAGTGGAGAGCGCACAACAATGCAAGTGAAACGTACATAACAATGCAGGTGGAACGATGCATAACAATGCAAGTAAACGTGCGTGACAACGCAAGTAAAGAGTGTGCAAAACAATGCAAGTAACTTGCGTGACAGCACAAGATAGATAGGCAAAACAATGCAAGTAAAGTGCGTGACAGCGCAAGATAGATATGCAAAACAATGCAAGTAAAACGTGTGTGACAGCGCAAGATAGATATGCAAAACAATGCAAGTAACGTGCGTGACAACGCAAGATAGATGTGCATGACAATGCAAGTAACGTACGTGACAGTGCAAGATAGATATGCAAAACAATGCAAATAAAACAGTGCATAACAATACAACTAGAGTGTGCATAACAATGCAACTGATAAGTGCATAACAATGCTGCTAGAGTGTGCATAACAATGCAATTGGAGTGTGCATAACAATGCACGTGAGACATACATAGCGAGGCAAGTGCAAGAAATGTATGCTCCATGCAACATTAAGATGCGCATTTCATGCCAGGGTGAGAAGTGCACATTCTATGCAAGCAAGGTTAAAATGTGCTCCATGCAATGTACATACTCTATGCAAAAAGATCAACGACGTACATCCAATGTAACGTGTATATTCTATGCGACAACAAGAATAAGTATAGTACAAGATGCATTTATGCAATATGTGTGATGATATGATACATGTTAGAAGTAATGTAGAGCATGATGTCTAGGGAATGCAATAAACAAACAAAGCGGCGCTTTAGAAAGCACCTCATGGGGCGAGTGACAATGAACTGCTCTACTCTGACGGGGATCTCCCCTTGTGTTCTTCGAACTCTTACGTTGAACTTGCAGTATAAAGGTTCTGATATGCTGACAAGGATTCTTCATGTAGAACACTTTGGATGCCGCCTTCCTTCCTGATCATATTCACAACTTTCCCTATTCTCCAACGGGGTGATAGACTAGGTTGGTTCAGTATCCAGAATTGAGGTCCATACATGCTATCTCAACCTATGGGGCTTCCATACAGATTTCAAGCTGGGAATACACCCCTGGGTATTTAAACCAGACTTTAGTCTCAGAAATCCCGAACCTTTGCATTCTAGGCAACAGCCATTCGAACTCTAGTTTCCACTATCGCAGTTGGTCTCCTAGGAACTCATTGCAAACATGGCCAAGATGCCCTTGGCACAAAATGGTACTCGGGGAGAGCACTTCTGATCGCCATTCTGGCTTGAAGCAAGCTTGATCTTGAGCTTGAGGTGGAGACACGCTCATACTTCGGAGCATTGACATGACCTGAAAAGGTACATCCAGAATACAATCTCAGAATTTGCAGAAGTTGAAACAAACTCAAATGCTCCAAACTTTCCCTCTTTTCTTTTTCTTTGTAGCCTGGAACCCATGTAGCTTCATATAGGTCCTGGTTCTACTGTTCTTACATGAACTGGGTCAAACCCTACAGTTTTTATGAAAGAACAAATCCTGTTTTGCACATATGTAGAGAATGGCACAGCACTCTGAGCACAAAATGATTCATTTTTGAAATTGAAATGAGAAATGAGTTTTTGACCGGGTATTGAGTCTACGACTGAACACAGCGCACTACGACTCAACAAAGAAAAACAAAAGGTAAACAACCTAAACACATCGAGAAACACTCGAAACGACTCAAAATAAGAATCAAGACAAAACAAAAGACACGACACTCAGACGTGCACAGGGAGCCTATTTCTCTGGGTATTGTTTCCCACCCTTTCTCATTTGTGATTCTCACATCACTCGGCCCTCAGGCTCTGTTTTTCTTAAAAAAAAAAAAAAAAAGCCCTTTTCTTACTTTTTCTCTAATCGCACTTCTCTCTATTCTTCAATCTCTCATTTTTTTATCCCTCCCCTGGGTGGTTGATGGATAAACAGGAAGTCGCGGGCTTTTGCCCCTAGCATTCCGCTAGATTCTTCTTCTTCTGCTCACAATAGTGAACTTTCCCACAAAGGGGTTGCGCTATAACTGGGTGTGTACCCAATCTGCAGCTGACATCGGTTGACGGTGCTCAGCTGGGGAGGTTGGACGGGGTCAAAACTTTCTAGATGAGTGGAATATCTGATCCATTCTAATTAAATGCCGCTTTTCGGCTTGATACCTCGTTGCTCAGAGGATGAGATAACTTTCGACATTTTGCTGTTAGCTTCAGTTGTGCCCTTTTCTGGTAGGTAGAGTGTCCTCCTTGGCAAGTAGTTGACTATGGGGAAAAGACAGGACACCTGACTCAACTGTGCCCGTGGTTCATCATTTTGACCGTTTTTGTTTTAGTTTTCTACTAAAACAATTTTGACCAATATGAAAGTTAGATTAACATGCTTGTTCAATTTTCTGATTTGAAATCATGCAAGTCAGGCTATGAGCACTGAAAATTTTCCTTTTTTGGGTCAAAGAAATGGTCCAGTTTTGGAAAATAATGAAATAATTTTCGAGAGAATTAGTCAATTTCAATAAAAATTCTCAAAAACTATTTTTGCAAAGGGCCACTGCTCAATGAGCATGGAACCTACCCTCGAGATGCATAACCTTAGATCCAAAACAAAGGAAAATTGCCCCTTGGCTAAATGACATTGCACGGCAATAGAAAGTTGCCCCTTGTTTGAATAGTACCGCAACACACTGTAACCAGTTCTCAAAGTGACGATCACCATTGAACTCTCGGATACAAAGAAGACCAAGATGATCAAAACCATTACATGGACACAATCGATTTGGAAGTGTTTATGGCTGGACTTCAGAATGAAGTTGCCTACGTATCCCAAACATGGGAATCAAGCCTTATGTAGTTTGGGTTAAGGTATACTCGGGTATTAACCTCTTCTTTTACGCTCTAACTTTTGCCAAGGCCGCCCTTCCGGGTTTTCAACCTTGCAAGCTTTGTTTTTCTTTTCTTTTCTTTTCTTTTCATCTTTTCTTCATACTTTGCATTTTCTTTTTTTTTTTTGTTCTTTTCTTTTTTCATCTTTTTTTCCTTTTTTGCTTGCTCTAACTTATGCTTGGGTCGCCCTTCCGGGTTTTCGGCCCAGAAAGCCTCTCAAGGGTAAAAGTGTAGCTTTGTCCATGTCGAATGGTTTTGAGATCTCGAAGCCATCTGAATCCAGGAGAATGGCTGTTGTTTGCTGATGATGTAGAAGTCCATCCAGTTGGGGTCTAAATTGCCCGCAGTGTTGTGGAAGCAACTCGGTTGTCCTTCGGCAATACTTTCTTCTTTCCTCCCTTCTGAGGTTTGGCATTCTTGTCGATCTTCATCAGTTTACAGAATGATCCGTCTTTTGACTCTTTGAGCACATCTGACATTTTTGTCCCTAGTTCGAGAGGTGCTTGATCTAACCATAATCTTTCTTTTGATCACATCTCGATCTTCTTGATCTTTTCTTGCCCTTAGTTCGTGGGCTGCTTCAAATCTGGCCACACAGGCCTTACATTATGATTGACCGTTGGACATTCTGAATCCAGGTTCAAGGTTTGAAAGCAAAGGGGTTGAGTCTTGAGGCTAAGAGCGATCCTAGGCTGCACAATTTCAAGAGCGATTCCACACAGGTCTTCGCAGGATCGCGCAAAACATTTTTTTGAAATCTTTTAAGAAAGCGACAAATCGCTCATATTTGAAGACAAAGTAGAACCAATCTGGATCAAGCTAGGATCCTTCTCAGTACTCACGGTAACAAGCATGATCTCATTCATTAAGGGCTTAGCATGCCTCTCTTTCTCTCAGATGATCAAATTTTGCAAAACCCGAGAAATTCCTTCCTCTTTGTTTTCATCACAATGTTCAAAAGTTTTGAAAAACTTAGGTCAATGCAATGATTTAAAGGCGCGAAAAGTAGGTGAAAAGTATCGCCGTTTCATTCAAACCGACACAATGGCGCAAGGCAAAAGCAAACACAAGAGTGTGAAAATTCATTGTTTCATTTAGATTTGTTGGCACAACGGCTCCATGGCGTAAACAGACTCAAAAAGCGAAAGGACAAACACAAAACAAGCAAGTGATATCCGAGGTAACACCCGAAATCACGACTCTAACAAAACAGGGCTGACTCGATACAACAAGACAGACTCGACTAACTTTGTATGAAAAGACAAACTCAATACAAAACAACAAGACTAACCCAATACCCAAGTCAGAAAGCACAAAAGCTAGCATTCACAAAATGCTCAAAACAGTGCGTGCCATACGCCACATTTGGAGTAAACTGAGCACCGCCCGCAGGTGGTTCATCCCCTAATCACATACTCGTACCATCCTCCAAGTTCACTGATCCAGTGGCGATAGACTTTCCTGAGCTAGTGCGGCGATGACCTTGTTGTCAAACAGATCTTGTACATCATGGCAAAGACGAAAGCAACTGTCGATGTCATGACCGGTTTGTTGATGGTAGGCACAGTATTTAGTCTAGTTGTGCTTTGGAGGGATAGGATCGGGTAGAGGTCGTTGTTCTAACGGTTTCAGATGTCCTTTCCGGAGTAAGACCTCTAGAGCCTTTGACAAAGGCATATAAAGTGGGGTAAAAACCCTCTTGACTCGAGGTGGATATTTGGTCTTTTGTGAGCTACTTCCGAGCCTTAGGTGAATGGGGTATTTGTTTTTGATGTGGTGGTGACCATGCCCACTTCAGAAGATCTTGCAGCTGCAACACAACTGGTGGTCGCATTCAAACTGCGGGAAAACGCCCTCCTGGGTTGCTCCTTCTCGTGGTCAATGAGGCCTTGCTACATAGTGTCCCCATCTGTACCCCAAGCTTATGTAAGTCGACAAAGGTAGAGAGGGGTAAGACTATCATTTTTTGCATCAATCTGGGTTGGAGGTTGCACACAACCATCCTTATATGGTCTTTGTCGAAGGCCTTGTAGTCACCATCGAGGCCTTTGCTCTCCATCTCGCCACAAACTCAAAACCCTCATTTGGCTCTTGGCGGGTGACTTCAAGATGACGAGTTGTGACCTCGATCCGTGTGTTATAGGAGTATTGAGCAATGAAGGCCTCACCATCTCTTCCTAGTTACATTTCACGAGTTCTCCAATTTTGCATACCAGTTGCAGCTATCCCGGACATGGTTCGGCCGAATAGTGGCGACAAACAGCCTGGTGGTCAAGCCCATTGGCCTCCAGACATCAGAAAATAGGTGGAGGTGCACCATTGGGTCTC
Organism: Camellia lanceoleosa; assembly: GCA_025200525.1. Lineage (NCBI taxonomy): Eukaryota > Viridiplantae > Streptophyta > Magnoliopsida > Ericales > Theaceae > Camellia > Camellia lanceoleosa. The sequence continues at coordinate 112,255,839 of CM045769.1, forward strand.
CAGAGCCATCGAAGCGGTCGATATGTAGCATTTTGAACCGGTCTGGCAAAGTCACGGCCAAATCGGTGTATCCATCCTCTATGTTCGGAATGGATTTTACGCCTTGTGCCTTCTTAAAAGCTTTTCTAGCTTGCTCACTTTTAGCGCTGTTGGATCCACCTCGAACTCAAACGGTGAATCCACTAGATTGGTGGGAGCTTTGGATAGCTGGGGTAGGATTGAGGGCGGGGTTGGCCCCGTTGGAATGTCCGTATTTTCCTAGACATTTACAGTCTCCCCGAGTATTGGAACTCTAGGTGGGGGAGGAGGTGGGTGCGAAGCAGATGCTCCAGCTTGTTGTGGTTGTTGCTGTTGCTGAAGTCTAGCAATCATTTCTGCCTGTTGGGCCATAACCTTAACTGGCGTTAAATAAACTCGCTGACGGCAACATCCTGCTGCATGGCTTGCATACTCTCCTGGAGCTGACGCATCATATCCTCCATAGATGCCATATTGTGCTGATCTATCTGAACAACCGGTATATCTCCCTGAGGTAAAAGCAGATATCTCAACCCAACTGCGCACAGGTGAGATGGATAATGACCGCTGATCTGAGGACTGTTGAACTGGTGATCTGTGCCTGACTGGCCTTTCTTTGCCTTACCACTGGCGAAGGAAACACTGGTTGCCCATGAATTGAATCTCTGACCTGACAAAGTCTATCAACACAAGTTCGGTGTACTGGGGGGATATTGGAGCCTTACGTTACTTCCAAGACCACCCTAGCAAAAGAGAAAACAGGCAGCATCTCAGCCCAATTTCACCAGAACAGATATAAGCATAGCTGAATAACTGTACTCTTTACTGAATTCTGCCCAAAATTTTGCCTATAAACTGATACCCTCAGGTAAAACTGATTCCCCTAGAATACTGATGTCCTAAGGCCTGATACCTAGACTTGCAAACTGATACATGAATTCTTGTAGAGGCACACTCTAAAAGCACATAGCAAATAAATACGAGTCAAAAACACCCCTATGTTGGGGTAGAGTTTCCCTGTCCTATCTTGTCAGGAGCTAGGGTTTCACTACGCACACAGCGGTTTTCAAACAACCTATGATCGGGTAGGGAACTTGTCCTAGTTTGGAATAGTCACTATGGATTCCGATATGCACTAGGTCGAATGGTTAAAAAGGGTGCCTCAGTAAAAACCAAGGTTTGTGTTCCCGTCGTGGCAGAGCCTGCAACTGGTCAGCCTTATGGTACGCTTTTTAAAGCAAACCTCCGGCAAACCGTTCAGGAATAGCATACGGCAATCACGGTGTCCTACGTGCACCAATGCAAATGCAATGCAAAGAAACACATAAGTGTGAACAAAACAAGATATCATGAGTTCGAGTCAAGCTCTCTAAATCCCCAGCAGAGTCGCTAGAAATTGTAGACGCGCCCCCGAAGAGAACTCCCGAGGAAACCTCGTTTTGTTCTCTGAGCTACTACAGTTCAGACTCAAATGTCACGGTTCTGAATCTAATCTCACAATGTGTGATGTGAGACCAATAAATCACCAAAGAGTCCAAATACGGCAAATTGTTTTGGAAAATTAATTTTTTATAAAGAAGTGCTAAACATGGACTGCTTTGCCAGATACAGAGCTGCCACCTAAATATTTTATTTTTGAGAAATTTAGGAAACCCTGACTCGTGCCTAAGGCCACGTGTTAGTCATCACCAAAGTTGCCTCGGCTTGGGAACTTGGGTACGATTGAGGAAGGTCATCTATGAGCACCACTTCGCTTAGATCAAAGATCGCCTGTACTAAGCATGATATCTTGTTTTTGAAAACAAATGTGCTCTTATTTCGGTTAATGAGCTAGAATTACTATGTGATGCGCGCAACAAACAAATATAGACTAGATCGCCTAATTTGGAACAAAACATCGCATATCCGTTTGTTTGGAAAATGGTTTGAAGTTTGCTACTCGCAAGTAGGCTAAAATGCGGATTTCAATGAATTGTTCTAATTCAAGTAATCCAACCTTCACCCACAGGCATTCAGGCAGTTAATCACGTAAGCAAATAGCCTCATGGAAAGCATGCTTTCATGGAAACATTAACACATATGCGGTATGCTAAAGCGTAAACACTCACAATGTACTCCAAGCCAAAACAAGAAACTAGTTAGAAATCAATGCATGATCCTAGTTCATGTTAAGACGGCTAATGCAACACATGCGAAAATGCAACTAAAATAGGCTCGGCTATTCTAGAATGTCATGTGAAATGCAACTTGGTAACATGCTGTTAAACACATATTCAAGTAATGTATTGAATAATACAATGCAGTTAGTATGATGCGCCGAGCCCGGTGCATGCAAGACAGATGAATGGATGCACGTATGCGAGCATAAGGTATGCTAAATGAAATATGCCCTAAAACTAACCATCGTAAGCGGTTAAGTAAAAGGGAGAAAGAAATGGAGGTTGGAAGACATGCATCACACACACGCACGCTTATTACAACAATGCGCCCTCTCGAAGGAGGGACCGAATAAGAAGCTAACTAGCTAATCTAAGCTAATTAAACTAATTATTACAAAACAAATTAATTAACTAATCCTAGTTAACCAATTATTACAGAACGAATTGAATAGCTAACGCGTTAACTAATTAAAGTACAAACCAAAGAAAAATCAAGCTATTTAAGCATGGCAGCTAAGGAAAGCAGTAAATCAGGAGCCTCAGAGGGAGAGGAATGCATGCAAGCCCGGTCACCTCGTTCGGAAATCCAATGCGATGCCCCGATTTGCCTCTGTTTTCATTTGTTCTCAGAAACTTGCACCAAGCTCCAGAAAGCTGAAACTCCACCTTAGGAATCCTGTGGGAGGGTGGCCGACCATTTTTGGTCTCCAGAAACACCTGCCGACCACTTTTGGTTGTTGAAAAACCAGAAAAGTGGTCGGCCAGCTACTTTTTCTGGCTGGCCGACTAGTTGTTGCTGCTGAATCCCAGTTTTTTGCAACAGAGAGCAAGAAAGGGCATGGCAATGTATTTGTAAGATATGTGTGCAAAACCATCCTCCCTATCATGTCATGAACTTAAGGGAGTGTAGGTTCTCGACCCTCGGGCCACCAATCGCGCATTTTCATGCATAATGGTCGAGAAGCGAAGTTGCACAATTCAATATGAAATGAATGCACAAGTAAACACATAAAGCCTAAAACTCTATCATGTATGATCAAGAGCGTCGGCGACTGGGAATTAAGGCACGTTTCATCACTTTAAGTATGAAACGTCCCTCGTTTCCCGTATTTTGACTAACTTCTATTCCAAACACAATACAAGCAAGCATGGCATACACAATGCGACTCGATCATGCAAGTATGCAATATGACTTAAGCATGCAAACATGCAATGCACTATGAACAACCTAACAAGGCTAATGGCATGCACAATGCACAATGCTAAAAACAACTAGCATGCACGATGCAACGATGTAACCTAAACATACACAATGAGAGGTATAAGGCATACACAATGCGATGAACATGACATACACAATGCGATGATCTACATGGCATACACAATGCAACTAGCAACCTAGCATACACAATACATGGAATAACATGGCATGCACAATGCTAAATGCTAAGAACTAGATGGCATACTCAATGCAAGGCAATCATAGGGTTCTTAACACAATGTAATGCATGCATGCATAATGCAATGCAACAAGGGCAACTATATGCAATACACCAAGCATGCAACAACATGCAAACCACATACTCAATGGACTTAAATCGAAATGGATAGACCTCAGCCATGCCAAAACAGTGGCCATTGGTGATGAAATGATGGCACATAAAGCAAGGCATGCATGCACAATACATTGGCCATCAAAGAGGCCAAAGAGCACAACTCTCAAGAGTGCTCAATGAGTGACAACAGTGGAAGTGTAACAACACTAAGTGCACTAAAATGAAGCAAGAAATGATGCCAAATCATTCAAACAACATAAGTAAAGCATGCTAGGGTCCTAAGGCATGAAAGCTAGCAAAGAGCAACACAAACGAGGCATGCAATACATGGCACAAATGCATGAACTAAGCATGGACAGAGCTCAAGTAGGTCAAAACAAGGACCAACACATGCTGAGATAAGGGCCCAAAGGCCTAGGCATGCAAGCATACGAGCTAAGCCATAAGCTAGGCAAACATGGACAATACTTAGAGGCATTCAAAGCATGAATGAAGTAGGAACAAAAGCATGCTATAAGCTCTGAAATGTCATGTTAGATGATGCCAAATCATGTACACAACACAAATGAAGCATGCAATGGTGCTCAAAGCTTGAAGCAAGCAAGAGCATTTGTACTACAAGTATACAAAACATGAAGCATGTGGTTAGGACAACCCAAAATAGTCCTAGAACATGTTAAAATGAGTCTAAAACATGCATGGAAGGAAGCCAAAACATGCTAGCATGAGGGGCATGAGACATGATACATACAAGGCAAATAAGGTGGATTACACTACACCTATTAAGACCAAGCATGGGATGACTTAAGCAATAAAAATCAGAGTCATATCATGGCATACTAAACCCAAAAACACATTGAAATGGTGGCTCGCAAGCTATGGCGTGAAGGCATACGCAACGGTTCATGTTAAGGCATAAAGAGGCAAACCCTCCAACGCATTGAATGAGTAACAAATGTGAATGCATGGCCGGAAACATGGACTGAAATCACATAACAAGTGATGCCAAATCATTGAAATAAGCCAAGTAATGCATGCTAGAGGATTCAATACACAAAGCTAACAAGCTAGATTGAACCAAGGCTATACAGTTGTAAGCAAGTCATGCATGACCAATACAACACAAATCAGACCTTAAACATGCTAAAATATGAGCAGAGTCTTCTTTAAGCTAAGCCAAAAGCATGCTAAAATGGCATGTTACAACATGATACATGTTAGGCTATTTCATGGGATTGCACTACAAGTGCATGGAGCATGCAAAGGCTAACCAAACCAAACCTAAATAGAGGTATGACATGCCAAAAAATCACCAAAATCATGCTGAAATGGACTCAAACCAAGCTAAAATGACATGCTATTTCATGAAGCATACAAAGCTAGTTTAAGGGATTTACACTACAAGTGTATTAGGCATGCATGGAGTGACCAAACTATAAAAAGCAGTGGTATGCCACAGCAAAATAACCACAATACAAGCTAAGATAAGGCCAACATACACTTAGTAAAACATGCTCAAACACGGTAGGCATATTAAGGCACATGTATTGAAGATGCAAGGAGAGGGGATGGCCCTCTCCTTCTTGAGGACCTTAAACACCATCCCCACCACTGAAATCCCTTTGGATTTCAGTATGGTAAGAAGGCTGCAAAAAATTGGTCCCGAAGCTCACAAAAGGCTCAAAAACTCAGGCCAAACAAGGCCTAAGAGGTGGAGTAAACAACTCCAAAACAAAGCGATCTTAAACAAAGATCAAAGCATGAAAAAACAGAACTTTTATCGCTTATAAGTCAAGTTGAAAACATCATAAGATTGGGCTAAAAGCTTAAGCTGAGAAAGAGGGGATTTAAAGTTCAAAAAGTTCACCTTGAAGACCTTCTTCTCAGCTAGCCTCGGTAGGTGTTTCAAGCTCAAGACAATCCAAAACACAAATCAGCCCTAAGCACCTCATTAGCAAGGATGGTGTTTGAGTGTGTGTTTGTGTGTTAAACTAAGACAATACTACACTTTTGATGCACAAAATGGAGAAACAAAGAGGAAATATGAGACAATGCTATCTATCTCTCTTGGGGCAAAATTTACGAACTGGAGGAGGAGGAGGGAGCCTCCCTTTTATAGAAAACAAGCCAAAGCTTCTTGGAGAATGGGGAGCCAAGGCAGCCTGCTCTAGTGCCCTCAGCTATGTAAGCGGCCCCAAATATCTCCAAGGTGTCAGCGGCCGACCACTTTAAAGTGGTCAGCACAGTGCGCCCAGTGCGACCATAGGTGGGAGGGATCCAGCTTACACACTAAATCTGAGGTGGTGGTGTGGTGGCCGACCAGGCATCCGGTCCAAGGACCAAAAGCTGAATTATTTGACAAAGCTTAGCTAGAAAATGGAAGAAGTGGTCTCCAAGAATACTAGTCTCACCCTTGTACCCACCTTCAAACAAAAGGAAAACAAAGGTTTGTCTGAAAACAAGGTTTGTATAAACAAAAGCAAAGCGGATGCAAGACAAAAGAGGCGGGAGGCGGAACACATGGCCCAGCAAAACTAATACTTGACATCAAAGTGATATGCAACCACAAAAAGTGGTCTCTAGGAACATAGTGTTTCTACAGAGTAGTGGCAAAGAAGCTAACAGGTATGGATTTACAAAAAGAAACCACGTAAGCGGAGAATGTTAAGTAGTCAAAGAGACAGTGGCCAGGCCAAAGGCTCCAAAACTGAAACCTAGTCTCCCAGGCCGGAAAAGTGGCCTATGACCACAATGCTCAGTCTCGACCAGGAAGAGATGGTCTGCTCACAAGGACCACTCCCACTCCTGCAGGAAGGGAGAAAGCAAGAACTTGATCATAAACCAGGCAAAAGCACAAAAGTTACGGAGCACAGAGGCAAGGCTCTGTTAGGCTTGAAACCTTAGAACAAGCACAGCATACTGCATCAAAGCGCTCAATCGTGTGTCCCGAGTCTTAGGTTGGTCAAAAATGGGGTCTCTATAATTGTTGATGAAGCCTTTTGATCCAAGATTATTATGTGCTATTTTATTTATTCATGTATGAACCATGTTAAGATGTTTGTCATTTCAAACAATACATTTTGACTCTTATGGACTAATTGATTTAAATTTATTGATTAATATATAAGCCCCCATATGTGTACTCACGATTGTGTGTGACCTTGCAAGTTGTTAGTCTCGATTCACTTGGCCATCATAGCACCATTCTAGTAGGCGGAATGGGGTCGTGACAAATAAGTACCCGATACGGAGATGCAGTATATTTTCAATGTGCCCATGCTTCATGAGTAAATAATCACCATGTTGAGAGTGAACTAATTCAATTATTTTTTCTTATAACCAAACATTTAGAATTCAAAATATCCTCTGACATTCAAAGAAGCATCAAATAGGCGAGTTGAATTCTATTTCATTAGCCATAGCGGTTCTTTCTGCTCTTAGTTACTCTTCTTTTGAAGAGAGTGAAAATATTCATTAGTTTTAGTAGAGAATGGACTTGCACGGCCTCGGTTTTCCCACATAAAAAACACAACAAAGTATTTTAGTAAGTATATTAAGAAAAAGAATTTTATGATCTTATCTATAGAATTCGCATAAAATAAAAATAGGATCACCACATCGACTAGGGAGCTTTCGTCGACTTACCCCGTTTTGATTCTACCTCTCCCTCTGAAGAAATAACATCCATTAAAATTACGGGCACATATGAATTTGTGGACTTGGAGTCTGACCACCATTGTTGACGCTGAGAGGAGCCAATTTGAGTCTTCCATTTTCTTTATTTTTGTGATCTCCATGTCTTCTCTCATGTCCATCTTATCTTCCTTCATTGTCTCGTTATAATGATTGATTGCCATTCAAATTTTGTGATGCTAACAACCACATATCGGCAATTGTGTAGGGCTCCAAAAAGTAAATATGTCAACTTTCCACTTGTGCAGTTGGTTTCACTTGTTGAGATTCAATTAGCGACCAACAACCCGATGATACTTTGGTCATTGGGCAAGATAGATTTGGCAAGGTGTATAAAGGGTTCATCGATGGTGGAGCTACCATTGTTATGCATGATGGCGATCGAATCTTAGGGTCCAACAGAAATGAAGCAAAGTTTAATTTGAGATGGGGCGCTTTCCAGCTCAAAACACATCTTATGACTCTAATTATTTCGCCGATCATCTTTACAAAAGTAATGCAGGAAAGGAAATGGGAATGATATTTATCATCACTTGGGAGGAGAGACTCAAAATTTGTATTGGAGCCTGCCATGGATTGGACTACCTTCATCACAGGATCTCTTGAGTAAGGTGTCATACTGCAGTTCTTGAAGACAACAAACATTATATTGTAGACTGAGAATTGGGTGTAAGATTTCAGATTTTGGGTTGTCAAATAGTAAACACAAGCCATACATAAAGCCACATTGTCTGATGTTAAGCACATTTAGTTATTTAGATCCAACATATTTCTTGACTAGTAGACTAACCAAGAAATCAAATCCTTGTATACGCTTTAATTTTCTGATCCTGCTGAAGAAGTGTTATGTCTTGAGGCCACGGTGGATACAAGTGTTGAGGAGGACCAAATGGATTCTATTCCATGGGTTCAAAAATCCATCAAAAAGGAACCATTGACAGATCATTGATCCTCATAAGAGGGGCAAATATCACTGGGGTAATACAAGGTGTTTACTGCGAAATTTAACTGGCACAAATGTTTACATAATTATCCAAGGAAGACCTACAATGAGTGAAGTTGTGGGGCCTCAAAGCATAGTTAGCATCGCAGAGCAGCAATGTATGCTCCCCGGACAAAAGGAATAATAAACAATATGTTTTTGGTAGTGCATGTAGTAGCTAAAGGTATTGATCTTGGGTTGAGAGTGGAAGAACAACGGTCCTAGATGGCGTGTCATAGCAATGCGGAAGGATCCAATTAGAATCTTGTCATCCAATTATACCATCGTTTCCTCTTACTGATTTGAGCAACCACAAATAATTTTCATAGCCCTCTAGCGCTGGATTGATGGCGACATCAAAGAATAATAGAGGCATATCGACCATGAAAATCTTGATGTGGCAATTAAAAGATGGAAAGAAGAACATCAAGAAGACAAAGGAACTTAGACCAATTTAATGGCCCGAGATCTGGGTGCCTCCATCTCCGTCCTCCCATTGTTTCTTTAATTGGATATTGCAATGACAACAAGTTGATCCTTGACATATGAATTATTTAAGTCCATAGGTCTCCATACGTCCTTATATGTAACCAATGATCATCCATAAGTGGGGCGACAGTTGCATTGGTATTTACCTGCAGAAGACTACAATACCTCTATGCGAGTCTACAAGGAATAATAATCATTCATTTGCAACTTTGAAGCCGACCAATATTATGTTGGATGAGAA
>CM045769.1:112980001-113136045 GCA_025200525.1 Camellia lanceoleosa
AAAAAAAATATTAATATTAAATAATAATAATAATAATAATAATAAATTGTACACATTTGAATTTATAAATTTTTTTATCAATATTTTTCTTTTTAATTCTATTTAGATTATTAAATATTAGATTTTCATGTAAAAGTATAATTTAAATACAAAATATGAAAAAATTTCAGTATCTTTAATCACCAAAATTGAGAAAATTTGAAAAATCGAAAACTGAAAAACATATTTAATCATACCTTAGTTATTAAAGTATCATGCAAAATATTACGATTCATAAAATATAATTGAAACAAAAAGAAAGTGTATGAAGATAACTTGTAAATTTTTGAGATACAACACAAATCTTTGTTTTAAAAACACACGCACTTTCATCTGTCTAGATTCAAACGAATGCATATAACTTTAAGATTCAATCAAAATTACTCACACTAATTTGATCTATGATGAACAATTGTAAATATTATGTATAGAGTATAGAAGTAGACACAAGAAATAAAAAAGAGTAATAGGTTTTTGTTCTTCAATTATCATCAATGTAAAAAATAAGGAAATGATTTATTTTTTTTTGTAAGAAGGGAGACGGTTTGTTTATATTTATATAGGACTCTTGGAAGCAGATATATCGGTTTTGAATGTTTAACTCCAAAAATAAAGAGATAGTTAGTTTATATAAGATTGTTCATGACTAATTGAAAATATAATAAATTCGAGAGGGTAACATTGATATTTAAAAAATAAATAAAAAAATATGACAAGTTCTTCACACATTTATAATAGTAGTGGTAAATAGTCGATAGATTATATACACATGAAAAAAATGTTGATTTTTTTTTTTTCAATCCTACACTGATATGTAGAAAGATATGTTACTGATAATTTTAGAGACAACTAGATTATCTAAACTCTATGCTTTTTATTTTATTATTCTTAATTATATTTTAATGCACTGAGATGTGCCAATGCAACCTAACTTTGACAATGTTTAATTAGTCAGTTTTAAACTAGAAGACCTGTGTGAAGTATGAAAATCTCAAGTCGTTTAACTAGCCAATTAGATTTTTTGGTTATTTTTAATATTATTTTTTTTAAAAAAAAAAAACTAAAACACATAATAGTTGCAATTATTGAGAGAGTTTGGGGCGAGGATCGTGCGATTGGCACGTGCAAAGGAAGGTGCATTGTCGGCGTGGAGTGGGTGGGATTGTAAGACCATGAAATTTTGGGGTGTCCTAAAAGCGAAGGGCATAAATTGCGTTTGAATAGGGCTGTTCAAAAATTCGTTTAAATTGATAATTTTGATCGAATCAGATTGAATCATACGATTTGGTTCGGTTCTATTAAGAATTTGTTCGGTTTCGGATTAAAAAATATGAGAACCGTAAAAACGGTTTGGTTAATAGATTTTATAAAAAAACCGCGGTTCGAACCGACCGAACCGAATTTTAAAAGATATATATATATAATATCAAGTTTTATTTTTATTAATTGGTTTTTTATAATTTTAATGATATTAGGATGGTATATATATGTAATATTAAGTAATACCTTAATATTATTAGTTTTTATCATGAGTTAAATGTAATTAGTTTGAGTAATTATTTTGCTAATATTAATAATTTATTCTTGTAAATAGAAATTTTGAATCAGAACCAAACCGAAACCGAACCGCTTTTCGTTTGGTTCTTGTCCGGATTTACAAGCGTAAACTCGATCTGGTTCTCAAAATCACGTCAAGTAGAATTGGTTCGGTTCTTGGATTTTCTCGTAACCGAACCAATCGGACCGTACACCTCACGTTTGAGATTAAACTCATATTTTTATTCATAATAACGTGATAAGAGGGTTATTTAATTTCTTTTTTATCATTAAAAATCAATTATTAATTATTAGATTAGCATAGTTTTCTATCCTTTCCAAAGCATTAATGTTTGTCACCTTAATTTAACTCCCTTAAGGAAAGTTGAATTAATGACCTTTTAGTATGTCCACCATTTGCAAAGCACCAAGTGCTTACTCTCTTAATTCAACTCCTCTAAGAAGAGTCGAACCTACGGTCTCTTAGTCTCCCCACCCTTTGCAAAGTACCAAGTGATTTGCTTCTTAATTCAACTTCTGTAAGGAGAGTTGAACTCGTGACCTCCTTTAAGGACTAAACTCTTAGAAAAGTCCTTGTGACTAACTAGGTTAGATCTAGTTGGTTGATGTAATAAGGGAGTTGGACCTCATCTTATTGAATGTTTAACAAATCAAGAGTTAACATATACAATAGCACATCATTGTAGATAGAATTGGAGATTTTTTTTTTTTTTTTTTTTTTTTTTTTCTTGAAGATCTCAAACATTTCTTTTATTTCTATAAAACTCAGCTCACTCAATTTTTGTCATTACTTTATTTTAATATTATAAAATATAAAAATTTTAATTTTTTGTTTATTTATTTTTTCCCTCAAATTACATTCACTTAATTTTCATCATGAGTTTCTCCCTCTTCATCGCCCTATTCTTAGCATCCCTCATTTATCATTATTTCTCCAGCCACTTTCTTACCTACTTATTTCTCGGCCATCTCCTTCCTAATCACTTCTTCCTTTTCCCGTCACTTTTTCCTAACCCATTTCCTCTTCTGCCAACTTTTTCCCAACCCTTTCTTTCTTTACCGTTCCGTTCTCCTTAAGAATGGAAAACGATAGAAGGAAGGATTGGGTCATAATGGAGATGGAGAGGTGGTTTGAATAAGGATGTGTGCTATTTATCTTAAATAGTATGTTATTTTAAAAACAAAATTGGAATTATAAAAATAAAAAATAAAAATTATACGAATTGAGAAAAAGTGTGTTGTGCAAATAAAAAGGTCTCTAAAAGATTAAAAAAATTATGAGATGAGTAATGTTATACAAAGAAAATTTTCTTTTCAAATTTAGCTTATTAATTGAGGTAGTAGTTGAATTGTTGTTATCATTTTATTTGTGTCCTCTTTAAATACTAAAACTTTTCCATTGCACACCATTTTAGTTTGTAAAACAAATTGTACCAAAAAATTATTTCTTGTGAAGAAGTGGTTTGGAAATACTCTTCAGATCTTGGGAGACGCTGGTGATCCTCAGCTAGTCACCTGAAAAAATACACACTCCGATCGGGGGTGCCAGGATTAGCACTCTGACCTACAAGTTAGTTTAGACACTCAAGATAACTTCTTGTTTAAGTTAAGTCAAGTCATTCTTACATACCTACTAAATATGTTGCTCCTGTATTTATATCTGTTTCCCTTGGGGCCAGGGCCTACTTTTTGATCATTATCCTTTATATTATTCGGCTCCAATGGTATACACTTATTCGACTCAAATATTGTATTCGGATACAGCCGATTATTGTCAACCCTGTATTGCGCGCCTTCTGCCTTTGTCAATTATTCGGCTCCCACAATTGCCCCCCGAACTCCCTATTGACGGTAATTAATCGGCGTGTTTGGTCCTGAATTGGAAAAGTTAGAACTGGTCAGGCGGCTTTGCGTATCCCAATATAGATGTCAGGACGCGCACACTTTTTCGTTCATCATTACGCTTTCTCGCCTCAATCGTGCGTGTCGCATTTATTGTGATTTGAAATTTCAGTCTTTTCGAATGCACAGTTCGTCGAGTATTCGAGACTCTTAGACCGCCAGTGGATATCCCTTCTCTGACTCGCATGCTCTGCAACTCTTCTCCGTCTACTCTCGTCTCCGTTTAATCTTCGTAAGTCTTCTTCTCCCTTCTTTACGATCCTATTTTCTGTTTGTCATTTTGATTCCGGCGAAACCTTGAATCCCTGCGAACATGGCTAAACACTTGAAAGACCTCCTTTCCGAGGGTCGTATTGCCGGATTCCGGAGACATTTTTCCATTCCCGACGACGTCCACTTATCTCTTGTAACGGATAGTACCCTTGATATGGAGAGGGAGGATCAGAATACGATCGTCTTCCCTCTCTTATCGATAGCGGAGGGCGGAGTCCGTTTTCCCCTACACCCATCGCCATCTTTTCAATGCATACTACGAGTATTCGAGACTCTTAGACCGCCAGCGGATATCCCTTCTCTGACTCGCATGCTCTGCAACTCTTCTCCGTCTACCCTCGTCTCCGTTTAATCTTCGTAAGTCTTCTTCTCCCTTCTTTACGATCCTATTTTCTGTTTGTCATTTTGATTCCGGCGAAACCTTGAATCCCTGCGAACATGGCTAAACACTTGAAAGACCTCCTTTCCGAGGGTCATATTGCCGGATTCCGGAGACATTTTTCCATTCCCGACGACGTCCACTTATCTCTTGTAACGGATAGTACCCTTGATATGGAGAGAGAGGATCAGAATACGATCGTCTTCCCTTTCTTATCCATAGCGGAGGACGGAGTCCGTTTTCCCCTACACCCACTGCTTAGGGTCGTCCTTCGCTATTGGAGTCTGATTCCTTCTCAACCTAATGTCAATTTCTTTCGAATCATCATGGGGGTGATTGAGTTGAACCGGCGTCTTAGGATCAACCTTGGCATTCCGGCGATTCGGCACTACTACACTTTGGCCAAATCTTTCATTTAGGGCGACTTTCTCGAGGGCCAGGACACCGATCATCACTTGATAACCATGCTTTCCGCTCGTAAGAGGGTTGACAACGTAATGGTCAATGTCCAAGGTAACTGGGAGTTCGGTGAAGGCGAAGACCACCTAGACCCTATTCCCAGATGAAAGGGTGATCCAGGTTGCCACGCAACGTCTTGTTGTTTGTTGAGTTACCCTTCACTCGGCTTTTTTCCCTTTAATCACCCCTTGTTCTTTACAGGTAACAGATTGAAGAAAATTCTTCCGTCAACCGACGGGGCGGTTCTTGAGGAGATCAAGTCTGCGCTCAGATACTTCAGCCGTCCAAACGTACAAAAGCAAGAGAGAGCGGCTCACATACTCCTCCAATACGAACTGACTTACACTATATTCTCGGCTGCGGAAGGCATTCCAATTTCATCCGGCGATAAACACCTTTCGGCTCTTATCTTTCCCAGCTTCAAGAACCTTAGGCAAATTGGCCTTGAAGATTCGGATCCGAGGGCAGAGGCTGATCCGGTGGTAGAGGTAGTTGCCGAACCAACTAGAGAGGTTGCTGAGGTGGCCGAAAAGGTCGACGAAGCGATACACTCGGCGTTTGAGGCTGCGGGACTTAACCAGCCTTCACCGTCCACTTCGGGTCGGGTAGAGTTTTCGTCCGAATATATTTTTGCAAATATGGGGGACCTACCCGGCGATATTTTTGAAGCTATGGCTGGGGAAAGCCATACGTAGATGGCGCGAAGGAAAAATGCCGAGCGAATGGCTGCTCAAAAAAATGCCGAAGCGGCCCATTCTGAGCCCACCTTGATTAAAAATTTCATACCCGTTATTGAGAAACAATTCAGGTCGCTGAGACCGAAACGGGGGAAGATGTTGAGGAACAGGTCCTTGATGAACGGCTGATCCTAGAGAAGTGGGGTGAAAAGCGTAGCGCCGAGGGAGAGGCTGGGTTGGAAATTAGCCTTGCTTCCAAACGGCCTCGTTTGGAAGAGTCGGGTGTGGCTGCGCCTTTTCTTGTTCGACCTAAGATCAAAGATACGCCGATCTCTTCGGATGCCTCAGCCATTGAGGATCCAGCCGTGGCGTTGAGCCTCGTGGCTTCAATTTCCTTGCCGGCTGACGTCACAGCCTTTCGTGCCGTACCGGATGTTGTGGCCATAGCCCTATCTCATCAGCTTAGCGCCTCTGTTAGTGACCACCTCAAATTCTCTTGACTTTGTTTTTGTTAAAGATATCTGACAATCCCAACTTGTTTTGCAGACTGTTGGCAAGATCGCGGACCTAGGCCGCCGCCTCCATGATGCCCTCGGCAGAGTTGATCGTTTGCAAGCAGAGGTGGACGGTCAAAAGAGTAGGGCCAAATTTGAAAGTATGAGAGCCGCGATGGAGGGTGCGCGAGCTGAAGCAGAGAAAGAGAGGGCTCACTCAGCTGAACAGCTCCACTCTAACGCTGAGAGTAAGGCAAATGCGAGTGAAGAATCGCTCAAATTGGCCAATGAGGCGCTTGCCAAGGTGGAGGTTCAATTAGCGGAGCTCAAGGCCGCCAAGGAGAAAGCTGATTCTGAAGCTTCTGCGGCATTTGAGGCAGGAAAAAGTGCCGCCTTCACGGAATATGTAGATGAAGTCCCCAAATTCGAGAATCGAGGGTTCAAACATAGATGGCTCAAAGCCCTTGCTGCCGCTAGAGTTACATTGGCCTTGCCAATTCCCTATGAGCAAGTGGACATTGAGCCACTTGAGTCTGACCCCGAGGATTAATCTGGGAGTCATCTCTTTTGATTTTGATTTAAGTTTTTGTTTGGTAGACTTTTGATTTTGATGTAAGTTTTTGTTTGGTAGACTTTTGTTGGCTCAGGCTAGTTTTCGTGTATAAATTGGTTACTATTTGCGCTCAATTTATTAATGAAAACTGCCTTGGTATTTCTCCACTACTTGTTCATGGTTTGTGAAGTTATGTTAATGAAGAATACTTTGCCTTTCACGAATTTAGATAAAATCATTACTGTGTTTTAGCTTTCAGAAATTGAATATCCTATGACAATATTGAATTCTCATTCATGTGCCACGTATTGTGGGTACTGAGCCGAATCGATTGATGAACCTGCCATTGCCCCAGGCGATGCGTGATCATTCGGGCGCCGTATGAAACGACCTTAAGATTTGTGAAGGATCGATTCATGGGCCGACTGGGGTACATAAGCCAAATAGATTGATGAATTTCCCTTGCCCCAGGCGGTGTGTGATCATTCGGGTGCCGTATGAAACGACCTTAAGATTTGTGAAGGATCGATTCATGGGCCGGCTGGGGTACATAAGCCAAATAGATTGATGAATCTGCCCTTGCCCCAGGCGGTGCGTGATCATTCGGGCGCCGTATGAAACGACATTAAGATTTGTGAAGGATCGATTCATGGGCCGGCTGGGGTACATAAGCCAAATAGATTGATGAATCTGCCCTTGTTCCAGGCAGTGCGTGATCATTCGGGCGCCGTATGAAACGACCTTAAGATTTGTGAAAGATCGATTCATGGGTCGGCTGGGGTACATAAGCCAAATAGATTGATGAATCTGCTCTTGCCCCAGGCGGTGCGTGATCATTCAGGCGTCGTATGAAACAACCTTAAGAGTTTTGATACATCTGTCTGCCTTTGCCCCGAGTGGGTCGATCCAGTCGGCGCCGGGCATTTGAGGTTTTTACAATTAATGAGATGGCCTCGAGGGTGCTGCCTCTTTACAAGGTAAATGATTAAAGGTAAAACTTTTATGAGCATAGCAGACAACTAACTCCGGCATTTGAGGGTATCGAGTGAATGTCGAACAGGCTCTTCTTTAACAGCAGAGGGGAAGTGAAGACGCTGGCTGAGCTGGGTGGAGACATGAATCGAGGTAGTGACCCTCCGTGCACAGGGAGCAGGAGTTCCAGGGATCGAGAGAGGCGTCAGTCTCCTCGACGTCGAAGTAGGTCGCCAAAGTGACAAGCAAATGGGGCAGAACTTCCCAACCTCGAGTCAAGAGGGCACCTGAGGCGAATCCGCACCCATTAAGCTTCGCGGTATTTGTGGGGAATAGACCCATGACGGAGGCGGACTCGATCATTCAAGACCCAAATGTAGCGGTCGAGTTTGCTCGACAAATTTTTCCGTCTGAGGTTCAGCAATTGATGGTAGGTCGCTAGGACTACGAAGTGTTTCATGAAGGCGTTCATGGGGCGGTGAAGGGGCTGTACACTACCTATGAAATCAGCATGCAGTTGCGCGCTGCCTACCGAGAAATGAAGAAGAAGGATGAACGTATTCGAAGTTTGGAGGCCCGTGCGGAGGCGGCTGAGCGCGAGTTGAGGAAGACCAAGGCGGCCCAGGCACAACTCGCCGGGCAGGGAAACCCAATCGTAGAAGAGAGGGTTACCAGCTGGCTCATAAGTTCTGCGCTTGCCGATCATGAGACAGCGAGTATGTTCGCGATGGAGAGCACGAAGGGAAGGGCCTATGAGAAAGGTTTCCATGAAGGCCGAAGAGTCGGAATCGAGAAGACTAAGGAAAAACTGGCCGAAGAAGTTTGCCGATGTGAGAATCGTGGATTTAAGCACGGTTGGATCAAGGCATCTCAAGCCGTAGAAGCTCTTCGAGCGGCAGGCATTGATTCGGCATCACCACTCTATCACCACTCTATCACAATAAACATTTTCCATTTTCTGATTTTGAAGTCGAGAAGAGTGATGATGAGGGTGACGCCGCATAGTTATATTTATTGTAAGGCTGAAACATGGATCACGTTTAAAACTATGTAATTTATTGTTTGTTTTGTTGAATAAATAAAGAAAAATGTTCTGTCACAAATATTTTATTGCAGTTCGTATTCGGCATGTATACGTTTCGTTTTACTATGTTTGAATGAATATATAAGCGTTGACCGGCAAGGTCAATCCATAGCCGTTTATTCTCGACAGGCTATTGTAACGTGAAGCCAAAAGCCGGTAGGTAGAGTGGCTCTGGCAAGCTCAACTCGGCTCGGGGCCTAGATTTTTGGCCAATGCACGTGCTTCAAAAAAGTCGTTTGGATAACTACGCCGTGGCGAATGTCAACCGACGCTGTGCTTATAGAGTGTTAGTGAAATCGCCTCGGGATTGGGGCCTCGAGATCGCTGCCAGTATTGAAAATAAAAGGAGTGGGCGCTTTGTGCAGATAAACAATCGCTTATGTGAGGTGGGTTAAGTGGGGATGTTAATTAGAGGCTGGAGTTCAACCGACCTTGCTGTTGCCATGGATCGTGGTGGAGGGGCCATCCGTATGGGAAGTAGGGCATCCGAAAGTTGGCATGAACTTTCAAGTCGTCGAAGCAGATCACCCCGAAAGGAAAGGCAACGACCGTTGGATTTATCCCTCCTTGTCCTGGATCTTTGCCTTGACATTGTCATTGGTATCAAGGGAGGACTTGGGCACAGTTGGCTCGAGGCATTGCAAACCACAGAGGACTCCCGGGGGACGAGAGTTGATTCGACACTGCTGCTTTACCAATGCGTCTTCTTACTTTTTTAGCTTTTCATATTGGAAATGAGTATTGTAGTGCTCAAATACGAGTTGCGTTTATGTAACAACTGTTTGATCGAATAAAAAGTTGTATTTCAAACATTTGCGTCTTATGCTGAATTTTTTATTTGCGTCTTATGCTGAATTTTTTATTTGCGTCTTGCCTTGACATTGTCAATGATTGAAAAGTTTTGTTTTGTTCGTGCCAAAGGGGATTCCGAATCCAGAGGCATCGGCCCTAAGGTGTTATGCACCAAAGGCGGCTCCGAATTTGGAGACTTAATCGGCCCTAAGGTGTCATGCACCGAAGGGGGCTCCGAATCCGGAGACTTAATGTGGCCAATCGTGATATCCACGAAGGGCGCTCCAAATCCGGAGACTTAATCGGCCCTAAGGTGTCATGCAACAAAGGGGGCTCCGAATCGGGAGACTTAATCGGCCCTAAGGTGTCATGTACCAAAGGGGGCTCCGAATCCGAAGACTTAATGTGTCTAATCGTGATATCCACGAAGGGCGCTCCGAATACGAATCCGGAGACTTAATCGGCCCTAAGGTGTCATGCACCAAAAGAGGCTCCGAATCTGGAGACTTAATGTGGCCAATCGTGATATCCACGAAGGGCGCTCCGAATCCGGAGTCTTAATCGGCCCTAAGGTGCCATGCACCAAAGGGGGCTCCGAATCCGGAGACTTAATCGGCCCTAAGGTGTCATGCACCAAAGGGGGGCTCCGAATCCGGAGACTTAATGTGGCCAATTGTGATATCCACGAAGGGCGCTCTGAATCCGGAGTCCTAATCGGCCTTAAGGTGCCATGCACCAAAGGGGGCTCCGAATCCAGAGACTTAATCGGCCCTAAGGTGTCATGCACCAAAGGGGGCTCCGAATCCGGAGACTTAATGTGGCCAATCGTGATATCCACGAAGGGCGCTCCGAATCCGGAGTCTTATTCGGCCCTAAGGTGCCAAGCACCAAAGGGGGCTCTGAATCCGAAGACTTAATCGGCCCTAAGGTGTCATGCACCAAAGAGGGCTCCGAATCCGGAGACTTAATATGGCCAATCGTAATATCCACGAAGGGCGTTCCGAATCCGGAGTCTTAATCGGCCCTAAGGTGCCATGCACCAAAGGGGGTTCCGAATCCGGAGACTTAATCGGCCCTAAGGTGTCATGCACCAAAGGGGGCTCTGAATCCGGAGACTTAATGTGGCCAATCGTGATATCCACGAAGGGCGCTCCGAATCCAGAGTCTTATTCGGCCCTAAGGTGTCATGTACCAAAGGGGACTCCAAATCCGGAGACTTAATCAGCCCTAAGGTGTCATGCACCAAAGACGGCTCCAAATCCGGAGACTTAATGTGGCCAATCATGATATCCACGAAGGGCGCTCCGAATCCGGAGTCTTAATCGGCCCTAAGGTGTCATGCACCGAAGGGGGCTCCAAATCCGGAGACTTAATGTGGCCAATCGTGATATCCACGAAGAGGGCTCCGAATCCGGAGACTTAATGTGGCCAATCGTGATATCCACAAAGGGCGCTCCGAATCTGGAGACTTAATTGGCTCTAAGGTGTCATGCACCGAAGAGGGTTCCGAATCCGGAGACTTAATCGGCCCTAAGGTGTCATGCACCAAAGGGGGCTCCGAATCCGGAGACTTAATGTGGCCAATCGTGATATCCACGAAGGGCGCTCCGAATCCAGAGTCTTAATCGGCCCTAAGGTGTCATGCACCGAAGGGGGCTCCGAATCCGGAGACTTAATCGGCCCTAAGGTGTCATGCACCAAAGGGGACTCCGAATCCGGAGACTTAATGTGGCTAATCGTGATATCCACGAAGGGTGCTCCGAATCCGGAGTCTTAATCGGCCCTAAGGTGTCATGCACCGAAGGGGGCTCCGAATCGTCATCATGACGAGCGGCATAATGGGGTTTGTGAAATGAATTGAACAACAAAGAAAAATGGTTTGCATTGCAGAAGTGAAATATATACAAGTATCAAAGCCCACAGGTCGAGTCAGTGATATGATTTTCATAAAATCGCTGCTTGTGCTGATTGGGGGGAACCACGGATCTCTTTAATGCCACGGGCTGTCGGGAAGCACACGAGCTGATGATAAGTGCTTGGAACGGCCTTCATAATATGTATCCAAGTTCGCCCCATGATGACATTATACGGCGAAAGGAGCTTTACAACCAGGAATTCTACTTCGACCGTTCTGGAGCCCGCTCGGACAGGTAGTATGATCTTTCCTAACGGGTATTCGGGATTCATATTAAAGCCGAACAATTGACGAGGCGCCGGACACAGATCTGACTCGTTGAGGCCGAGTTTGATGAAAGTTTGGTAATACATGAGAATTCGTTCAATGGTGAACCGGTTTATGTGTAATCTAATGACCAATGGATCAATGTGGAAAGCTGTTGTGCCACTAAGGTCGGAGTCATTGAAAGCAATTGTCGGAGCTTCTTTGGGCCATTCAGTCGGAATACGTTGCTCTTGGGGGATGCGATTGAATTGTGTGCACGGTTGGGGGTGCAGGCATGCTATAGATTACATGGATCACACCAAGTGGAGGAGAGTCATGCCTCAAGGCTAGTGCCTTGGTTGGCTTTCCCTGTCTCACATACTGTTGTAGTCGGCCGTCTTGCACCAATTCTTCCAGGTGATCTTTTAATGCGTAGCAACTCTCTGTTTCGTGGCCATGATCTTTGTGATATTCGCACCGCCGATCCCTTCTTCGGGTGTCGGGCGGCCCCACCTTCTTTGACGGCCATTTGAAGAATGGAAGGTGTTGGACTTTGGTCATTATTGCAGCGATTGGTTCTGACAACTCTATGTACTTTTTGTCGGCACGTCTCGAACGTCTGTCGACTTACAGTTGCTCATTCGTCCGGTGGGGACATTGATCGCTTGATTGGCGAGTATCCCGCCTTTTGTCTCGTTTAGTGCGCTGCCGAGGCTCTGGGCTAGGAGGTGGCACGGAACTTATTGGTTGAGCAATTTCAGGGGGGGCCGTTTTGTTGGACATTTGGCCGGCCTTTATTCTCAAGGCATCGTCTTCCACTTTGCAATACTCCTCAACTTTCTTCATCAACGCCCAGACCGTTTTGGGGGGTCTTCTGGTCAGAGAACTGCGAAGAGGACTATCAGGATGTAGTCCCATTTTGAAGGCGGTGATGGCCATAGAGTCGTTACAAGCGTCGTCGACGAGGTTAAAGCGCTCCCAATATCGCGAAATGCGCCTGGCGTTTCTCTGATCAATTTGCATAGCCCAGAGAGAGTCGGCCTGTTTCGGCTGTACCTCATTGGTGATGAACCTGGCCCTAAAGGATTTATGTAATTGATGGAAGCTTTAGATGGAGGCCGGCTCCAACTTATAATACCACCTGACAGCTAATGGCCCCAGGCTGCTGGGGAATATTCTGCACATGAGGGCTTCGTTGTCTGCATGCAATGTCATGGCCTGCTTGTAATGACGGATATGATCAGTGGGGTCTAATTTTCCATCGTAAAGAGTGAATGACGGAGTTTTGAACTTCTTGGGCAAGGCCGCCCTTGCAATCCGTCGGACAAAAGGATCGTGCTGGTCATCTTCATCTGAACTGCTCCTCCTGCGCTTGTTCTTTGTATGTAGACTCTTTTTGGAGGAGCCGGAAGTTTCGGATCGTCCCTTCTTGGTGAGCTCCGTGGATAATGAGTTGGAGTCGCTATTGGTATCCTTGGGCCGGGCTCAAGGTTGTTGTCCACCGGCCCTCGAAGGTCGTTTGGGATCTTGGCGCATGGCTTCTCTCAATTTTGCGACTTTGAGGGCCAAATCTTGACGGGGACGTTCATTTTCAGCGATCATGTTCTCCAGCCTCTGTTCATTCTGCTTTGCTTGTTCCATGATCGCCTGCATTGTCTCTTGCGCTGAAGTCGTTAGTGAATCGAAGTTCAAGGCGCATCTTGCAGCGATGGTTTCTTTCCCGAGCATATTTGCTGGAGTGAGGTCATCTCCCTGTGCGGTCTCGTCAATGGCTACCGGAGGATCTTCAGTCACGTCTGCCATGGATGTATTTGAGTATTCCCACAGACGGCGCCAATTGTGGAGAAGTGGTTTGGAAATACTCTTCAGATCCTGAGAGACGCTGGTAATCCTCAGCTAGTCACCTGAAAAGATGCACACTCCGGTCGGGGGTGCCGGGATTAGCACTCCGACGGACAAGTTAGTTCAGACACTCAAGATAACTTTTTGTTTAAGTTAAGTCAAGTCATTCTTACATACCTACTAAATATGTTGCTCTTGTATTTATACCTGTTTCCCTCAGGACCAGGGCCTACTTTTTGATCATTATCCTCTATATTATTCGGCTCCAATGGTACACACTTATTCGGCCCAAATATTGTATTATGATACAGTTGATTATTGTCAGCCCTGTATTGTGCACCTTCTACCTTTGTCAATTATTCGACTCCCACATTTCTATATCATTTTTTTAAAAAACGAGATAAAATCATTATAATAGTAAAGAGTAATTATCAAAAAGTCTCAAGAGTATCAATTCATTACCTAATATTTACTATTAGTGTGGAGATACCTTAATTGGTTGGCTAGAATCCGTATTATTTATTTATTTATTTTTATTTTTAATTATTTTATTTTTTTTATAATCTCATTAATCGAGAGTATCGTACACAATCTCCACACAAGTGGTAAATATTAAAGCTCACATCTTGTAGACTACACCTAACAATAATTTTTACCAAGATTCATGTGAACTTTGTACTTTGCAAGGAAAGGCTTATTCTTGAAATTGTTGAGTTGATTTTTTTTTTTTTTTTTTTTTAATAAATACAAATCCTTACATTTTGATTTATTATTTTAAAATAGATTTTTTTACAAAAGTGACATTTGATCATTGAAATTCTTACTATGCTTAGCAATCATACAGTATTACCTTGGTAAAAAAAAAAAAAAAAAAAAAGCAGCTTGATAGGGTGGTCATGCTTATCAACTCATTTCTTGCAATAAGAATTTCCCCGTAATTTACATCATAAGAAAGGTGCTAATGATATGTGTACAAAAACAAAAAACAAAAATCTGCACAAAAAAGTTAAAATGTATTGCCAAGATTCATTTCATACCCAAAATCAATATGGACCATACATTCATATTCGTGAAATAAAACATTCTTATCCTTAACACCTGAAGAAGAACATGTTACTATATTAACTGTACAGACAAGCAAATATCGTTTCTTCTTTCTTTGTTGGAGCCCAAACTTGGTGCCGTTTTCCTTTGGACAAAAATTGCAGATCGAAGACTATCTCATCTACATATCAAGTGCCAACATAATTCTCCGTTAGTTACCGCGTAAAGATGTTGATGTTCCAGTAGTACTAATCACTATATGAAAGATTGTGTTCCAACAACAAAAAATGACAACATACTCTGTGCAACATTGTGTTGAGTGATTTCATGCAAGTTTTGTACAATCTACACTACAATAACATAAAACACAAAACTCGAAAGTTTTGAAATTTCGTAACGCTTTTTGTTTTTTTAAAATTACACATTTTTTAATTGCTAACAGTTATCAAATTCAACCCATGTTCTCCATTCATCGATGCATTTGCACCCACCACCACTTTGTAAAAATGACAGCTCATGCCATAAAGATGTGTCTAGTCTATTTATCTGAGATATAAACAACTTAGTGCATCTCATGATGAGTGAAAAACTATAATTTTCAGATATGTTAGAATCACTTCCTGCTGAAACATGAGAAATTGTGCAAACAATTGATGAAAAAGTGATCAGAATATATGAACCCTGAAAAATATGACGAGGTCGTGACCATTCAAGGACTACTGACTTTATACAATGTTATAGCCTAAGTCTACATTATTAAGCCGCTATATGACCGAGATAGGACAGATGCAGAGCAAAATTCATGTAACCAAACAAAATATTTGGGACAAGGCATTGTTAGCTTAAGTAAAACTGAAGCTTCCAAAAAAAAAAAAAAAAACTTGTGTTTAAACAGAACTAGCAATGATTTCCAAAGAAATTAAAAACAAAGCTAGAAAATGAAAACCTAAAGTCAACTGGCCAAGAATGGAAGATGGATGCCTTTTTGCAGAGCAATGCTAAAAAGTAGGCAACAAGAGGTTTGAAGTTAAAGGGATCAAATCCTACAAGGGCTCAATCACCTTTGTTAAGCAACAGAACTCTGTTTCGTGGTGTATCCATGTCGAACACCTACACTCATTGGACATTTCTTGACACGTGTCAAACACCCATCACAATGTGTCCTAATATTTTGTTTTTTTAAACTTGAACAGCCTTTGGAAATTTGGGGGACACGTCCGTCACTTAGATACATTAAGAAAAACTACACCTTAATAAAACAACATAATGCAATACCTCAACAGCAGTCCGACCTCTTAAAACCCTTTCCTTGTCAATTCCCCAAGTGAGACATTCAGGGTTGTGTCTTCCTTTTTTGTCTGTGAAAAATATGTCAGGATTTCTTTGACCAATTTCGGCCAACAATTGGGGAAGTGGAATGTGAACATCATCACCAACATTGCCTCCACATTCAAGAAATGACATTACTACCTGCGACATTTTTTTTTTTTTTTTAATTAACATGAGGTAATAGGATCAAAGAAACTTATGAAAAAAAAAAAAAAAAGAAGAAGGCGGCAACCATACAATCGTGGAGCTCAAAAACTATATTGCCAATGAAGACAAGCTATTGTGAACATCAATAGAAGAATGCCTCTCACTTAGCACGGTGTTTCCTGCATATTAATGCAAAACACAAGAAAACGAATTCAAATTGAGTTCCAGATCTTGTAAACTACTAAGAAAATTATGTAACTGTTGGCCCATCATTGTGCTTTTATTTTCTTCTCCTCCATGGACCAAAGTACTTCTATAACTATAGTGAACTAAAGATTCAGCAATGGACATCCTAATGATTGACGGGGGCTCTAGAAAGTAGGGGCTGTAGTACTAGGAAGCATATTGTGAAGGATAACGGTAACACACTTGCTGATGTTGGATATCATCACCCCATGTGATGGTGATCTCTCCCCATGTGCTGGCCATGTGAAAGAAGCTGCAGCATGTGGAGAATGAGTTGGCCATGTGCAGGATAGCCAAGCTCTCCACCATTCTGTTAGTGTATAAATGGAGGCTAAGGGGAGGATTTAAGTAGAGAGAGCAAGAGCAACCAAAGAGAGTGAGAGATGTGAGGCGGAGAGACCGTCTCTCTCGGTGTGAGCGAGAGAGACGGGTGAGTGGGTGAGTGGGTGAGTGAGGAGAGTGTGAGCTCCTCCTCTATTGTAATTTTTTTGTAATCTCTCCATTGTTATAGTGATAACCGGCTACTCTCCCGTGGACGTAGGCATTGAGGCAGAACCACGTTAAATATGGTGTCTCTTTAAGTGTGGGTGTATTTTTACGCTAGTATAATTTCTATAAGGTCTTGGCGGGATCCAGATCCCAACAATTGAATTTGTTCCTCTACGATGTGGTGATGATAAATGCCGATCCACCACTTGAACATCAGCAGGATGAATAACAATACTTAATTTCAAAGAAAAGAAATCATATTCAGTGTGTTTGGTTTAAGTTTTTTAAAAATTGAGTTTTTTGATTTTCGTGTTTTTGTTTTTGTTTTTAGTGAATATTTTTAAAATTTTATACAATTTTTTTTTACTTTTTTAGATGCACCTTACTTAGATGTATCTAAAAAGTGAAAAATTTGTGAAAAAATATTTTAAAAAACTAATAAATACATTAAAATACAAATAATGAACTAAATTCTCTTTTCTTTTTTCTTTTTTTTTGTATTTTTGGTATTTCGTTTGGGAACAGGCTAATTTAGTAACTTTTTGGCTATTTGGCTAAAAAGATAAGTAAAAAAAACTTATATGTTTGGGATGACTTTTTGGCTAATTACGAAAAGATGTGCAAAAAGTAGAGAGAAAAGAGAATCTTTGACTTTTTGGTATGAGTGGTTGGCTTTTTGACTAATTTAGTAACTTTTTGGCTAATTGGCTAAAAAAGTAAGTCCCCAAACGGTAGTGAATTTTTAAAAGGTTTTTTTCACAATTTTTTTACTTTTTAGGTATATTTATGTTAGGTATGTCTAAAAATTTTAAAAATTGCTTAAAATATTAAAAAATTCAGTAAAAACAAAAAAAAAATACGGAAAAACAAGAAATTAGAATTTTTTAAAAAGTGTTTTTAGAAAATTGTAACTAAGCAAAGTGATTAGGTTTTGTCCTCGTCAAATTATTTTGGAAAGTCAAAGGATTTGACTAATGACGGGAGTTAAAATCCCACAAGTTGTGTTAGTCCTTGTTTTTTTTTTCCTCTAGAAATCCAAGAATTTGAAGTTTTGAACTCAAATGACTAAATAAGTATAATGGAAAGATGTTTCCATTAATGCTCAGCATGAATTTTATTCAATTATATGAGTGCAGACCTCTTTATGATGATTCAGTGTTGGGGGTGGGCGTGGGTCGGTTGCGGCCACGGAACTTCCAATCCGCCATCCGTCCGCCAGATTGGCGGATTGAAGAAAATCAATCCACATCCGTCCGCCAATCCGGCGGATGTGGATTGAACGGATTGGCGGTTTGGCGGAGGGATGCGAATCGGTTTGGCGGTTTAAAATTTTATAAATTTTCAACATAATTCAACTAGTGCACTTCCTTAAAAAAAAAAAAAAAAAAAAAAAAAAAAAAGAAAAAGAAGAAGAAGAAGAAAGTATTACAGTCAATGACTTAAAAAAGTATTACAATCACTGTATGCCTTTTTAAAAGAAAGAAAGTTTGAAACTTTAGAATATCACGATCACTGCATGTCTCATCCACATATTACAATCACAGCATGATTCATCCACATAAAGTATTACAATCTGTGATTCTTAAAATATAATAATAATTCAAACCACCAAAACCATGAACAGAACAGTAGTAGAGATTGTATGTCTCTATATTGTTACATCTACATATGTTTTTGAAAACAAAAACTAACCAACATATATCATATTTTCTATTTATTATTTTTAGAGCTAGATTTAAAAACCAAAAAATATAGATAAATAATATGTTTATTTTTTTCAATTCAAAAAATATATTCAAGTTGAAAACTTTTTTTCAATTGAAAATACAAACATAATATTTAAACAAATTGAAAATACAAAGTCTTATAAATTACTAGGGGTGCTCGCGATTTGGCGGTTTGGCGGTTCGGTTGCGGCCAAAGAAATCTCAAATCCGCCATCCGTCCGCCAAATTGGCGGATTGGAGAAAATCAATCCGCAACCGTCCGCTCGTCATCACGCATCCGTCCAAAATGCGGCGGATCGGTTCGGTTCGGTCGGTTTTGGCGGATCGGTGTATCCGCTGCTCACCCCGACATGTGACACTAGAGAGAGAGAGATCCAAAGTAAATTCATTTTCTCTGTGGTCATTACAAGCTAGCAGTGGTAATATTATTATGTGTATCTATCAATCTACAATTGCACAAACAAAAACTCAAAACCAAACAAAACCAAAAAAAAAAAATTTGAAGAAAAAGCACTACAGGAATACCGCACAGAGCAAAAGCAAAAAATGTTAAACAGAACAAATAGCAACACAGGTGCCATACTTCTCAGCTGCAACTTAAGCTTAAGGTTACGCATAATCTGAAAGAGGCACTTGTAGCCACTCCAATTAAATTGCTGCGGAGCATGTCTCTCTACTATTCCCCACTAGAAGTCAACCACAACACCATCGACATTAACCGGCTTCAAGATCTTTACCTGGTTAAGTAAATTGTCTTGATCAACCAACTGACAATCCATATTGATGACACCCAGTTGCCCCCACAAAAAGTAAACGGAAGACATGAGGAACAAATTTTCCCAAATTATGTAATCAACTATGACAAGAACAATGTCTGTGGAAGTAAATTTTACAGAAAGGAAATTCTAATGTGTAATCGCATGGCCAGCCGGAAGAAGATAGATAACTAGAAATGACAGAAAATCCAAGAGAAAAAAGATCAAAACAAAGAGTAAAATTATGCAACTCACCGGCAGCATCATGTATGCAGGAACATAAGCAGTGCTAGAAAAATCTCGCTCCTGCAACCTTGGGGGCTTGTCTGCAGCCTATACAAAATAGCAAAAAGGTTCAGCACTTCGTTTAGATTATAAGAGGCCCAAGGATAAAACCACATGTTGACCAAATATCATCAGAAAAAGCTTCAATTGTGAAGCAATGTAGCATGGCATGTTGGGGATCAAAAGTATTCTTCTATAACTTCACAAAATTATTTCTCATTACCCGTGATGCATTTCCTATGCTTCCAACAGAAAAGTACCATTCCATAAATTTATATCCAAAATTAACCTTGATTCGTTTGTGCCCCCAACAAAATGAAACTGTTGAAACTAGATCCTTTATTTCATAACATTAGAGCTGCATTTTAATGAAATAGCGCACACAAAATTAATGGACATTACTCGGAGATTTTCCATCAATAAGGGTAACTAAACGTTTGTCCTCACATTAATAAGTTAATAACCAACATTTTTTTATGTGTCCTTTGGGCCCCACCCTGCTGGCCCCTATAGAGTAAATACTAGATTCTTGCAATCACCTGCAAACTACCAACACCACATCCGAATTTCTAGCTCGCACCAAAGTTTAGGACCTTAAAGAAAACAAACAAATTGCCCATTTTTACTAATTTATACCATTATTTCAAATTTATTCGTTTAAGCATTTGATCATGCCTATTCCTTTGCAAGGCTTCATAGCAAAAGTTCTAAATTAGATGAATGTAATGGTCATGCCATAGGTTCCCAGAATGGTCATTCCCTTAATGATTACATTTGCAATGCAATTCTATTCCTATTCTTTTAGTCAACCAAACATGATAATGGACATTATGATGATCTACATTCTATTTCATTCTATTGATCTAGATACTACCTTAACACCTACAAAAGCCTAGGAGTGAGGATTGTTTGGTTTGGTTTGTGTCACGACTCAAACCCGCCCCTTAGGGTTCAATATCATAATCGGCCAGTAATCCTGGGATTACCAAAGGCCTCTGTACAAATTAAGCAAAAGTAAGCGGTTAATGAAAGCAAATATACAAAATACAATGTCCATAGAGTCATGAGACATCCGAGCAGTTTAAAACTTTATATACATACATGTGACGTCATATTTAGATTAGTCTTATGTCACCCACATGTATAGATAAAAGCAAAATGGGACTTAGCCTAGTATACAGATAAACAAAAACTTGTTTAGATTTTAGTAAAATTAAACAAAGTCTTAAACTTAGTTCACAAAACTCGACTAATTTACTTATTCCGAAACCTCCTTGGAAGGCATAAAGGTTGGGCGACAAAACAGAATTCCAGGCAATCATCACTAAACCTGGTCACGCGCCTGGTCACCTACATACATAAATAAAAGAATGAGCTGGAGCCTAGTGAATAATAACAGAGTAAAGGGTTTGATGAATGTTGTCCATAACAGATACAGAAAACAGAATTCAGTTTATATCAAAAGTAGATTCATATATTTGTTCAGAAATTAGTATTCATAACAGAAATGGAATTAGAATCATATTCATAATCAAAATTTATAGTTAATCGTATGTGGTACATCTACTAGCACTAATACAAACAGTTGACCCATAAAGGAACGACCATGAAGGCATACAGTTGACTCACGTGCACGGAGACTGTACAGTTGACTCATAAGACGTACAATTGACCCATACATGGGACGTATACAGAAGGATCCATAATAGTTGGCTCATGAGACGTACAGTTGGCCCATAGTTGGGAGATAACAAAACAGATAACATATGTTATCTAAAGCTAAGGATGCCATGAATATAATTCAGAAACATTGGACAACCATTCATTCATGATTCATAAAATAGCATTTTAGAAAATAGATCATATCCTTTCGGTCAGAAAATACTTATAATTGAACATAGCTTTATAAAGTTACTACTCACAGTTGGCTCCAATAGTAGACAGACAAAGCAGATAAAGTAGACAAACAGAGCAGATAACCAGATAGCCTAGGGCGCGTGACCTACACAAGCACAGAACGGATACGCATTGAAACACGTGTTCAGAATTCATTTAATTTCTTTCTTTCTTGCTTGGGTGTGTTTTTAATCTTTATCCTTGTTACTATGTCTTAATTAGGGCTTAAGAATTCCTAAGATGCAAAGAGGATGCCAAAATATACCTTAGAACACTTAGTCAAATTTTCAAAAATTGGGTAGTCTGCTTGAGCGTAACTTTGATCGCTTAAGCGGTCTGCAAAGTCTGCAAAAGTAGTGGTTGTATGATTTTTACGCTCGACGGACACTCGACGGTCGCTCGAGCCAAAGACTGAGTAAACAGGGTCTTCGCTCAAACGCAACTTCAGTCGCTCGAGCGGTTTGCAAAACTTATAAAACTTCTGATAGCTCTCATTTTATGCTCAAGCGTGGCTTTCTTCACTCGAGCCTAGACTTAGAAGAAAAAGGTTTACGCTCGAGCGTAACTTGTGTCGCTCGCGCAAAAAGCCATGTCTACAAAAGCACTAGGAGCTCAAATTCTTCACTCGAGCGCAAACTACTTCACTCGAGCGAAGAGTGCAAATTTTGGAATTTCCAGATTTGCTTCTCAAGTTCAAAACTCAATTCCATAGCAACAAAACACGTCCTTTTGGGCCTAAACCTTAAGAAAACATGTATAAACTTGTAACACATCTTGAATTGAAAATCATTTCGCAAAATCAATGCCTAAAAGCATGCTAATTACACAAAATCAACTTGAAATGTTGAAAACATAACATGCATGTATTTTCTTGAGTTCAAACTTTCCAAATCTTGGTAGAATGAGATGTTTAGTACAAAAAGGAGTTGATCCTCATAACAAGACCAAAATATGGACATGCATGTGGGTAAACTTTGAAATCAACTTCCAAAACTTCATGATATGCACAGACATGCATGGTTTGATCCCAATTCTACTTTTTTAGCTCAATTCTCAAGTTAATCTACTTAATTCTCTTGAACTCATGCATTACACTCTAATTCCCTTTTTGATTTCACATATAAGTGAGCTTGAGGTTACAAAATGTGTTGAATTCTTACCTAAGGTTGAAGTCAAGTGTAAAACTAGCTCAAAGCTCCAAATTGTCTTCAAATCCCGCTAATTCTTCATTTCCTCTTATTTGATCTCAATTTCTTCCTTCTCTCTCTCTCTCTCTCATGTAAGAGCTCAAAATGGTGAAGATAAGGTGAGTCTAAAGTGTTGCATAAGCCTTATATAGGCTTGATTAGAGAACTTAATTAAAGTTAATCAATTGGCATTATTTTAATCAATTTGTTCCGAATCGAATTTCAATTAAACCTACCATAAATTTCTAAAAATTCTAAATAACACTTAAACCAAGTCAATTTCGTGATCGGATGCCGATAAGGATTTCAATTCGCATATCAAATTAGAAATACAAACAGATATTTCTACACTAATAGATATAAGCACATATAACACAATACACATGCAATTAATGTAGAATTCTCTTAATTACTTATTAAGCATTTATAATCATGTAGTATTAGTTAATAACGGTTCGAGGTTGTTACAGTCTTCTCCTTTTAAAGAGTTTAGTCCTCTAAACTTGAATTACCTTCAGTTTTGAAGAATGCTGGATCTAGAGGGAACAAATCAAGGTTATCTTTTCATCATGTCTTCCTCAGTTTCCTAAGTTGCATATGTTCCTCCGTGGTTTTGCCAGTCAACTTTCACCAATGAAATTTCTTTGTTTCTTAGCCTTTTGATCCTTCGATTGACAATCTGAATTGCCGTTCTTCATAAGTAAAATCGTCTTTCAATAACACGTGTTGGCTCAATCACGTAAAGGATCTCAAGTAATCTCGAGCATTGAACTTTGAAAGACATTATGCATTTGCTTTATGATTGGAGGTAAGCCCACTCGATATGTTACTGAATTGATTTTCTCTAGAATCACATACGGACCAATGTATCTTGGAGCCAACTTTCCTTTCACTCCAAATCGTGTTTGCCCTTTCAAAAGAGTTACTTTGATAAACACATGATCCCTAACTTCATATTCTGCCTCTTCTTCGACATCCGCATAACTCTTTGGTGACTTTGTGTAGTTTTCAATCTTTGTTGAATCAATTTCACATTTTCATCGTTTCTTGCACAAGTTTAGGTCCCAACAAAGGTTTATCACCTACCTTGGCCTAACAGATTGAGAATGGCACTTTCTACCGCATAAAGCTTTATAAGGAGCCATACCGATACTCTAATGATAACTGTTGTTGTACACAAATTCAGCCAATGGCAAGTAGGTCTCTCCCAATTTCCTTGGAAATCTAACACACATTCTCGAGCATATCTTCCAAGGTTTGAATGGTTCGCTTAGATTAGCCATCTGTCTATGGGTGATAAGCACTACTCACCTCAATTCAGTTTCCAAAGCTTGTTGCAAACTTTGCCAAAATCTTGAAGTGAATTTGGAATCCCTATTAGATACAATCGATACTAGCACCCCATGTAGTTTCACAATCTCATTTACATAGATGTTAGCTAATTTATCCGCATTATAAAAAGTTTTAACAGGTTAGAAATGAGTGAATTTAGTCAAACGATCAAGTTTTTCTTTTCTTTTTCTACTTTTGGAAGTTGGAGCTTTCGAACGAAGATCTTGTCTTTAAGTTTTGTTTTTTATTGCTTGTATATTTTTAAATGTTGAACTTTTCTTTTGGTCATGCACAGGCTCTGGATGGACTCTTGGTAATTAATGGGCAATGTTGTTTTTCAAGCCCCAATGTTTTAGTCCAACTTTGTCTTGTCTTATTAGGCCTTTGGTAGTCAGACAGTACTGGCCGGTCATAACTACTATCCTGTTTGGGGCGGAATGAGGTCATGACACTTACTTAGATCTTCTACTTTTGTCTTATTGATGATTTTTAAAATTAATTAATTAAACCTTGTCAAAATTAGGTTGCATTGGCATATCTCAGTCCATTAAAATATAATAAGAATAATAAAATAAAGAGAAAATTGGTGATAAATACAATCTAAGGAGGGTATGAAACATTAGTCTAGTAGATATTTTTTATTAGTGAAAAATCCATCAATTGTGAAATAGTTTGGTGATAAATCCCTTTTTATTATTTTGGAGGACATTTTCTTTTCAATTTTATCCCTTAATTTATCTGTTGACTTTTTGACTATCTATTCAAATTATTTTCTAACTATTTAAATTTATATCTATATTTTCAATTTTTTTGACTATTTATTTAATTTTTCTCCCTTATCTGTTCAAATATCTATCCAAAGTTTATTATTCATTCAATTTTTTCCCTTACCTATTCAAATTACTGTCCTAATTTTTTAATTTTTACCTGTTCAATTTTTTTTAATCTATTGAAACAATCTAATATTTTCAACAGATCAAATCCTTCAGCAGATTAGATCCTTCAACAGATCAAATCTATAGGCATCTCTCTCTCATCAATGAAAATGAATTCATCATCCAAATCTGTTCAAATCCAACAATAAATAATTAAAAAAAAATGTTCTTATTTGTTCATTATTTTTAGGCTTGATCTGTTTTGAGAGAGAGAGAGAGAGAGAGAGAGACTAATCTGTTAAAAATTTTTATTTGTTCAAATTTTTTACAAGAACAATTTCAATCACCATGGCTCACAATCAACCAATTTCAACACACACACACACACAGATTGCAAAGGAAAGAGGATGAGAGAAATAAAAAAAAAAAATTAGAGAGATATCAAAAAAAATAAATATACATACATATAGATCTACAATTGAATATAAAGATTAAAATACAGATCTCACTTCAATCAACAAATCAACTCATTTTTTATCTACTTAAATCAAACACAAGCAGATCAAATACAAACACAAATACAAACAAATCAACTCCACTGATTTCATAATCAAACACAAATAGATTTCAAAATAAAATATTTATCAAATCAAAACTATTTATTTATAATTAAAAAAAAAAACTTATGATATATATTAGTGGTGCAAAGCAATCATGTTTTAATATAAACTTGTATATAATAAGAATAGTCACTCTTATATCATTTCCTTTGGAACCTATGAATTGCTAGAATGGTTGAAAGATATGTGGGAATTGTCTACATTATATAAATAACCATGTACAAGAGCTTCTATATATAGGAGAGTGATACAATCTTAATCCAACTTTAATTAATAATGATATACATTAATTATGATATATATACATTAATTAGGATATACATTAACAGCCACCCTCAAACTCAAGGTGGGTAAGCATCAACCAACTTGACTTTGGAAACTAGATCGCTGAAACGACCAGGATGATAGGCCTTAGTGAAGATATCGGTTGTCTGATCGACAAAGATAACAAAGATAAGACGAACAGTGCCACTAGTAACATGCTGTCGTATGAAGTAACAATCAATCTCAATATGCTTTGTGCGATCATGGAAGACATCATTACGCATAATCAATAGCACTTTGATTATCACAATAGAGGTTAATCGCAGTAGAATAAGAAACCCCCATATTAGAAAGAAGCCAGCGAAGGCACACAAGCTCTTGAGTAGTGTCAGCAAGAGCACGATACTCAGCCTCAGTACTAGAACGAGCAACAAGAGTTTGCTTCTTGCTATGCCAGGCAAAAAGAGAGTCACCCAAGAAGAAGGAGAATCCTGTAATAGAACGGAGATCAGTAGGATCCCCTACACAATCAGACGTAAAATGCATGTAATCAGAGAGATGAGTGTCTTTGCAAGAAAGACCATGAAACATAGTTCCTTTGAGATAGCGCAAAATGCGAACTAGAGCATCTTAGTGCGAAGAGAGTGAGAAGCAGCCATGAACTGATTGACAATGTAAACAGCATAAGCAATGTCTGGACGCGGAACTGTGAGATAAACAAGACTGCCAACTAGCTGACGATATAAGGTAGCATCAGACAATAGGTGATCGTCAAGAGGTATGAGATGAGTCTGAGGATCAACTAGGGTAAGAGTAGTCTTGCAATCAGTAAGACCAGCACGAACCAAGAGATCAGAGGCATACTTGGCCTGGGTGAGAAAGTAATCAGAAGGATCATGAGAAATTTCCAAGCCAAGGAAGTAAATCTTTCATCTTAAACTGGCGACTGAGAAACTATTTGAGACTAGAGATACCCACTATGTCATCCCCGGTGATGATCATATCATCAACATAGAGATAAAGAAGAATAACACCACGCTCTGTCTTGTGTATAAACAGAGAAGAATCATAGGCACTAGAAGATAATCCAAAGTCACTAAGGGTAGAACTGAACTTGGCAAACTAGGCAAGAGGAGCTTGTTTCAAACCATTGAAAGCACGGCGAAGTTTATAGATCTTGGTGGACGGAATGGAGGAACCAGGGGGAGGCTGCATATAAACTTCCTTAGTGAGATTGCCATTGAAAAAGGCGTTCTTGACATCCGTCTGACAAAGACTCCAATGACGAGCAGCAACAAAGGCAAGTACGCCATTTAATTGAAGTAAGACGAGCAACATGAACAAATGTTTCTTCATAATTAATCCTATATTCTTGAGTAAACCGCCGAGTAACAAGACGAGCTTTGTAACGCTCAATGGAACCATCAGAGTGGGTTTTGATCTTGTAAATCCATTTACAACTAACAACACTCTTTCCATGTGGAAGGTCAACTACATCCCAGGTATGAGTTTTATCTAAAGCATGTAGTTCATCACTCATAGCTTGCTGCCAAAGAGGGTTAGACCAAGCCTCTCGATAGAAAGTAGATTCATGAGAAGAAAAAGCAGCAGAACCAACAATGAAATCACGAAAAAGTACAGAATGTTGTGTTACTCGAGTAGAATGACGAAGAGGTACCTTTGGTATAGAAGATGATGTAGTGGAATCAAGGAATGTATAAGGCTCAATGGGAGAGGGAATGATAACAAGACTAGGAGGTAGAGCCAGAGCAGGTACAGAAGTTGGCTCAAGATCAGGGAGTGGAGCAGCAGGACCAAGAGGCGGAGCAGAATCCTCAGGATGGGCCGGAGTCACCATGTCAGAAATAATGTTTGTATCAAGCTCATCAAACAGAAGAGAGGGATCTGTAAAGAAGGGTGTAGTGAGAGGAGTGGACAAATGAAACTTAGATGTAGAGGAGAACATTTTGTGTTCCCAAAAAACTACATGACAAGAGATACGAAGACAACGAGAAAGAGGATCCCAACAACGATAACCTTTATGTTCAATCTCATACCCTAAGAAGCAACACAAACAGGCACGAGGTTCTAATTTGGTACGCTCATTGTAAAAAATCGTCACAATAAATTATTTTTAGTGACGATTTTACTAAAACTTATTTTCAATAGGACTTGATGGAAGTTAAGTCCAACTATTAGGATCTATTGATAGTTTATCCTTACAATTGTTGAGATATAGTGTGTTTTAAATACAATAAACTTATGATTATATTACTTTTCATAGCTACAATTATTGAGAGAGAGAGAGAGAGAGAGAGAGAGAGAGTGTGTGTGTGTGTGTTTAAAATATAGTCAAGTAATTTTCATATTAAAAAATAGTTCTTCTACTTGCAGATAAATCAGTCACAGAAGAGGGCACAATTTTTTTACACGGATATGACTAGGGTAATTTACACCAAACCAATGGGCCGGGCTAAATCGGTATGGGCCTTAGTTTTGGGTTGACCTGATGACTAGCTGACTTGAATGTTAGGGTCGAGCTCCAGAGTTTCAACCGGACAAACGGCGCGTGCGCTTTGGCAAAGCATAATTAGCCCTATAACATTGACTGGACTAAAAGGACCAACTTAGTCTTTGACCGGAATGGAAAACTTGGCAGAGTTGTGCACCAGGCAAGGTCAGTGTGGTGTTAGTGTTTTTGTTCAATGGTCTCACCTGAAGTTAGTAGGCTCAGTCAGTGCAATTAAACAATTGACATGCAACTAGACTAGCTGTTTACTTAGTTTAGTTGTCAACTTGGGAGTTAGGCAGTTTCACTTGGACTTCGATGATAAGGGTGTTAAAGGATGAGCTTTATCTTTTAAGAAGGTTACTCCTAGTAAGACTTTATGAAAAGGAATTAAATCCTACCAGGACTACCATTTGAAAGACATAAAAGCTCAAAGTTAACCTAGAACAAGCTAATGCAATTTTATTTACAGAATTGATTAAAAGGTTTTTTTCATATTGATCTTAAGAATTGATTTAAGTATCAGATGGGTTTTCCAACACACCCGCCAGTAAGCTCACTTAAGTTGTGAATTTAGGTATACGACACCGTTTGAAAGAGTTTAGACTTGATCACAAGTATGCATGCGACGAATATTTCATACTCGTACAATGACACTTACATATAGTGAAATATATCTCATATAAAAAAGATTGTGTTTGATTCTATAATCGATTTATGTATTTTTAAATTTTTTTTTTTTTTTTTTTGAAAACTTGTATCCTTAATTAGTTGTAAGTTGTTGTTTGGCTCTCAAGTACTTATTATTAGCAAATATATACAACAATAGGAATGATTAAATAAATAAATAAGGGAGAAGAAGAAGAAGAAGAATGATGATTAAGATGTTTTGGTTAAGTAGATAATTAAATGTTGTTGCCTTAAAATAACAAGAAACATGTTGGTTTGGTAGTGTCAGGACCAACCCTGGGCTAAGGCCATTGAGGCTGTGCTCAGGGCCCTAAAAATTAGGCCCAAAAACAGGCCCCCAAATTCATTATCTTATACTATATCAAAAATTCAAAATGGCCCAAATTTGTTTAACTAATTTAGACCATTTTAAAATGCCTCAAAAGTTCTACATGGCCCAATTGATAATACGCCCAGTTAAAAAATATTTATAAGTGTTAGTTGTTAGCCCAATTAAAAAAATAAAATATAAAATATATGTATATGTCTCGGGGCCTATTTTTCTATCTTCTCTTTTATGGCCCAATTATGTGTTTTTTAATGGTTTTTAAATATTTTATGCAATTTTATTTATTTGTTTTGTAGATACATCTAATTTAGATACACGTAAAAACTATAATATTTGTGCTTTTTTTTTAAAGAAAAAACCAAAAAAAAGTTGCCAAATACAAAAAAATATGAAAAAATACGAATTGCAAGCTCAAATAATTATTTTTCAAAATTCTAAACCAAACAGGGTGATTTTTATTTTTATTTTTATAAATATCTAAAAGGCCCTGAAAAATTATTTCGTCTTAGGCCCCCAAAAACTTAGGCCGGCCCTGGGTAGTGTGGCTGTTGCTGGTAGGAGGAGCGTGTACAAAACTTGAAGAAGAAAACAAAGTTAGATTTGGAGTGTGGTTGAAGCTTTGAGAATCCTTGCACATATGGGTTATTAAATGGCTCGTGGATGAATACATTTTATATTACTCAATTGGTTTCATGATTTGTCCCAGTTGGTTTGAGTATTCAACTCATAAAAGATAACAAAAATGTTAGAAATCTCAAAAGTTTTACTAAAATTTCTATCAAATATCTTATATAAGTGTGGGATCCACATGGGACCCACATGGTGTGGGTCCTACACCCATGTGAGACATTTGGTAAAAAATTTGGTAGAACTTTTGGGGTCTTTAGTATTACTCAAAAGGTAATTTAAGATTTTGGGCAAAGATTTGTAACTCGAGCCCGCCTATGACCCCGACCCGTAAGAGTCCGCATGGGTAACTCTAACTTGACCATCCCATAGTCCGCCTCAAATTATCTCGTCCATTTTTTCAAATATGTATCAAAAAGAAATAACACTGTTTAATTCAAATTTAATCCGTTGACATACGTTGATAATTATATATACACTGCTGGAAATTAGACTTTTAGAGGCATTTAAAAAACACCGTTGTAGGTCTCAAAAACGCCACTAATTCCTTTTGTGATGCTTAAGACCAAACGTCGAGGACGAGGCCATCGCTGTAGGCTTATGGCGCTTTATAAACGTCGTTATATCAGTATAGGCGGCGTTTTTATAAATGCCACTAAATGTGCTACCTAACAGTGACGCCACGCATGATGATTTAGTGACATTTTAAAATCGCTAGATAGTTTTTTTGCAATTTTAAAATATAACCGCTGGTACTATAGTGGCTTTTAAAATTGCCGTTATAGCTTCATTTTTTATATATATATAAAATAAATAGCTAATTCTATTGAGATTTAGGGTCTTGGATTAATAATTTTCCTCATTTTAAAACAAAATGAACATTAATGATGTTTTTCCAGTCAATACACAAAATGATATTAAGCATAAAGATAAAATCAAAAATTAGAATTATGCCAAAAAAATTGAGAACCATACAAAATTAGAAGTCATAAAAAGAACCCACACTTCAATGTGAGTCACAATTGTTTTAAGCCAAAATTAGCTAGTTCAAGAACAGAGAACGATGCATGAAAATGCAATATTATCTAGATTCTTTCTGATGCAAATAGAGAGGTGAAACTACCTTAACCGCTAATTCTCCAATTGCCCAACATGCATTGTTTGCCACAGAAATAGTTTCCTTCAGCTTAGTGATGGTCTCTAGAAAGCTTGTATAAGTAAATATATGAAATAATAAGACCATCAGAAAGGATCTCAGAAATCAAAAATCCATTCTACTTACTAGCTACTTACTGGCAACATCAAGAAATTCGGACAAACACGGGTGCAAATGAATAGGACAAACCTAATGAAATACAACGAAGGCCATTAGTATTCATTGTCAATAAAAAGCAACATAAAGATGTATACAAACAAGAAAAAATAATATATATATATATTGAGCATGGGCTTCCAGAGGCACTAACTGGCCCTATAGCCCAATCATATCTATTAGCCTACAAGTCTCAAATTGTAACCCCCCAAAACAGGGACTACCTGAGCTAATGATAGAGGCAAGAATGCTTTCCTATTGTTAGACCAAGAGAAAGTCATACAATACAGTGTATATACACTTTTGACATACTTTTGCAAGGTCACCAAGCAATGCAAAGGCACTTTGTCAGACATCAGGAGCATCATCCATGCAACATTAAAGAAGCAAATCCCTCAAACTACTTTGTGAAACATGTAGAATAAGTCACAACAGAACACAGGGACAATATAATTAATATAAAAGACATAATAGTCGATAGTCCATTGAAACAAGGCTATGTCTGGCCAACAAATTTTAATGCAAATGTATTTAATAAAAATATACGTAACAACAAAATGAATAATTCAATGGAAGTAATAGATCCTTCAAATTCAACTAGACTTGTGTTGTATACAACTCATCAACATAAAACATAGCACATACAACATGAAACACATTGTGAAACAGAGCCATTCTTTAACAATTTTTTCCCAGTTTTCTCAGCAACCAAACAAAGAAAATGCGATGAAACAGAGCATATACAACTCATCAGTGAAAAATAATTACTGAAACAGAGCATATACAACTCATCAATCACAATCACTAAAACACAGAGAGAGAGAGAGAGAGAGAGAGAGATGGTGGAGCTCACTTTAGAGAAATCAAAATCATCGGTGCAGATGGTGGTGGCGATGGAGCTTCAAAATCGAAATCGCTCTGAATCTCAAAATCGAAATCTCTCTGAAATCACTGAGACCGATTTGGATACCTGAAATCGCTTTGAAATCTCTGAATCTCTGCAAATGTTAAGGGTTTAGAGAGGGTTAAGAGCAAGGTTTTAAAAAGCGGCCAGAACTGCTACGTGAACGGTTGTGGTGGTTATCGCCACCGCTACGGCGCTTTGCGGTAAAGTGATTGAGATTCACAGGTGTGTCGGTCGTAGTGGTTGCTATAGCGGTCGTAACGGTACCGTAACGACCATAACAGCCTGTTACGTACCGTTACGTAACGGTTTCGAATTGATTCTTTCAAAAAAACACAACAACAAAAAAAAAAAGTTGAAAATGGGAGAAGAGAGATAGAGAGAGAAGAGGGAAGATGGAGAAGCAAGAGATAGAAAGAGAGAGAGAGAAGAGGGAAGATGAAAAACATGTTATTGATTTGTTAAAGCTATAAGACCAATGCTATTCTATTCAGCTGCTATCACTCAACTATTTTGTTTGTGTGTGGCTATCTATATATTGTTTGAAAATAATAATAATAATAATAATAATAATAATAATAATAATAATAATAATAATAAGTGTAGCCATTATCTATTTGGCTTGATTAAAATATATATATTTATATATTTAGGCTTTTATTTATTCTCTTATTTTTGTCATTGTTTATCTTCTATATAATAGTTAGTGATTGATTTTTTGTATAATATAAAGTCATTAATTATTAAAATAAAATGTAAAAAACTTAGTTTATAGTGATTTAAAAATATGCAATATATTGGATCAAACTTAAAACTTTACAAAAATTGATCAATATTTATTTTAAAACCTAATAAATATGATCATGGAAAAAAAATGTGCATATCGGTAAGTTTTTTTTCAAATTGTGCAAAAAGTAAAAAAATTCACGATTACATTACAACCGTTACGCTCGGCTTTTACACCTCAACAAGAATCACATCGCCACCAATTCTACGATCAGAATCGCTTTTACAAAACCTTGGTTAAGAGAGAGAGAGAGAGAGAGAGAGAGAGAGAGATGGTGGAGCTTCGACA
Source organism: Camellia lanceoleosa (assembly GCA_025200525.1). Classification (NCBI taxonomy): domain Eukaryota; kingdom Viridiplantae; phylum Streptophyta; class Magnoliopsida; order Ericales; family Theaceae; genus Camellia; species Camellia lanceoleosa. The sequence goes on from CM045769.1 coordinate 113,012,827, forward strand.
TTGCTGAGAGGGTTGAGCCCTATTATCTCATTATGTGCGTATAACATCTCAAATTCAAAATAAGGGTTTTGAAAAAGAGGGAAAGAGGACGTGCATAAAGCTAATGGATTTGGAGGCGTTTATTATAAAATGGTGCCGTTTTGTTTAAAGGAATATGCAGCATTTACAAAACGCCATTAAATATTAATGATAGCGACGTTTAAAAAAACGTCGTTAAAAAAAATGCCACCATATTCTCTTTTTCCTGTAGTGATATATATATATGTGTGTGTGTGTGTGTGTATTATAATTTATATACACGTAGTTTCAGGATTTGAATGGAATAAAAAAATTGCAACAACTAATCATATCCTTTGTAGATATTATAAATAAAGTTGTATTATGTTACTTGATTTTTTTTTTTATTATATGAGATGTAAAAAGGTCACCAAAAAAAAAAAAAAAACTTGATTTATGTTGGAAGGTAGAAAAGAAAATTAATTATTGAAAATATCAAAAATATGTAAATGAAAAATGTATAGTCCGGTTTGATTTGATTTTGACCTATAAGATTTGAGTTTATGAATAAGATATGATTTTCATTTTTTAAATATAAGCCTGGCCCATGCCAGCCTATTAACTTGTCAAAACCCAAAAGTTCAATCAATATATAAAATTTAGACACAATAATTACACATGCAGGGCTCCTCTTCTTTGTCCAAAACTACTTCCTCCGCTATACATAGGTCGAGCAAGGAATCAAGATAATCCGTAATCCGATCCGGTCTAGTCCAATCCAATAGGATTGATTGGTTTTTGAATCCGTTGTTCGATTTTAGATCGAAATTTAAAAATCAGAGGCCATGGATCGATTCAGATTGAACCTCACAGCTTGGATTGGAATGGATCCGACCGTATACATTTAGTCTCTATTTATACCATATACCCTCCCACATAATATCGCTTCTTGTTTCATACAAAAGCTAAAACACCAACCCCGATTCACCTCACAAGCCGCCACTCACTCACTCATTGCTACCTTTCACACTCACATCTCTCTCTCTCTCTCTCTCTCTCACACTCTTCGATCATCCATCTTCAATCATCCATTTTAGATCTTTAACCTCACACGCCGCTCACTCACTCACTCACTACCTCACACACACACACACACATACACACACACACACACACACACTCTCTCTCTCTCTCTCTCTCTCTCTCTCTCTTCTCTTTCTCTGACACCCTTAGATCCTCCATCTCCGATCATCATCCATCTCAGATCGATAGCTGTAGCTCTCTCTCTCTCTCAATGAGCTCCCTCTCTCCATATATATATATATATTATATATATTTTTTTGTAGGAATCATGTTCTGTTTGTGTAACAAGCCCGCGGGGGAACTCTTGCAATACACGGACTTTTTTGTTTGTTATGCGTTCTAAATCAACCAAAGAGTCCAACTCTGGCAAATCGTTTTGAAAATAAACAGATTTTTTGAAAAGTAGTGCCAAACATGGACTGCTTTGCTAGATTACAGAGTCGCCACCTAAATATTTTAAAATGGGAAATTTAGGAAACCCCGACTCGGTCTCAAGGCCACGCGTGTCCGCTATCACCAAAGTAGTCTTGGCTCGAGCTTGGGTACGATCGGGAATGTCACTATGAGCACTCTTCGCCTCGGTCCAAGACCGCCTCTACTAACCGTGATACCCAATTTTGAAAACGCTATATGTTCTTATTCCGGTTATTAGCCTAGAATTACTACGTTATGACAAAGAAACAAGTATAGACCAAATCGCTTAATTTGGAAACAAACATTGCATATCCGCTCGCTTTTGAAAACGCTGGAATTTGCTACTGCAAGTAGGCTAAAACACGGATTTCAATGGGTTTCCCCAACTCAAGCAATCCAACCTCCACCCACAGGCATTCAAACAGTTTATCTCACATAAGCACTTAGCCGCATGGTGAGCATACTGTTATGTTAACATCCACATGCATGCGATATGCTAAAGCATAAATACTTACATCAGACTGCGTACAAAACAATAAATTAGTTACCCAACATGCATGCCCTATTTCATGCTAAATGGCTAATGCAACACAGCCGAAGATGCAATTTAGAGTAGGCTCGCCTAATCCTGAAGATGGCATGTGAAATGCACTTTATTCGATGCACGTATTCAATTTGGAATTGAAAATACAATGCAGTTTGTATGATGTACCGAGTCCAATGCATGTCAACAAATGCATGGATGCACGCATGCTATCATACTGTATGCTAATTTAAATATGCCTTAATCTACCATCATAAGCAGGTAAATAAAAGGGAAGAAAGAGATGGGAGGTTAGAAGACATACACACACCCACACACACTTATTACAATTATGCCCTCGCACAGAGGGACCCAAAAGAATAATACAGATAATTAACTACGCAAGCTAATTAAATATTACAAATAGCCTAATTAGTTGACAAACTAACTAAACTAAGAAAAACAGTAACCCGCCTCGGGAGGAGAGCCAAACGCAAAGACGCGTTTCGTCTTGCTCGGATTTGCACTGCCATGCCTAGATCGCTTCTTTCCTTGCTCGCTTTCAAACCGCCAAAGTCTCGTAACTACTTCAAGGCACTAGGGATACCACCGCTAGGGAAACACCACCGCTGAAGTATGTGGCCACCGCGTAAAATGAACTCATCGGTCGATAATTTAATGCCTAGGCACTAAATGTTGCCGATCGGCATCAATGTTCTGCAGAACTCGCAACTCACAAAGAAATAGAGGGCAAAATCTTGCATGGCAATGTTATTCAAGCAATGTATGCACCAAACACACTCCTTATCATGTTTGTGACTCAAAGGGCATGTGCCTCGATTCTGCCACCAATCACGATTCCCATGCATGATGGCCCAAAGGATCAAATGTGCACTTTCAATCTCAAATGCATGCAAACCAAACAAACCAAAATCCCAATCCCTATCACCAAATCAAGGGACAAGGAATGCATGTTGATGCAATGCAACCTAGTCATGTTAGCTATCATGCAATATGAACAATGCCATGTACTTATGCAAAGCATACAAGCAAACATGAGGTAAGCATGCAAGCAAGCAAATGATGGTCTTAAACATGACTTAGGCAACTCTAAATATGCCTAAAATCAGTGGCCAAAGTGCCCAAAAATGAAGGCTAATCACGCATGCACACATGCACATGTTAAGGTACCAACTTAAGCATCAAGTGAGCAAGCTTTAAGCACACTTAAAGGAAGCTAAACATGGACAATTAGCATACATAGAAAGCTCCGAAAATTATGCAAAACATGGTGCCAAACCAAGCAACAAAATAGACTAAGCATGCAACAAATGGCCCAAGCATCCAAGGCAAACCAAAGGAGACCTAAACCATGGCTAAGCCAACCAAGCCTCACAAGGCCAAGAAGGCTTAAAACAGGTCTAAGGCAGCCTTAGACCATACAAATGGGACCTCCTAGATGGCATCTAAGTGGTTCTAGAGCAAGGCATACACAAAGGTCAAGGCATAAGGCATACAACATATGCATTCAAAGCTTCAAAGAGACATGCAAGGCAATCAAACAAGCATGTCCAAGGGACTGAAATTGCATGCTAAATGGTTCCAAACCATTGAAAATAATGCAAACAAGGCATGCTACACATTTATGCACTTAAGGCCAACAAGCCAAACATGCAAAGAGGCTATACAATGCAAGCTAGGGTCGATCAAAATAACTATGGACAGACCTCATTCATGGCAAAATAAGCATACAAGCTTCACAAATGTAAGCCTAAAACATGCTAGAAACAAAGGCACACAACCTAAGACATGTTAAGGGATCACAAGGCATTACATGGCAACTATGCTAAGCATGCATAAGGGACCAAAACCAACTCTTAGCAATGTTATATCATGGCATAATAAACATAAAATGCATCCTAGACATGCTCAACACACACACCAACAAAGGCTTCCTCAAGAGGCCAAAACTTGTCCTTTTCAAGGACAACAAGGAGAGGGGGTGGCCCTCTTCTTGGGACTTCAAGGCATTATCTACACCATCAAATCCTCAAGATTTCAGTGGTGAAGAGACCCGAACACCAAAATCCCGGAGCTCAACAAAATAGCACAAAAATGAGGCCTCTCAAGGCCTAAGAGGGGCCAAACTTCCCCAAAGCACAAAGCACCCTTAATAAACTATCAAGAGGACTAAAAAAAAACTTTTTTGTATTAAACACCAAACACAAAAACAGTTCAAATATAGGTAAAATGGAGTGCAAGAATGGGGTATATAAAGCAAGTTTCTCACCCTTGTTGACCTTCTTCACAAGTGTTGATGTTGTCACCTTGGGCTCAAATCTAGCCAAGAACACCAAGAACAACCTCTTGGAACCTCAAGCCAAGGGAAGGTGAAACACTAGGTGCTTGTGTGCAATAATGTGGACTAAAGCACCTAGTGTACAAACAAGAGAGAAAAAAAAAGATATAGGATAGATATAGAACTCAAACCCTAAAACCAGAGCTTCTCTGAGGTCTTTTCTCTCCAAAATGTCTAACTCTCCAACCCTTGAGCCGAGAGGAGGAAGGGTTCTCTTATAGGCAACCAAACTTACAAGTTAAGCCACCAAGAAGCTCATCCCTCCATGCACGTGTATGGAGGGAAAGAAGATGCAAGACTGCTGTCTTAAAATATCTCAAAAAGCAATCAACAAGAGTTTTGGGCAAAAATGTCATTTTGCCAAAAAAGAGTGCCGACCGGCAACAAATTGTGCCGACCGGCAATATACATTGCCGGTGGCAACACAAAACCAGCCGATGGCCTCTAGCCACTGCCGGTGGTGCAAGGGGATGTCTCACAAGGCATCCTCTGCCTTTCCAAGGCAAAACACAAGTGTTTGGTGTAAAACCAGACACAAACAGTCGAGTTCGGAGATCCTGAGGCAAGGCGCGTAGCCGAGAACTCCGGAAACTCCAAACGAACACAAACATGGATGATCACCGGGTGTTCAAACGGTGACGTCCAGGTCTTGAGGACGATCAAAAATGGGGTGTCTACGGTTTGCTGATTTTTCCAGCTCCAGATTTGTCACATTTGATGAATAAATCTATTTGATGTCTTTGATGATCTGTTTGACGATTTTTCCATCTTGTGTTTTTACGTCTTTGATGATGAATAACATTTTTAATTTATTTGATTGCTCTGTTTTTTAAGCCATATTATTATTTGATAACTCTTATATTTTGTTTTTGTGAGAATCATGTTTTGTTTGCTGATTTTTCCAGCCCTAGATTTGTCACATTTGATGAATGTTCTATTCTATTTTGTTTTTAAGCCATATTATTATTTTGTCACATTTGATGAATGTTCTATTTTGTCACATTTAATTCAATCCAACACTCTACTTTGTGTAATGTATATCCAGCTTTAGGAGAATTCTACTATGATTATGTTTTTTAGAAATTAAAATGTTCTATATTTTTTTGTTATTTAAATATGTGAATCCGTGGTCCTAAACCGATCCAATTCGTGTTTAAACAAATTGGTTCGGATTGGTTCCATGATTTAACCAAATTGGATTGGTTCCAATTTTTCAGGAACCGTAGATAACGGATTGGTCTTGGTTTTATCCCAATCCAAACCAATCCGAACCATGATCACCCCTACCTATACACATACATGCGCATCTAGTAAAAAAATTAATCAATAATAAAAATGAACTTTCAAAACCAACACACATATATAATAAAAAATTATTAAATAGTCTCGGATTATGTGATATTTCTTCTTCTGATCAATACAAAACTGTAATTCAAACTAAGTGAATTATTATTTAACAAAAGTGAATTACCATATATCTTACTATCGTTTAAAAAAAAAGAAAATTCCCACTATCATTGTAAACCCTAGCATTGTTGGCAAATAATTTCTGATGGAGAATATAATAAGGGCGGCAATCAAGTTAAATCCTAATATTTGGAATGTTGGACCAGTTTGTCCTGACATTTTTTTGAAGAACTGGAAGGTCCTATTTTAAGTGTAAAGACAAGACTACCCATGATTTGGGCGCGTGGGGTTCGAAAAGTGAGGGTTAATTTGGGGGCGGTGTTTATGTGCAATTTACGGAAAAGTCCAACAGTGAACTGGGGAGATCGAATCCGCAACGGTGAATGCGGAATAGTGTTGGATTTGTTGTGATTTTGGGTGATCGAATCCGATGTTTCAGTGTTTTCTAGCGCGGATTTAGTGTGATTTTGATTTAAGGTTGGTAATGTTGATGTTGTTGATGAAATTAGAAGTCCACTATGATTGTAAACCCTAGTTGCCCAATCCAATAGTTGATTACATCTGTCCTTCAAAATACGTCGTGAACGTCATTGGGGAGGGTTTGACCAAGGTTTGGAACGTATCTCCAACAGTGTAGCAGACAGGTAGACATTGCCGTCCACGGAAAACAATTGTGGAGAACATGGCGCAAGGTATGGGTTTTTATTTGATGTAAGGGTGGGTTTTTATGTTATTATATTGTGTGTAAACGTTAACAATGACTTGGTAGTCTGGTTTAATTTTGGTTATAAAGGAATAAGGCATTGTACATTGGTGTTTGGTACTTCTGAGTGTGACAATTGTGAGGGTGTTGTTTGGTTGTAAAGTAGTTTGGTGTATTCGTGTGGGTATTCAAGAAGTGGGTGTTGTTCTGTGTTGAATACAACATTATGGTGGGAATGTTGGTTGTGAGTTAAGGTGGTTGGGGGGACCCCTATTTGTTGGGCATGTTAAATTACTTGTTGATTCTTATTTATTTATTTTTTTTTTTTTTACAACAGGTGGTTCAAGTGGTTAAAGTAATGTATGTATGTTGGTTTTACACGTATAGTATGTAACTTTGTTGGCACGTATTTGGGAGACGATCGTTGTGTATGAGATACGGGGACATTATATTAGTGTTATTGTTGAATGATTGAAGTGTAATTGTGTTTTGATGGAGCTAATATGGGTTTTAAGTTTGAATCTGTATGTGTTTTACATGTACAGATGTGGTAGTTTATTTTGGGTAGGGGGCCTCTGTTTTATGCCCAAGTAAAATTGATGTTGGTTGTATATTGGTGTTTAATAGTTAATGTAAACATTTGTTCATTTTAGTTGTGAGCCGCTTTGGTTGCTTATGGCGTGTGAAACTGGTGATATGTTTTGTATGGTAATGTAGTAATTTTAACATTGTTGCAGGCAGTTCAAGCAAAGTAGGTGTGAGATGCAATCGTCAGGAGAGAAGTCCACGCTCACGTTCTACGATGCAGACGTCAACCCGTTTGGCAACAAAGAGGCAAGCAAAGCTACCATTCAAAAAATCTGGACTACTGGCACAACCTGGCAGGAAAGGTGTTGTAGACACAATAAGTTAATGTACCGCTCAATGTTTCCGTGTTATAAAAAGCGGCAGAACTTCGCTTTGGTCGGGTCACGTAAAACAATTAAAGAAGACACCTTTTTGGCTCATGATTGCTGCAATCCGAGTACATAATTTGGATCCCAAAGCGTCTATAAAGTGTGATGCGACCGTGTGTCGATAATTGAACATACAATCCGGCTTGGTGAGAAGTTTTACGTTGGTGGAAGAAGGTTGCCTCTATGTAACAATGACGTCCGATTGGTTTTTGGAATTCAGTGTGGGAAGGACAAGTTAAATTTGACGCATTATGGGAAGCCACCTTCTGATTTTATCCAACGACAGTGTCCAAACGTCAATAGGCTTTTCGCGAAGGTTATCAAAGACTTACTTATGGTGGCAATACAGGGGAGCACAGAACGTGATGAAGAAGACGTTGCGAAATTGATGTGCCTATACATATGTGGAAGTTATTTTTTGCTATGGCGGGCGAGTCAATTGGATGGGCCTTTGTGCGAGTGATTGACAAATTGGAAACGTTGTGCCAGTACGATTGGATAGCAACCATACGTAACGCACTGATTGGATCGTTGAACGAAATGCACGGTAGGCCGGAAAAAGTTACCGGATGTGTTGTAGCATTACTGGTATGTGTAGTAGTTTGTAAGTATGGTAGTGTACATACAATTTAAAACGTAACTTCAAAAACTTCATGCTTTTTATAACAGTATCTATATCTCCATTACTGCAGTTTCTCCTTTGTGAGCACACATCAATTGTGGAACCGGATAGGCGCGAAGTGTCACCACAGTTTTGTCGATGGAACATTCGAAAATTCGTAGGGAAATTGAAAGGTGTTGAACTGTCAATTGAGGGTTCCATTGAGGTATTACTTACGACTTGTTGCTGATTTGTCGTTCATGTTAGGTTGAAGTGTAATTGAAGTAGTGTAAATCTTTATTGGTTTTTTTTTCAACGCAGGTTAATACTGACAAACTAAATGGGACGATCATCGAACGGTATTTTGTGAAAGTATTAAAAGATGCGACTGTAACTGATGATAAGGGTGTACATGTGTTTGAGGTACAGCCGGTAAGTACGTGGGATATGGGTGTTGGTAATGTGGTTGCTGACGCAATTAATGTCGAAGAACCAAGTTTGGATTGTTGGCAACGAGATTCGCCAAATGGGGTCAGGACTAATTAGAGCAATATTTACCTACATGGGATTTATTAGTAATTTTTCCATATAATAATCAACAATTATTGGAAATGTCTTTAATTATTCTAAGGAAGCTTTTTTCATAAATCCATCTTTAATTACTTATGTTCTAATTAATCCAAAATTTATTTTAATATTCCACTTAGTCCTGTCCTAAGTAAAAAGACAATATTAACCTTTTCTTCATATCAGATCATACGCGCCTTTTTTCTCTCAACTCTACCATTTTCTTTTTCCCCAAATTAGAACCCTAACGTTGAACTCCTTCTTGTTCGACGAAAACCTTACGATCGGCGATTCCTGTTCATTCCGGCGACAAAAATCACGAAACGCTGTTCATTCCGGCAACATTGATTGCCAAGAACAATCAATTTCGGCAATCGAGATCGCCGATAACTCTTCATTCCGGCAACTACGATCCTCACTCCAACCGATATCTACAATGGTGAACAAAGGTAAGTTATTTTCTTCAATTTTATACTATTTTCTAACATTAAATCCACTAGTTCATATTCTTTCATTAAATCCTGAATATTCACATTTCAATGTTTTAATGTTTAATGTTTATTGGATTCGACATTTACACTTTGAAAATTACAAATTATAATTTTCTTCTTTATGAATGCTCTGTTTTTCATGTCACATTTATGAATGCTCTGTTTTTCAGCTTTAGTGTTTAGGGACTCAACATTTAGGAATGTTTATGAATGCTCTGTTTCTCATTGTGAATATTGAAATTCTGTTTTCCAATGCTAACATTTTGTGTTTCAAATATGAACAATTATGTTGAGTCATATTGTTGAGATTACAATAGACTCAAAACACCATTCTTAGTATTTGGAATTTGTTTTAACATTTCATTGATTATGTTCAGTGAATTGTCACATTGCTAACATTTGTGTTTGAAATATGAATCTTCTCATTGTGAATATTTGGAGTTTCTTATCCATGTTACATTGATTATGTTGACTCACATTGTCAAAGTTTTCATTTGACATTCATGATTAAACTATAAGTCTTCCCATTGTGAATGTTTGGAGTCTAATTTTCATGTTACATTGAAAATGTTCAATTATATAGTTGATATTCCAATATTCACATTCTTCATTCACAATAATGTGCTAATTGTTTTTGACTAGGAATTTTCTCATTGTTAGTATTTTGAGTCTAATTTTCATGTCACATTGATTATGTTGAGTGAATATTCACATTGTCAAAATTCCATTATTGATATTCGTGTTTGAAACATGAATCTTCTCATTGTGAATGTTTAGAGTTTCTTACCCATTTTACATTCATCACGTCAAGTCACATTATCAATATTCCATGGTTGACATTTTGTGTTTCAAGTATGAATGTTCACATTGTGAATGTTTCGAGTCTAATTTTCATGTTACAATGAAAATGTTCAATCGTATACTTCATATTCCAATATTCACATTCTTCATTCACAATAATGTGCTAATTGTTTTTGAGTAGGAATTTCCTCATTGTTAGTATTTCGAGTCTAATTTTCATGTCACATTGATTATGTTGAGTGAATGTTCACATTGTCAAGATTCCATTATTGACATTCGTGTTTGAAACATGAATCTTCTCATTGTGAATGTTTAGAGTTTCTTATCCATTTTACATTTATCATGTCGAGTCACATTATCGATATTTCATGGTTGACATTTTTTATTTCAAGTATGAATGTTCACATTGTGAATGTGTGGAGTCTAATTTTCATGTTACAATGAAAATGTTCAATTATATAGTTGATAATCCAATATTCACATTCTTCATTCACAATAATGTGCTAATTGTTTTTTGAGTAGGAATTTTCTAATTGTTAGTATTTTGGGTCTAATTTTCATGTCACATTGATTATGTTGAGTGAATGTTCACATTGTCAAGATTCTATTATTGACATTCATCATGTCGAGTCACATTATCGATATTCCATGGTTGACATTTTCTATTTCAAGTATGAATGTTCACATTGTGAATGTTTCGAGTCTAATTTTCATGTTACAATGAAAATGTTCAATCGTATACTTCATATTCCAATATTCACATTCTTCATTCACAATAATGTGCTAATTGTTTTTGACTAGGAATTTTCTCATTGTTAGTATTTCGAGTCTAATTTTCATGTCACATTGATTATGTTGAGTGAATGTTCACATTGTCAAGATTCCATTATTGACATTCGTGTTTGAAGCATGAATCTTCTCATTGTGAATGTTTAGAGTTTCTTATCCATTTTACATTCATTTTGTCGAGTCACATTATTGATATTCCATGGTTGACATTTTGTGTTTCAAGTATGAATGTTCACATTGTGAATGTTTCGAGTCTAATTTTCATATTACATTGAAAATGTTCAATCACATAGTTGATATTCCAATATTCACATTTTTATTCAAAATAATGTGCTAATTGTTTTTTAGTACAAATTTTCTCATTGTTAGTATTTCGAGTTTATTTTTCATGCCACATTACTTATGTTGAGTGAATGGTCACGTTGTTAAGATTCCGTTATTGACATTCATGCTTGAAGCATGAATGTTGTCATTGTGAATGTTTAGAGTTTCTTATCCATTTTACATTCATTTTGTCGAGTCACATTATCGATATTCCATGGCTAACATTTTGTGTTTCAAGTATGAATGTTCACATTTTTAGATGCTGTCATATTCTCTAATTCTTTACATATTATCTATGAGTGATGCTATGAAATTTGGTCCTCATCAATATTCATTTTAATAGCACTGTTAATTACTCATTCCTCTTAATGTCTACTCCCTATTTTTGTTTAACATTTTCTTGACAGATGTTATGTCAACACCAAAGACAAAAATAAAAAAAGAAGAAACCCATGAGGAAGAGACAGCTCCACCTGATGTGAAACCCAACGTCAATATGAACAAAGTGAACTACCGTTCAAACATGACTGGCTTGGTAAAGTTAATGTCAACAACAAAGTTCACTCATGGGCAGCTGAAATGTTTGAAGAGAACTCCATTTTGGATGATGTTTGATGCATTGATAAACACAAAAATTGAACTATCATCATGCATGAAATATGACGATGTGATAGCAAAGATTATAAAGACATACAACCCTGCATCAAATTGTTTCAAAATTGGCCCCAAATCTGTCAAATTGTCTGCACATGACATCAAATTAATTTTTGGAATAGATCATGGATCTGTGCCAATGGAAATCGTGATATGGTTCAAAGCCAACATTTGGACTTATTGGCAAGAAATGCAAGGACACATAGAGGCTTACATCGAAAAATATCCGATCTTTGATCGATGATGCATTGGTTGGGAGAAAGAAATCAGATAATGAGGAGGTTGCTAGGTTGATAAGTTTGTATGCTTGTTTAAAGCTCTTTTATTCCACAACTGGCGAGACAATTGGATGGGCATACTATCAACACATGGAGCATTTGGACAAGATGAGGGAATATGATTGGGCAGAAACCATCAAGTCCACATTAATGAATTCCATTGAACTTCATCATCAACGTCCAGAACGAGTGACTGGCTATGTTATGGCTTTAATGGTATGTAATACTACTTTCACTCACATAACTATTAATGTGTACGTCTGAAACGATACATTCACATTAGTTTATAATCATAATTTTTTTTTGACATGCATATTAACTGATTATGTGTTATGGCTTCATTGTCACATTGATTATGTTCAGCCATATTGTTGATATTCCAATAGACTCAAAACACCATTGTTAGTATTTGAAATTTGTTTTGACATTTCATTGATTACATTGAGTGAATTGTTATATTGCTAACATTTGTCTTTGAAGTATTAATCTTCAAATTGTGAATGTTTGGAGTTTGTTTTTCATATTACATTGATTATCTTAAGTCACATTGTCAAGGTTTTGTTTTTACATAAGTCTTCCCATTATGAATGTTTGTAGTCTAATTTTCATCTTACATTGAAAATGTTCAATCATATAGTTGACAATTTGTTACATTTTATGTAGTATTGGCTGTGTGAGCATACGAAAATAGTGGAACCAACTTTGCAAAATGCAGCACATCGATTTCTCAAATGGAATCTAACAAAACTTCACAAGAATGTGAAAAATTTGTCTTTCTCGTCAATCAATGCTGATGAGGTTAGATACCAACATTATCCAATGTGAATAATATTATTTATTGTCCTAAAACTAACAATAATCTCTATTACCAGGTTTATATAGAGAAACTCATACCGATGCATCGAGAGCAATAATCGCTGGCGCAAACAATAATTCGGGATGAGGAGAATCAAAAAGATGCACTTGACAATATTATTTATCATGAAGTCAAAATTGAGGAAGAAATGGATATGAGCATACAAGACGATGACATTGATGAGGCATTTGATACAGACTTTGGCAATGAAGCAGAATTTCAGAGCAATGAACATGATGAAGCCAATATTGAGGAAGGTGCAGAGACTCTTGCATATCTACATGCACATGGGGTGCATCAAGTCGTTGTGTCAAAGGTTGCTCAGGACAATATTATAGCGAAAATGGTTGCTGACTATCAAAAAGCATTAGACCTCATCAAGAAACTACAAATTGAGAACCGGAATCTGCAGGCAGCAAATGACATGAAAGACAAAATCATCTTGAGCCGAAACATTAATATGTAACCAGAAGGAGAATCCAACAGTTCAGAATGAGTTATCCACTCTCAAACATACAATTGATAACAAGAATGCAGAGATAGAAAGGCAAACCAACTCCATAATTGACCTCCAAATTGAGAAGACTATACTCCAGCTTGATAAAACTATGCTAGAAGATAAAATTGATGATGATGCAGTACATGCTGTCACACAACAAATAAACCAAGAGACTATGGATGTGGAACTGAAGCAAAATTTGAAGAAGAAGACCCAAAAAACTCCTACATCTTTGGTGAAGCGCATCAAAATCAAAAAAAGGAAAGAATTGAAGTTGCCTGATTTTCAATATCAAGACAAAAAAGGTGACAAACAGAAAAGGAAGTTCGAAAATTTGGAACAAAATGACATTGAGAAGCAATGTGAAATTCTAGATCCATATTTTGAAGGCTATTTGCACAAGCTTCGAGACATCAAGCGTCCTAAACATAATAAGCTTAGGGTCATCCAACAAATATCAGGTTTGGAAGATCATATCTGAACAGGACAAGCAAAAAATAAAGAATATGCACAAAAATGGAGGTTACGAGTAAGCATATTTCAAACAACTTCTATATCTTTACATGCCATCCTTGTCTTATTATTTCTAAACTCTAAATGTAGGCTAACTGTTTGGCGAGGAAGCACCAAGGAGACTTACGTTTTCTATGATGATCTTGAGTCAATAATTCAAGACAAGTCCATAACAAACAATGTATGTTGCTTTGTACATTGTCCATTAAAGGTTATATATATTAACATTCACATCATAATCACATTAACATTGAATATATACAGGTCATAGATGCATATGCAGAAATTTTAACAAGAAAGCAGGAATCAATGGTGACAGATTCACAACAATTTGACAAATCATTCTTTTTCAACAGCTTGTGTTTGGTATAATTTGTTTTTTTTTTTTTTTTTTATCCTGAATTAAAAACAAGTTTAATTCCTTATTTATAAAACTAATTACTAACAAAGTGCTGTCAATGTTTACAGAGCATGATTAAAGATGAAAAAGTAGAACTACAAACCAAATTCATTGATCCTCACATCAAGCAAGCAAATTAGTACCGATATTTGCACTTTCCACTCCACTTTAAGTATCATTGGACCATAGTAGTGAGCAACATGGATGATGGAGTGTGGAAGCACTACAATTCAATGAGGCCCAGAGATGGTTCTGAAGACATACACTTAGCTCAAGCAAACATAGTGGTAATTCCAATATTTCATTCAATAATATGAAAAAATGTACATATTGAGTTACATATCAACGTAGTTAAAATACTATCTATTCTACACATCTAATCATATTCACAATCACAGAAAACATATATCGAATCACATATTCAGAAATTGCTCTCCACATCGGATATGGCAGATATATTAACACCCTCAGATTATCTCAAGCCATTGCAATCGCCCATGCATGCCCTCAACAAGACCCAAATTCGTAAGTATTTACAATTAATATTCTCATTGACATAGTAGCTACAACCAATGTGAATATAACAAAATATTGATTCTTCCTTCTTCTTTTTTTTTTTCTCATACAGTCTTAATTGCGGAGTTGCACTTTGCTACATAATGAGGCAACATGCCCTTCATGAACCAATTGAACCTGTGCTGGACAAGGAAGCTTGGCTTGCTATGAGAGCTCTATTAGTTGAAGCATTCCTGAATGATCCTGAAAGAACAAATCATCCAAGTTTTGTTGTTGACACCAATGAGGATGCATCTCAGAACTAGACTTCTTTTGATGTATTGATGAAACAATGTTAACATCAGCTTTTGTCCAAGTACAATATGTTTTGTATATAATATACCACTCACTAACATGTGAACTTGGGTATTGTTAGTTACTAAACAATCATTCCACAAAGATGTTGATATGAATAGCTATATACATTTTCTCTACCAAGAAATGTACTTTTAATATCAATGTTCTTTCTTGGTCTTATTCATGGTGTATGAGTATTATTAGTCATTATATGTGTTTGATAAATACAACACAATGTGAAAGTTTACATATGTATATCATATGCTCATCCTGTCAACACATATTGGGAATATATGTAACTTTTCTACATTTTATTTTGCAAAACATCAAAACAAACTATTTCAAAAAAAAATGTAAAGAGACTACAAAATTACAAATTTCATAGAATCCATCGCTAACAATGTGAACTTTCACAATGTACATATAACAATGTGAACTTTCACAATGTTAACTTTTTATTGACACATTGTATCAAAATATGAAATTTAACATTAAGAAGCTTGCTCCAACAAGTACACTCACACATGAACTACTAAATTGTTTACTGATGCAAATATATGTAACATTCACAACACTATGTTATTTATCTAAAACAAATTCTACACTATAAATACTCACAACTCAACATAATATTCACAACGATATCCAACACATGAACCAATACTCACAACTCAACATAATATTCACATGAACTCTATTATTTCATCTTTAACATTCACAATGTGAACATTCAAAAAAAAAAAAAAAAACTACAAAATGACAAATTGCATAGAATTAATGAATCCCTTCTTATTCAAAAATTGTATCGAAATACAAAACAAGTACACCAATGTATCAACTAATAAAATGTGTATCCAATGCAAATGTATATAACATTCACAACGGTATCTTATTTATCTAAAAAAAAAAAAACACTGTAA
This sequence comes from Camellia lanceoleosa, assembly GCA_025200525.1. Taxonomy (NCBI): domain Eukaryota; kingdom Viridiplantae; phylum Streptophyta; class Magnoliopsida; order Ericales; family Theaceae; genus Camellia; species Camellia lanceoleosa. The sequence continues at coordinate 113,028,814 of CM045769.1, forward strand.
ATGTTCAAAACTAAATGTGAAATTCACAATGTCCACCAACCATCAACCAATATAACTCTGTATTGGTTCTTTACAAGACTTCCGATTGTGCCTGCCCATCTTTCCACATCTGCCACACCTGATTTGACTTACTTTTTCCCCTCAAGATGGTATTCTACTTTTCGCCTACCACCGCCGCTTTTACAATTGGAGGTAATATGATGAAATCGCTAGAGCAAAAAGTCGGTTTCTCCACATATGGTATTGGGAAAATAGCCACGATATGCTTCCCTATAATTCTCTACATGAAAATATTTTTCAACACAATCATTAAGATTATATACACTCCTTTTGGATAGCCGCAAAAGATGTTCACAAGGAAATCCATTTATCTCGCCATCGTAGCAAGAATGCATACGTCATTCAACATCAACCATAATCGATGGAAACGAATGCACCTCGAACACATCATCATTAGCTTTACTCACATTCCATGACCTACTAGAACTGAATGAATCTTGGAGGTTAGTCTCAAAGGTAGGGCAAATAATTCCATTCCACTTGTTTGCAATATCCATTCGCTCTGACATTTGACACATTATTTGATTCCGGATAGTATCAACCAATTTTGTTATTGGAAGATTTCGTGCTTCTTTAATCCAATTGTTGAATGATTCAGCAGCATTGGATGTTATCTCGCCATATCGTTGTCCCCTAACACATAACAGCAAAAATTGTCACAATTTAATACCATATGTAACATTTCACATTGTTATAACAACACAAAAATATAAACAATGTACATATAACCATCATTATATTCCATGAAACAAACAATTGTACACACTTTACCTAAAGTAAGCATTTGCCCAATGTTCTGGTTCTAACCCTGACAAGAAGTTATATGCTCGTTGCTTCCCCTCACCCTTCAACTCTTCTAGTAATGCATGAAAACCTGTCACAGTAGGTTCATATGCACAATCACCCAACTTTTGTATTAAGTGTTCCTTGAAACCATTCTCCATACCCTTCAACTTGTCCCTAAAATTATTCTTTAGGTGTTGTAAACACCATCCATGATATACTGATGGGAATGCCTTTGGCATTGCTTCCAAAAGCCCTAGATTGCAATCAGATACAAATGTCATGCGCCTATCATTAGCAATTACTTTTGACAGCTCATATAAAAACCATGACCAATTCGATTCACTCTTGAATCAACAATTGCAAAGGCTACTAGAAACAATCCTAAAACAAAACCAATGTTAATAAATACAACTCACACACAAAAAGTAAACAAATGTAAAACTTCACATCACAAAACTAAACAAACCTTGGTTACCGCTTTTAGTCAGCCGCCGCAAGCAATTGCCCTTTGTATCTCCCTTTAAAAATGTTCCATCAAGAAAAAGCAAAGGGCTTACAATATTTGAAGCCATTTATGCACGCAACAAAATGCTACAAAAAACCTTTTAAATTGACTAGTCTTCAAATCATAGTCAATATTGATATGACTTCCAGGATTATAATGCTTAACAGCATCACCATACCATCTCAGTTGGTCAAACGATGTAAAGTAATCACCATGCATAGCCTCTCTCGCTTTCTCAACACCTAACCATGCTACATGGTAGCTGATATCAAGTCCATAGTCTGCCTTGAAAGTATACGCCACATCAGTGGGACGCGTTAGTGGTCTGTCCCTAACACGCTCAGATACAACATTTGACACCAAATCAGAGCTGAGCCTTGGATTTTTTGAAGTACGAACATCAGCACCACAACTATGTATCTTAGTCCATCTCTTAAGGTAGAAAAATTGGTTTGCTCTTTGGACTCTACCATGCACGCATTCACAAACATCCCCTATCATCTCTATGTGAGCATACAAAGAATAATTGCTAGAATCGCTTCTTCAAATATTTGAATTTAAACCCACATTGCAATCAGATATTTGCATAAAACAAGATTTAAACTCAAATGCTCCTCTTGTGAAACATTGACCAACATGCGTAATACCATTTGCCCAAATCAAGACAACAAAACCTTCTCACTGGTCCACAATATCTACGAAGCAAATTTGTTTGATTCTCATCTTCAATGCATGGATTTACTAAACTACTATGTCCATCAGTGCCCAATTTTTGCTCAACAACAACATCAATTCGTTCAACTCCAATTGATTTACCAAGCAATAACATGTTTTGCAATTCCTCATTGTTATCCAAATGACAATTTGTATACCTCGGCAGTCGGTAAAACATAGTGATTGAATCAACAGACAAATCACACCATTTGTTGCACACACATTTCACTAACTCATCAAAGGAAAATGATTGTACCACATTTATCACAAACATGTTTGACCCATAGCAGCACAACAACAACATGAAAAAATCCATTTATCTCATATCACACTGCAAAATCATCAATAGTATCAATGAAATGTATCAAGATTTTTAAATAGTTCAAATATTCACATCAAAAAAAAAAAAAACTCTACCTCCTCAACAAACAATCATAAGCCCTACATTTATCATCATACACACAACATACAACAAATTTTAAGCTCACAGTATACACACATACATACAATTTTAATTATAAAATTCATATACTGATAGCATGAACTTCCAGTTCACTAAAGGCAAAAACAACAGTTTTTTCAAATACTGATGCAACAAAACTTCATCATTCAAAAATTCATATGAACACAATGATTTCATCACAACAACAAATCAATCACTAATTGCATGACATAAACATCACCGTAATCAATTGATGATAAACAATGAAGAAAGACGAAGAACAACGAAGAACAAAAATGATGATAAACGAAGAAGAATGACAGAACATAACAATGAAGAACAAAATTGATGATGAACAACAATGAAGAACAGAACAAATCAAAACACCAATCTCAAACAAAAACTAACCTTCTCCACAATATCGATCGAAAACCGCATAATCGCAAATCGAAAATCGCAAAGACAAACCACAAATTGCGAATCGCAAGAAACCTAGAACTTCAATAATCGCAAAATCGCCCAATCTATAGCTTCGTAAACTACCAAATCGAAAATCGAAAATGGCAAGGAGAAATCGAATTGCAAAGAATCCTAATCCAAACGCAGATCATCGACTTCCCAAAACTTATATTCAAACAAGCACCTATATATATAAGGGTAAAATGGTCAAAAAAATATATAATAAAACTCAAAATAGGACCTCTGGGTCTACAAGTGTAAACTTTAGGATTTAATAAAATAAAATAAAAAATGAATTGATTGGTATAAGAAAATCTGAAATAGGATTTTCTGGTGATTTTCCCTTATTCTAAAATAGCAATTTACTTGGCTAAAATTTACTCTTTTCATTGATCATGTAAAATTTAAAAATTGTTTTAGGAACCAAATTTTTTTCATAAAAATAAAAATTTGTTATAGAAAAAATATTAGGAAATCACTTTCTGTTGTCATGTGAATCATCATTAAAAAGTTATCCCAAAAAATCACTTAAATTAAAATAATATAAAAAAAAACAAATTTAGCAACAAAATTTTGAAAATATTATTAATAAATGTACTTTTGGACCCAAAGCAATTGGGAACCAAAAAATTTAATTTTTAAGATGAAAATTTGGATGTCATTATTAAATGTCTAATTTTATTACTAAAAATATAGGAATAACACTTGTACAATTAAAGTATTCTAAAAAGTGATTTCATACCTAATTTTTTTGTCTCCAGACTTCAATTGTTAATTGACATGATTGAGGCTTGTACATCTGATTTTGGAGAAGAGTAGACCTATAACGTTGAAAAACTATACAAAAACTATAAATAAATAAATAAATAAATTTATGGATACAAATATGTAGTAGTCTTGGATAGTCTTGGATTATCTATTGTCAAGTCATCTTAGCAGTTTACTTTATTCATGTATTGTCCTTTTGTCCGATTGGTTTCATCAATAAAAAATAAAAATTCTGATAAAATAAAAAAATAAAAAATTCTTAGCTCTTTCCTTTTGTCTTGGACCACAGCCCACCATTGTTGACCTGAGGAGGTAGCCAATTTGAGTTTCATTTCTTCATTGTCTTATCTAATCCCTCCACTCTTCATCTTCCTTCATCATCTCATTTTAAAAAGTGATTTCATATCTAATATGAGAAATGTGTCAACTTTTGACAGTGGGAATACAATTACAAACGATATGTATCAATCGCAGGAATTGTGCCGTTGGTTTTCACTTGCTGAGGTTCAATCAGCCACCAACAACTTCGATGATGCTTTGGTCATTGGGAAAGGCGGATTCGGTAAGGTGTATAAAGGGTTCATCGACGGTGGAGCTACCATTGTCGCTATTAAGCGGTCGAATGCAGAGTCCAAACAAGGGGCAGCAGAGTTTTGGACTGAGATCAAGATGCTTTTCAAGCTCCGCCACACGCATCTCGTGACTCTGATTGGCTACTCTGATGATTGCGATGAGATGATACTCATTTATGAATACATGGCCAATGGGACGCTCGCCGATCATCTCTACAAAAATAGTAGGAAAGGAAACAGGAATGATATTTATCATCTTACTTGGGAGGAGAGGCTCAAGATTTGTATTGATGCTGCCCATGGATTGGACTACCTTCATACGAATACTGAGCAAGGTGTCATACACAGGGACGTGAAGACTACAAACATTCTGTTAGACGAGAATTGGGTAGCGAAGATTTCAGATTTTGGATTGTCTAAAATGGTTAGGACAACCCATACACAAACCCACATTAGTACAAATGTTAAAGGCACATTTGGTTATTTAGATCCAGCGTATTTCTTGACTCATAGACTAACCAAGAAATCAGATGTGTATGCTTTTGGTGTGGTTCTATTTGAAGTGTTATGTGCGAGGCCACCAGTGGATACAAGTGTTGAGGAGGAGGAGCAAATTGGTTTAGCCCTATGGGCTCAAAAATGCATCAAAAAGGGAACCCTTGACCAGATCATTGATCCCTATATAAGAAAACAAATATCACCAAATTGTCTAAAGGTGTTTGCAGAAGTTGCTAACAAATGTTTACATAATTATCCAGAAGGAAGGCCTACAATGCGTGAAGTTGTGGGAAGCCTCATGCGTGGATTGGCATCACAGGGCAATATCCGTTTATCTCGACAAAAGGGAATAATAAGCAATCTGTTTTTGAGTACTGCACATGTAGTGGCTAAAGGTATTGATCTTGGGTGGAGGAAGTGGAAGAACTGGGGTCCTAAGAATGGAGTGTCAGGGCAGTTGTGGAGGGATCTAGTTGAGGATGGTGTCAATCAATCATTCCGTCGTTTCTCTCTGGCAGAGATTCGAGCAGCTACAAATAATTTTCATGAGCTTCTGGTGGTCGGACTTAATCGTGACATCATAGTGTACAGAGCCCATATCAGCAGTAGGAATCTTCATGTGGCAATTAAAAGGTTGAAAGACGGAACATCAAGAGAGAGGAACTTGGACCGATTTAGAGCTGAGATCCAAGTGCACTCCCATCTCCGTCACCGCCACATTGTTTCTTTAATTGGATACTGCATCGATAAGCATGAAGTGATCCTTGTCTACGAGTTTATGGTCCATGGGTCTCTCTACCATCACCTCTATGAAACCAACAAGTATTCACTTAACTGGGAAAAGCGACTTGAGATTTGCATTGGTGTTGCACGAGGACTGCAATACCTCCATGCAGGTACAAGGCAAACAATCATTCATCGCAACCTGAATCCGATCAATATTTTGTTGGACGAGAATTGGAATGCCAAAGTGGTGCCCAAAACTGAACCAAGTACAGGCATCGTGGGATATATGGATCCAGAATACCTTCACAGTGCTAGATTAACTACAAAATCCGATGTGTACTCATTTGGTGTCGTCTTACTTGAACTATTGTGTGGTAGGAAGCCAATGATCTATTCAAGGGACGAGGATCAAGTGAATTTAGTTTGCTGGTTCAAAACTAATGTCAAAATGGGCACCATTGATCAGATCATTGATCCATATCTAACTGACAAAATAGCACCAGAATGTTTGAAAGAATATGTCAAGAATGCTGAAAATTGCGTGTGTGATGAGGGGATTGAGCGTCGATCGATGGATGATGCATTGGGTAACCTCCTGTATGCACTGCAACTGCAGGAGACTTGGCGGAATAGTAATGAACATGAATCAGACAAAATTTCAACTAGCAACAAGTGCATTAGATGTCAAAATGGAGAATCTTGTGCAAGATGCATTGGAGAAGACCATGGTTGGTAGGACATGTTTGGTTGTAGCTCATCGACTATCAGCAGTTCAAAAATTAGACAAAATTTCGGTGATTGACAAAGGGAGGGTTCTCATGATGAGCAGCAAGCCACCTTGAGGTAGGTTGACCGCCGACTGAAGGCTGAAGATGCTAAACTATGACAAATGGAAGTACAACAAAATCAAACTGGGTTTTAAGCAGCTAGCTGCACTATTTGTGGCTAATCATAAGACAAACAAGAAATAGGTCTACTATGTGGTTTACTGGCTCTACATAGGGGTTTTAAATATTCCTTCTTTTAAAGCATAAATGTGATTACACACATCATTATATAGATCTATTTGCAGGTTCTTCTACTTTGTCTCCCCAAGTTACATGTTGTCATGATGGTTGAACTATTATAGCTTTTGTTCAGTAATTAAAATTGTGTTCATGCTTGTATGACAGTGAATAACTTATTCTCAACTTGGCATACTAGTCTCATCCCAACATGTTTTTATTATAATTAAAAATAATATTAAAACTCTGAATATAAAAAAGACCAGGATTATTAAGACAAATGGCATATGGCAGCACAGTTATAGAGGAATTCAAAATATTCAAAAAAATTTAACTATAAAAATCTATCAAATATAATTAAACAGACACATTTATGAGAATAATTATCTGTTGTCCCAGCTCTCTTCTCATCATTGTCGTTGTTTGATTTGGTTATCGAAGGATGACTGATTAGGTGCTAAACAGCAGGAAGGCAAACTTCTTGGCTGCATGAAAAAGAAAAAGAAAAAAAAGAAGGTTAAATAAATCTAGTTGCAGACTTTACATGACATTTCAATTGCTCTCCAGCATCTCAATAGCCTAACTAATGCTCAACCAGACACAAATATTCCTATAGTAGAAAGATTCATACTCTCATTAACTAATAAACACAAGCCTGGTAAAAAAAGAGAGAAAAAAGAGCAGCAGGCATGAATTGTTAGGTTTTTGCTCATCAGTTCTGTGAGACCAGATTCACGTTTATTTTACCTAAAATTTCCTCAGGACTGTTTCTCGTTCCTCGTTCAGATTGCATTGTCTGATTATTTTTCGGGTAATCTAACACGGTAGCACACCTCTGGAATTTATGATGTGCAAACATAAGGCCTTTTCAACTGATGCTTCTTTAAAAATTGGTAGCTACATGAAACAGCATAATGCTGCCCCTGTTAATGGATTGCTATCCACTTGCTATGTTAAAAAAAAATTTCAAACATAATGCAATCCGCAGATTTTATAGATTTATGTGCCTTGTACAATATGGTGTTCCTCCTCTTGAATCAATTATACCTAGCAAATTCTACCACCAACTCAACATTTTATCTCAATGACAGGAAATGATCTATCTCTAGCCTCTAGGGAAATCATTTCAAGTCAAGACCCAAGCCAAAAGACATTATTTAGTCTCATGAGTAAATGACTTTATTTTGATACAAGCATGTGGATGTGGAATTTGAGAGAGATTATCAATTCCTGGAACTGAGGTCAGAAGTTCATGGCTCCAGACTTTGGCACAGCCACACAATTCAGTAACATGAGTCATAATGTGCTGAAGGGCCTCAAAAAACTCTTCTAATAGTTTATTTGGGTCTTCATTCTGTTCTCTAGTGTTTACATGGTTTTTTAGTATTTACACCTCAAGCATACAAAACTAGATGCATGCTTGAGCAGAGAGCATAACACAAATTCTAGAGCAAAACTTTTTGTAATCAATGTAAAAGTTGAAAATACAAGGCCTAGTATGGTAGAGGGAATAATATATAGTCCCCCATTTCTCCACAAAAGACTTATGTTTGGTTGAGCTTTAAGAACTTTGTTTTCTGAATTTAAAAAAAAAAAACAAAAAAAACTAGTTTGACAATAATTAACACCCAAAAAAAAGTTTTTGAATTTTCAAAAATTATTTACGCCTCAAAAAAGAGAACCATATAAATGAGTTTTTTTTTTCTTCCTAAACTTGTTTTTGAAATTTTTCAGAGAACATATTCAAAAAAACTCAACCAAACAAAGCCATCAAATGTACCTGAACCATTGAATAATCTCAATTCTATCATTGTTCATCATAAATTCATGCAAGAAAACAGAAGAACTCAAAAAGTGCATTCTGAAGTTTATTATCCAAATCCCTGAAAATAACCAAATAAAAATACAAAACAAACACAGTCATGATCAAACCACAACATTGCAGACTGACACACATTTATGTTTGATTAGGAAGAAGCCGTGAAAAAATAAAGTAATCAAGGGCTCTCATGAAACTGGCCCAACCAGTAAACCATAAAAAGATCAAAAGTATTCATACAATTCCTAAAATCTAAAATTTTATTAGTCAGAGACTAGTTTCCTCATTGCCTCAATCAACCTCAAATTGGGTTCTCAATTTAATTTGAAGTAGAATTGAGTTGGAAAAAAATATATATGCATATTTATTGAAAGCTTTATATTGAGATGAACAAGAAGAAAATTCAATGAGTTACTGTTGAAATATTTCAACAAGAAATAAAAAATCAACTCAGCTTGTAATTCTGATAATGCTAGATCAAGTGAAATGAAGCCTCGATTTTTATAGTTTTGTTCTCTCCAAATTCGCCTCTCAATGTAATCCACTGTTTTGTCAAGTCGATCTTCCTCATTGAATGCATTGAATTCCGTAGTGGGCTATAGGATTTTAACATAGAATGTAATACATTAATATGCAAAGAATTAGATTTTAATTGAAATGAGTGCTTAGGGATTTCAAGGACTAAAGGACATGTTTAATTAGTAGGATTATAGTATAGGATTGAGATTGTTAGTCCATGGACTCAAAATCTTATGTTTGATTGCAAATTTCATTAACTGCATTACATGTACAACGGACATTCAATTCGATAAAATTGACGAATTTTTAATATTGAGAGGGGCTAAGATCATAATTTCAAGATTGAAAGAAAAAAAAAAACGAATACATAATAAATAATTATTTCACTAATTTAATTGGATAACTAATCCTACACTAATTCATGAGATTTTTAATCATTTCACTATTAATTCTGTGAATCAAACAAAGCCAAAGAGTAATTGATTATTTTCTTTTTGGTTGCTGAGAAAATAAGACAGACAAAAACAAAATAAGAACTAAAGAATTGATATCCCACTTCAGAGGCTTTAAAATGTGTGAATAGATAAAGGAATCAAAATTGAGAAGAAAAGAAACTCTGTTTGGCTTGAAGGAAAATGTAGGAAAAGAAAAGACATACGAATGTGGACCTAGATTTTTCACTTAGCAAAGACCCAAGGAAACTAAAATCCATTGGGCCTAGTGAAAACTATTTGGCTTGAGGAAGAAGAGTTTTTAAAGAAAACTAAAACTCCAAGTAATTGAACATAGTGAAGACTATTTTGGGTAGATGGAGATGAGTTTTTCGTTTAATTAGTACATAAAAATGTTTAAATTTCATTTGCGTTTCTTCAATTTCTCCTTATATTTGGTTTTTTTGTTTAATTGGATTGGCTAATTCTTATTTAAATAAATCAAAATTCTCAGAAACACTGACTTCTTTTCCAATTCCTTCATTCTCTAAGCAGAAGGGTACATAAGAATCGACATTAATACAATTATTTAGAAACTCGAAAACTGAATAAATAAATAAATAAATAAAGATCCTCAACAACATCATTGAGGAGGGAGATTACCTGGTGGGAAGTGCGTTAGGGCCATTTCTTGGGAGTGAAATGATAGGGTCCTAGACCTTGAATTTGATCATTTAATTGGGGATCAACCACCAACAATCCTTTGAATTGGGGATTAGCCACCTAAACTCTTAATATTATTTCTCCTTAAAACCATTACAATAAGTATCTTTATATAAGAAAAATAACATTGACTTCCTAATATAATTAGACTTTCTAAATTGATTAGACTTCCTAAAGAGTAATTGAAAAGAAGTAGACTTCATAATATAATTGGTTTCCTAACATTCAACCGCCCTAGAATCACAGCTTGTCCTCAAGCTAGAAAATCGGGATAATGAGCACAAAAAGCAGCATGGTCTTCCCAAGTAGCTTCATTAATAGAAAGACTCTTCCACTGAATAAGCCAATGTGTGATAGCTTGAAGCGGCTGTAGACAACCTCAACCAGAGTCATTTGAATAGTAGAGTAGGAAGAGATCGAAGTTCAAAGATTGAATGCTCTAATACCAGATAATAGGGTCCTAAACCTTGAATTTGATCATTTGATTGGGGATCAACCACCAAAAATCCTTTGAATTAGGGATTAGCCACCTAAACTCTTAGGCATGGTTTGGGAAGAGGGTTTAGGGATTTTTTTTGCTAAAATAGCCACAAAAAACAAAATAGACTTTTTAGCCCAATAAAACAAAACATCACATTCAATCCATAATCATTATATTCTTTCTCTCACAAACAAGTCAAAAAAGTCAAAAGTCCTTCCCAAATCAAGTTTTTTAGCCCTAGGCTAAAATAGCCAAAAAAACTAAAAAGCGAACCCACTTCCCAAACCATGCCTTAATATTATTCCATCCGTTCAAAACCATTACAATAAGCATCTTTATAGAAGAAAAATAGCATAGACTTTCTAGTATAATTACACTTCTGAGAGGGAGATTTATGATCTGGAATTGGGCCGGACAGATTTGGGCCGGATATATTTGCCGGATATATTTGGGCCGAACAAGGGTTGGGCCGAGGTAGTGCGGCCCTATCTTGAAAGAACCTGCTCGGTTAATGCAAGGCATGGTTTGACTGAGCTACATAGCTTCATGGTATCGAAGCCGGTCAAATGAGTTGTCCGGCGCCAGGAAAGGCGTGGTTGGACCGAGCTACTTGTGTTTGCTCGGCAGTAAGGCCGACGGCAAACCAGCATGAGCTGTCCCGAGCTCGGCTATGCCGGGATGCAGCCGAGCTCGGTCCTCATTGAGCTTAGCTATTGGAATACTTAGGCATGAAGCACAGCATGGCCGTTGACAGCCGAGATGGTGCAGCTCGGCTGCCGAGCTCCCAGTAGAGTGGGCAGGCAGTTGGGTTAGGTGATGTTCAGCAAGATTTGTGCTGACAGATGGGATAGCAGAGCCACGTGTCGAGAGATCACTGGGAGTAGATTTGGGGCGCAGAGGGTATATAAGCATGTCTGCGCCCCCCATACGCATAACGAACGTTTTGTAAGAAATACTCACACTCAAACACTCTCTCCTGTTTCTCTCTCTATCCTAAGGTGTGTGCTAACTTGATCGTCGGAGGGGTTTTTCGGCCACACACCGCTGGGTAGCTCACCGCCATTGTGCTCGCAGGTGATCGGACAGAAATGGAGCTTGGAAGAAAGGAGTACGGGCTTGCCGGAATATTTGCTCCCCGTACAATTGGCGCCGTCTGTGGGAAATCTTTGCAGACAAAACCTTGTCTTCCAGGCTCATCTGATCGCTGTTCATGGCGAACAACGACGAGATTCCGTTGTCCGCCATCGATGGAGTTACCCCGGAGTCAGGCAGACGGAGAGAAGGACACCCCACCATCCCTCCAATGGCGGACTTGGAGACATTCCCAGGAGGGCAGTCGGGAGACGTGCGGGATAAGTGCGGCAAGAGTTATGGTCATTCATGGAGCCCAAACGGTCATCGACGACGGAAAGAATCATATGCCAGACGTCTGGAACACAAGCTAAGGGACCAAGACGCCGTCATCCGGCAAATGGCGGCGGAGATGGAGGAGCTGAAGCGGCATCTCAAAGGGAAGGATGTAGCTGGCGTGGGAGACCACAGTAAGCGCACCCAACCTCGCCGCTTAGGCAGTCAGAGTCAGCGGCATACTCCGTCCATCTCTATTATCAGAAGTTACAAGGTTGGTGATTCTGATGTGCGTGCAGAGAAGTCCAGCGCGCAAGATAGCACTTACCAGCCCTTACGTCCGGAGATGACGTCGAGGTACTCTTATTCCGCTCGTTTAGAGGATTTGTGGGTAGTCTTAAAGGAACGGGCTCACCAGCAGGAGGCTCAGAGGGTGCCGGCGTTCCAGCGGCTATCCTATGGAGTTCACGCTAGCGAGGAGGTCGAAATGCCTCCACCCCGCTAAGCAGTGCCGCTCCTTGTAGACTCAGACTTGGCGAGGCTGAGCACCACCCCTTTCTCCTTAGAGATAGAAACAACACCGCTTCTGGCAGGCTTCCATCAGCCTAAATTCACGCTCTACGACGAAAAAACCGATCCCTACATACATGTAAGCCACTTCCGACCGGTCATGGCCGAACATAAGCAGAATAACGCCCTTATGTGCCTTATCTTCCCGTCAAGTTTAGGCAAACTGGGCTTGAAATGGTGCGAGAGGTTGCCGGAGAGGAGCATAGAAAGATGGCATCAGTTGGCCGAAGCCTTTGTGACGCGCTTCAAAACCAACACAAAAACACCAAAAGAAGTTGACCACCTGCTGAATGTCAAGATGGAACCGAGCGATACATTGAAGGCATACAACTCCAGATATTGGGAGACTTTCAACGAAATCTTGGATTGCCCGGTCAACCTTGCAATAACACAATACAACCGACATCCATGGGCCAGCTAATGCAACGCATCAATGAGCATATCCGAGTTGAGGATGATGCATCAGCGTCTACCGCGAAGGCAACTCCGGTAGCAGCAGACAAGAAGTCGGCTAGAAAAGTACACGCGGTTGGACAAGAGTCCAACCGATCGAATGACCGCGCTGAGGAATCAAACCGTGGCTCAAATCGCAAAAACCGAGGTAGGGGACGTCGGAATGACCGGGATGATGTAGCCGATGCAAACAGAAGGTTGAAAGCAAGGACAGGCATCACCACGGTCTTTAAGATTCCAATCTATCGCATACTAAGTGAAATCCGTGACGAGGAGTATGTCCAGTTTCCTACTAAGTTAGGCGACGGACAGAAGGGCTTCAATCCGAGGTACTGTTGCACGTTTCACCGGGAGCGAGGCCACCGGACAGAGGACTGTTTGCCTTTGAGGCAACACTTGGAAGAGCTAGTCGCGGCCAGACACCTGGACCTTTACATTGATAGGGGCATAAAGGCAAATCAAGCTCCTGTTGACCCGCGGGGACTGGATGACCGAGATGCACCTCCACAAGGGGTTGTTAATGTTATCCACGACATAGTGGAACCGGCGCGTGTATGCGAGCTCCGAGGTATGATCAAGAAGGCAAAGCACATGAGGGAAGTCTTGTCGGTTCAGCCTGCGATCAAGAGGGGAAAGACGAAAGAGAAAGATGTGATCAGTTTCACCTCAAGGGATCTAGAGCGCATTCAGACGCCGCACAACGATGCCTTAGTAGTAACACTCCGCGTCAAAGAATTTGATGTCAAACGGATCTTTATCGATCAGGGAAGCTCGGTCGAAATCATGTATTACGACACGTTCAAGCAACTTAAGCTCCGAGATACAGATTTGGCCCTGGCAACTTCGCCACTGGTTGGTTTCAACTCGCAACCAGAATGGCCTTGGGGAAAGATTATCCTGCCGTTCAAAGTGGGATTCGTGGTCAAACAAGTGGAGTTCTGGGTGTTGCAGGTGCCATCTATTTACAATTTGATCCTTGGAGGGGGATGACTTCACGCTATGCAAGCCGTGGCGTCGACCTACCATCAGGTGATGAGATTTCCCTCGGCTATGGAGGCAATTGAGGAGGTCTGGGGCGACCAAGTCATGTTGAAGCAATGCTTCGTGGCAGTCGACGGGAGCCGGGCTACCAAAGGCTTCGTTCAAATGATTGAGGGACCAGAGGACGGGGGAGTCCTTAATGATGTGGGTTCCAAGGCCGAGGACAAAGCTGTCGAAGAATTGGTGGAGGTACGAATTGATACTGAGCATCCAGACAAGTTCTTCTTGCTCGGCTCAAGCCTTACAGCCGAGGAAATGACCGAGATGGTTGAGTTTTTGATGGCCAACATCGAAGTCTTTGCATGGTCGCCTTACGACATGCCCGGTCTTGATCTGAGTTTTATATGCCATCATCGCAATGTCTTCCTTGGAGCCAAGCCGCTCATCCAGCAAACAAGGAGATCGGCGCTACATCACGCCGAGGTTGTTGCAGATGAAGTAAAGAGCTTGCTTGAGGCGCGAGCAATTCAGGAAGTGCACTACCCTCGGTGGATTTTGAACACCATCATGGTGCCCAAGAAGAATGGAAAGTGGCGGGTTTGCGTCGACTACAAGACCGTCAACTGAGCTTGTCCGAAAGACAGTTTCCCTCTGCCTGGAATAGACCAGCTTATGGACTTGACGGCTGGACATAACAAGGTCCGTTTCTTGGACGCCTACCGTGGCTACCATCAGATTGCCATTCATGGGCCCGACCGAGAGAACACCTCATACACTACACCAAGAGGACTCTTCTGCTACCGAGTCATGCCTTTTGGTTTGAAGAACACCGGGGCAACTTTTCAAAAGATGGTGACCAAGATGTTCCCACCACTGCTAGGTCGGACAATGGAGGCTTATATTGATGATATGGTGGTTAAGAGCCGGCATCAAGCAGACCATTTGTCTGACTTGGCCGAGATGTTCGCCATTCTCAAAAAACACAAGCTATGCCTGAATGCGTCTAAGTGTGCCTTCGACGTGGAATCTGGAAAATTTTTAGGTTTCGTAGTCACGAACCGAGGTATCGAAGCAGACCCTACACAAATCCGAGCCGTGCAAGAGTTAAAACAATTTCGGCCAAGGACGTCAAGATTCGGCGGAATGGTCTGCGCTTAATCGCTTTATAAGCCGGTCATCAGATTACTGCCGCCCTTTCTTTCAAGCCTTGCAATCAAAGTTCTCATGGGACGAGGAATGTGACCGGGCTTTGGTTGAGCTCAAGGAGTATTTGTCTACAGCACCACTGTTGGTAACACTGAAGCCCGGCGAGAAACTCTATCTTTACCTGGCCGTT
Source organism: Camellia lanceoleosa (assembly GCA_025200525.1). Classification (NCBI taxonomy): domain Eukaryota; kingdom Viridiplantae; phylum Streptophyta; class Magnoliopsida; order Ericales; family Theaceae; genus Camellia; species Camellia lanceoleosa. The sequence goes on from CM045769.1 coordinate 113,044,008, forward strand.
TCACAGCATGCAGTTAGTGCGGTGCTTGTCCGGGCTAAAGGAATCAAGCATCTCCCTATCTTCTACGTTAGCAAAACTTTGCTACCGGCAGAGTCGCGGTACTTGCCGTTGGAGAAGCTCGCGTTGGCATTGATGATGGCCTCAAGAAAGTTGGCCCACTACTTCCATGCCCATACCATCATTGTTTTGACCGAGTTCCCCTTCAAGGCTTTATTCAAACGGGCGGACTTCTCCGGTCGGATTCTCAAGTGGGCGATCGAATTGGGACAGTTTGATGTGAAGTTCTAGCCGCGCACTACCATAAAAGCCCAGACCTTGGCCGATTTCGTTGCTGAATTTTCACCTGGAACTCATCCGGTATGCCCGATTGATATTGCCGCGGCAGATGGGGAGGTGAATGTAAGCCCAATCGGAATACAACAACTCGGCGGTTTTGGTGACGCAGAACTTGCGCGCCCCACCGAAGCACCTTCAGCTAGTACAATACCGCAACCTGGCGATTCGCCTACGGACTTAGGCATTATAGATCAACTTGCTGAGTCCGATGCCGAATCGCCAAGGGGGGAAGAAGTGGAACAGATCACAACAGAGCCTGTGGCTGGCATGATACCGCAACCTGGCGATTCGCCTACGGACTTAGGCATTATGGAGCAACTTGCTGAGTCCGGTGCCGAATCGCCAAGGGGGACTGAAGTGGAACTGCTCAGCACAGAACTTGAAATCGAACAGCCGAGAAACCATGATCCCATCAATCCTCAGGCCTCCCAGGACCTTTCAGAATGGTGGAAGCTATTTATGGGGGAGATGTGGAAACTTTTTGTTGATGGAGCATCAAACTGTCACGGTGCCGGGCTGGGCATTGTTCTGATTTCACCGGACGGACTTACTATCGAACATTCAATCACCCTTGGCTTTCCAGCATCTAACAATGAGGCCGAGTACGAGGCGCTTTTGGCCAGGCTCAAAAGCGCACTTTAGATGCAAGCATCCGAGCTAATGGTTTACAGTGATTCCCAGCTTGTGGTTAACCAAGTTTTTGGGGTTTACGAAGCAAAGGATGATAGAATGATGAAGTACGAGACTCTGGTCAGGAACCACATCAAGCGATTTCAGGCGATCAGGGTCCAACAGATTGGCCGCGAAGAAAACGGCTGAGCAGATGAGTTAGCCGTCCTTGCTTCTATGGTCGACAGTACATCTCCCAACCCTCTTTTGATTGAATTCCTTCTGAGGCCCAGCATTGAGGAAATTGGGCAAACGGAAGTACTCTGTGCCGAGCTAGGTCCTTCTTGGATGGACCCTATCGTCTTTTTTCTCAAAGAACGGACCCTTCCTGCCGACAAGAAGGAAGTGCATAAAGTACGGGTGAAGTCAGAGCGGTTTTAGCTCTCTCCATCTGGCACTTTATACAAGAAGTCTTTCACCAGTCCCTACCTGAAGTGTGTGCACCCGAGCAGCGTGGAGGCCTTCCTATACGAAATTCACGAAGGCATCTGTGGCAGTCATATAGGGGGCAGGTGTAGACGTCCTCGAACGCCCCGGGGAGGGAATGACTCCCCCGTTCCGTTCGTTTTGGGCTCACTACAGCTCAGGACTCAAATTGTCACAGTTCTTAATCTGAACCAAAGAGTCCAAATCCGGCAAATCGTTTTGAGAAAACAGATTTTTTTTTAAAGAAGTGCCAAACATGGACTGCTTTGCCAAATATAGAGTCGCCACCTAAATATTTTATTTTTGAGAAATTTAGGAAACCCTGACTTATTTGCCTAAGGCCACGTGTCCGTCATCACCAAAGTTGCCTCGGCTTGGGAACTTATGTACGATTGGGGAAGGTCACTTCGTGAGCACCCCCACTCGCCCAATCAAAGATCGGCCTCTACTAACCATAATATCTAGTTTTGAAAACATTATGCGTTCTTATTCCGATTATTAGCCTAGATTTACTATGTGATGCGCACAGTATACAAGTATAGACTAGATCGCCTGAATTGGAACAAAACACTTCATGTTCGTTTTTGAAAGATGGTTTGCTACCCGCAGGTAGGCTTAAAATGCAGACTTTGCCACCCTCGGGTGGGCTTAGAAAAGATGGTTTTGCCACTATCTAGTGGGCTTAAAACTCACAGTTGATGATTTGTCCCAATCCAAAATAACCCAACCTTCACCCACAAGCATTCAAGCAGGTATATCACATAAGCACATAGCCTTATGGTAAGCATGCTATCATGGCAGTCGCTCACACACATGTAAGGATGCTAAAGCGTAAAACTTACCGAGTGCTCCAAGCTAAAACAAAAGCTAATTACAAATCCATACATGATCCTAAATATACAAAAATGCCTAATGCAACACATGCAGAATGCGACTATAGCAGGCTCGGCTATTCTAAACATGGCATATGGAATGCTACAACTAACAAGTACTCAACTTAGAATTGAAATACAATGCAGTGAGTTATGATGCGCCGAGCCCGGTGCATGCAAAACAGATGAATGAATGCAAACATGCTATGATACTGTATGCTAATTGAAACATGCCCTAATCTAACCATCATAAGCTGGTAAATAAAAGGGAGAGAAAGACGTGGGGTTAGAAGACATACATCACACGCACGCACACTTATTACAATTTTGCCCTCACACAGAGGGTCCGAATAAATAATACAGTCCGAATAAATAAAAAATCCTAATTAATTAACAAATTAATCTAGGAAAGCAAAGAAATTAGCATGCAGCTAGCTAGGACGCCGACTCGCTTCCGGATGATGGATGATGCATGTTTGAGTTGCTTACGTGGAAATCCATTGCGACGCCCGATTAGCCTCTCGCTTACGCTTTATGCTCGGAATATTGTGCAAAGCTCAGAAAGGCTGTTGATTCTTGATTTGCTGCAACAGAGAGCAAGAAAGGGGCATGGCAATGTATTTTCACATATGTATGCTTACCTCGATCCTCGTGCCACCAATCATGCATCCCGATGCATGATGGCCAAGGAGTCGAATTGCACGACTTAATATGAAATGAATGTACGTATAAACACAACAAGACCGAGACTCCATCATGGATAATCCAGAGTGTCGGTGACAGGGAATTGAGACACATTCCGTCACTTGAAGTACGAAACGTCCCTCGTTTCTCGTGCGCAGGCTAACTCCTATCCCAAGCACAATGCAATATGCATGACATGCATGAATGTGATCCTAACATGCAAACCTAGCATACGCAATGCTACGGACTAAAATGGCATACTCGATGCTCGATGTGACATGGCATACACAATGCTCTAATATGCAACCTAGCATACACAATGCTATAAATTGAAATGGCATACACAATGCAATATGGGCTTACACCCATATGAGTGGACCTTAGCCACACTCACATCAGTGGCCATTAGATGGAAATGAGACACCCGAGATGCGTGCACACGTGCACGCGAACCGAGGACCGACCCTAAGGCACGAATGCCACTCTACCAAAGCATGGCAAGGCATGGAATATGGCATACAAACATGTGAATTTCAGCACTAAAATATGATGCTAAACAGCCCCAAAACATGGCAATATGGCACCCGATGCATGAGATGAACCCCGAAACTCAAAACTAGGCATACGCAATGACCTATAGCTATACAAAGCATGCATTATTTGATCATGAATCATGAAGACAGAGTCAAGGCAGTCTCAAAACATGAACTTTATTAGTTCAAAATAAGGCCAAAAGGTGCTAACAAGATGGGCAAAAGTAGCATGCAATTTTGACTAGTAAACAAGGGTTACATGGCATGTATATGAAGCAAGTGAGAACTAATCAAACCAGCAAAAATCAGTGAATAAAACATGCCAAAATAAGCCCAAATAACCATGGAAATACAGTCAACACATGCACAAATGAGGGGCTCCTTTAGAGGGCATACAAAGGGATTATTAGGCACATACAGGATAGACATGAAGCATGACCAAAACAACTCTGGAAATCAAATATGGTAGCTCCAAAACTCACCAAATTGGGCCTAAAATGTGACTTCAAAGCATGTAAAGAGGGGTCCCTTTGAAAGGCCAAAATGGCCACCAAACAAGTCAAGGTGAGAGGGGGGTCACCCCCCCTCTGATTTGGAGGCTTAAAACAGTGTCAAAGCCACTGGAAATCCACTTGATTCCAGTGGCTAGAAGGCCAAACAAAGCATGCAACAAGAGCTTAGGTGTAAGGCTCAAAACAAGGGACAATCAAGCATATAAGGAAGCATGTGAGCTCAAATAAGAAAATGTCCTTAATAAAACATGAAGATGATGTCAAAACAAGCCTTTTTTTAGTTTATAACAAGTCTCAAAAATGAACATAAATAGGGCTAATCTATCATGCAAAAATGGCCCTAAAAGAGAGAATAGAGACAAGGGATAGCATCTGGCCCCAAATGGCAAAGAGCCCTTCAACAACATTGAATAGGGGCTCAAAACATGGCACTTTACAGTTTACATCAAGTCTCTAAAATGAACACAAGTGAGGCTAAATCAACATGCAAGAAAAAGGCCTAAAAGAGGGATAAAGAGGCAAGTGGTAGCAGCTGACCTCAAATAGAGGAGCTCCCTTCAACAAAGTTGAATAGGGACTCAAAAAAAGACATTTTACAATTTATGGCCAAGTCCAAAACAGCTCACAAATAAGACTAAAATACCATGCAAAAATAGGCCTAAAAGAGAGTTTAAACACAAAGGGTGAGCAGGAGACCTCAAACAGAGAAAGACCCTTGATAAAACATAGAAATGAGCTCAAAATATGACTATTTCTAGTTTGGGTCGGAGCCCAAAAATGCTAGCAACAAAGGCTAAGAAAGCATGCAAAATAGGGCCAAAAAAGAAAAAAAAGAGACTCACCCTTGTAGCTCAAGTCTTCAACAGCTTTTGGTCCAAGAAATTGTGCTCCTAACCTCTGAAAAACAGCCTCAAGTTTCTGGAATGGAGTGTGGAGTTGTTGTGTTATGGGTTGTAGTGTAAATGGTGCAAGACTTTTAGGGTTTTGAGGCTTGGAAGAAAGGGAGAGGGAGAGATGTAAGCAAGGCTCTAAACAAAAATTTGTAACCCTCTAAAATGGAGCTAGGGGGTCTGGTTTTATAGAGGGAGGAGTGGAGGAAATGGGGGAAAAATGAAATTCAAATTTCCCCCCCCAAAAGACCCCCCATCGGATACAGGATCTGGGGGGAAAAGGAGGGTGCAGCTGTAAGGAACCAGGTGAGAGGGTCATGGCCGGCCAGGTTCAGAGAGTTTAGGTGGCCAGCCGGCCACCTCAGAAAAGTGGCCTTTCATGTGTGCACAACACAGATATGTGGAGAAAAACTAGGAAATGTAACCCAAGAGAGAGAAAAATCCACTTTCTAGAGGGGTTCAAAAGGGTCAGGAACAATTGCTGGCCAGCCATGTCATATTGGTGGCCTCCCAGGTGTGTACAACACAAATATGTGGTTGAGGGCCAAAGAAAGTGGCCCGGGAATGGTCAACACCAGCTTTCTAGCAAGGAAAACAGGCGACGTAGAGCGATGAAGGAATAAAGCTGGTCTACAGAAAAATTGTTGGCCTCCCACCCTTCTACGACCTTCATAACAATGAAAATAAGGTCCCTGCCAAAAATGAACCCAAACCGATGCCAATTGAAGGTTCGGGGGCCGAAACACGCAGCCCGAGGCCCCGAAAACTGATTGTTAAGCACCGGAGGTGGCGTTCGACCACAAAGTTGGTCTCTCGAGCCACAATGTCCCTCAAAAGGGAGTAAATAAGATGTGTGCCAAAAATCGGAGCAAACGGAGGTGGTTAAGTGGTCCCAAACCGAGGCATACGGCTGACGGCTCCGAAAACCGGGAACCAGGCTCCGAAATGGGAAAAATGGCCTACGACCACAAAACGTAGCCTACGGCCACTGAGAGATGGTCTACGAGACCTCTCCCTCCCTTTGGGAAGAGAAAACGGAGAAAACGGGACCTGATTCGCAAACCGAGGCAAAGCACAAAAGAGTCCGGAAGTCCGGAGACAAGGCTCGCAGCCGAGACTCCAGAACCTCAGAACGAGCACAATATGCAACATCACCGAGCGCTCAGTTGGTGACGTCTGAGTCTTAAGGTCGGTCAAAAATGGGGTGTCTACAGCAGGTCCTTGGCCTACCGAGCTATTTCGCAAGGCTACTGGTAGCCGTGCATGCAGGCCGACGCACAGAAGTATGTTCGTAAGTGTGAGAAGTGCCAAAAGTTTGCTCATCAGATCCACCAGCCGGCCAGGGAACTCCTTCCCCTCACCAGCCCTTGGCCCTTTGCAATGTGGGGGCTAGATATAGTGGGGTCGCTTCCAACAGCACCAGGCAATCGGAAGTTCTTCATCGCAGCCACAGACTACTTCACCAAATGGGTTGAAGCGGAGCCTTTGACAACAATCAAGGAGAAAGACATGAAGCGGTTTGTCTGGAAGAATATGGTCACGCGGTTTGGCGTCCCCAAAATTCTGATCTCTGATAACGGCACCCAATTTGACGGTCGCCTATTTAGGGGGTTCTGTGAAGATTTGAAGATCGAATTCTACAACTCTACTCCGGCTTACTCGCAGTCCAACAGTCAAGCCGAGGCTTCGAATAAGACCATTCTTGATGGACTGAAGAAGAGGATTGAGAAAGCCAAAGGAAAGTGGGCTGAGGAACTTCTCAGTATCCTTTGGGCATACCGAACAACCCCGCGGCGATCTATCGGGGAAACTCCTTTTGCTTTGGCATATGGCATGGAGGCGGTCATCCCTTTAAAAGTTGGTATGCCCAGCCTCAGAAGTGAAAGTTTTGAGCCCGAGCTGAACGCTAAAGCCATTGCCTTGGAATTGGACCTAGTGGAAGAACGCCGGGAAAAGGCTCTTATCCATGTGGCCGCCTACCAACAAGAGCTTTCAAGGAAATACAACAAAACCGTGCACCCTAGACTGTTCAAAGTGGGTGATTGGGTCTTGCGGAAGGTCATGGGCAATACCTTGGTGCCAGGCGAAGGCAAACTAGGGGCAAATTGGAAAGAACCCTACAAGATAATCGGTCTGGCGGGCAAGGGGGCATATCACTTGGAGGACTTGGATGATAGAGGAATACCCCGGCCATGGAATGCAGCTAACCTCAAGCTGTATTATTTCTAGCTTTTGCTTTCTTTTTTGTGCAAAGGAATTTTTTGCCTTACACTTCATGTAATATTCATTTTTTGTTAATATATAGAAGTGACTCATCTTTGCCTTAGCATTTTTTGTTGCTTTGAGTTTTGCGTATTCTCAACCGAGATGATTTACTCCGGTTGAAGGAGTTGATATTTTGTTCAACTTAGGTATTCTCAACCGAAATGATTTACTCCGGTTGAAGGAGTTGATGTTTTGTTCAACTTAGGCATTCTCAACCGAGATGTTTATTCCGGTTGAAGGAGTTGATGTTTTGTTCAACTTAGGTATTCTCAATCGAGATGTTTACTCCGGTTGAAAGAGTTGATGTTTTGCTCAACTTAGGCACTCTCAACCGAGATGTTTATTCCGGTTGAAAAGTTGATGTTTTTTTCAACTTAGGTATTCTCAACCGAGATGTTTACTCCGGTTGAAAGACTTGATGTTTTGCTCAACTCTGGGTGTACTACCGAGATGATTTATTCCGGTTATATGAGTTAATTAATGAGATTTGTCTTGCTGAGATACTTAGTCCGGTTGAAGTTACTCAGCTATAGGACCGTGCAAACACTTCGTGAAACTAAATCTTTTTCATTAATGAAAAAAGTAGTACAAAAGGAGGGGCTGACAGCCCGGTTACATATTTAAAGCAAAAAGCCACGGAAAAAGAAAACTAAGCTAAGGGGGAGAGGTTGGTGAATTCATCATCGATTGCCTCCAAATTGACCGTTGGAGATTGGTCTTGGGCATCGGGCTCAGTTCGGCCGGGCTGCTCCTGCTCTTGGTGATCCTCTCCCTCAGCATCTGCCTCGGCCTCAGCCTGCAATGCGCTGAAGACGTCGTTGGCATATGGCACAAGATAGGTCGGTAGGAAGGCATGCGGCGGAGTGGCAAACACGTCGGTATCAGGAGCTTGACTGAGATGTTCGTAGGCAGACTTCCAACCCGCTTTGAAATAAATGTCTTGAGTTGCGAAGACCTGCTTCTTGTAGCTATCCTCGGCTTCCTTGAAGCTGGCGTTGTTGGCATCTTCGCGCTCCTTCTTCCTTGACTTCTTGAGTGCATCCAGCTTGGCCTGGAGCTCATCCCTCTTCTTCTCGGCTTCGTCAAGCTGGCCAAGCAACCTGTTGTTGTCAGCATTGCCAATTTGAAGTGAGGACTTTTCTCGGCCAAGCTTGGTTTGAAGGCTTTGGACTTGGTTGGCGGTGTCATTCGCCTTTTGCCGCAGTCGATGGATGCGCTCCATGACCAAGTGTCGCTTTTGGATGGCCTACAAGAAGAAAATTTGATCAGAGAAGAAACCGTGCAAACACTTGTAAAAATTTCAGTAGAAGATTGAGATTCTTACCCTGGTCATAGACTTCACGGCTGATTTCACCAACCGGGTGTCAGGGACGTGGTCGCTGCCAACCACATCGCTCGGCAGCAGAAGGGCTTTTGAGAGGTCGAAGGCGAGCAAGTGCTCCTTATCGCCCTTGACGGAAGCGTTAGCCGGGATGTCTTTACCCAGGTGCTTTAGCTGCGGTCGCCATAATGGTGTGGGGTTGACGATGACGGCGGGTTGCTCAGTGGTTAGCTCGGCAACCAACTCGGGGGATGGGTCTACGTGAGGTCTTTTGCCAGCCCGGCGAGTTTCTTGTCTGGCCTGCCCGACGGCTTGAGATACCAAGGTAATCACGGGGCCGGTGGATTGACCGGCAGCTGGTGAGTGGGTAATGATGCTCGGTATCTCGGTTGAAGTGGCTGTTAGGAGGTTCTTGATGCGGCTTCGTTTGGCCATCTCTTGTTCTTCGGTCAAACGGATTAGCAGCACGTCCGGTAGAGTCGGGTCTGGTGGAGGTGATGGAGCACGGAGAAAATCTATCACTTTGCTCTGGTGTGGAGCTGAATATCTGTAAGTTGGAGTGTAGCCGAGCAACTCGTTACAATCCCGGTGGCTGTAGCGGAGCACGGTTTGGATGGCTTCTACGTTGGGATATTGGTAGTTGGCTTGCAAGGCTTGAATCGCTGCAAAGGAAACAGGAAAAATGGTTAAGTACAGAATATTGGAGAAAGGCAACTGACCGAGCAAATTAGCGCGGCTTACTTGTGGAACCGAAGTTCTTGCTAATTGACCAGCCCGGTACGTCAACGGTTTCATAGTTGCCAGACACCCAGAAAACGTCATCGTCGTGTAAGTCTTTATTTGGGGTGCTGGTCACTAGTTTTTCTTTGCCCGGTCAGATTTTTAAATAATAAGTGAGGCCATCGCCGGTGTGCCCAAATGTGTATTGCCTCAGTATCTCGGCTAAACCTAAGTTGGTGCCTAACTGGTTGTTTAGCTCGTGGACGCCGTTGATAATTCGGTAAGTGTTTGTTGATACTTGTGTGGGTGCAAGCCTAGTCCGGCGCAGAAATTCAGTCATCAATGGGTTGACCGGGAAGCTGAGGCCTCCTTTGATGATAGACAGCACGGTGAAGGGGCACTGTTATAATCTGCCCCAAGGCGTTGTTTCAATTTTTGCGAGCTCAAGGTGGACGTCGGCCGGGATACTGTACTTCTCCCTGAATGCGGCTAGCGCAGCCGGAGTATCGACGAGGAAGCGAAATTTTCCCATGTGAAATCGACTAAGTTAGCTCGGCTGAGGAGGTTTGACACTGTTTGGTGATTGATGGCTGCTCGGTCTTTGAGAGCCTCGGTAATGGTTAGTGGTCCCCTTGGACTCTGCAGGAAAAGGATGGCAAGTGTAAGAGGGAGCGCGGTCGCACAAAGCGAGCTTGACTTTAGCTCGGTCATGAAGAGCGCCAAACCACCTCGGTCGTAAAGGCTAACCAAGGAGCTCGGTCACCCAAGCGGACCAGATGTTAGCCCGGTCGAGTGTAGACACCCCATTTTTTACCGTCCTCAAGACTTGGATGTCACCGTTTGAACACTCGGTGATTATCCATGTTTGTGTTCGTTTGGAGTTCCCGGAGGTCTCGACTCTGGCATACGCCTCAGGATCTCCGAACTCGACCGTTTTGTGTCTGGTTTTGCACCAAACACTTGTGTTTTGCCTTGGAAGGGCAGGGAATGGCTTATTAGCCATCCCCACACCCCACCGGCCCTCTCCTATCATCACCGGCCGCACATGTGTACCACCGGCAGTGTTTTCTTAAAAACAATGGCCGGTCGGCACTATGTTTAGCCGACCGGCACTTTATTGTGCCGGTGACCCCTTTTGGTGGCCGGCGTGCACCCTTTGCACCCCTGAGGCATGGTGCATGCCAGCTGTGCCAGCTGGAATACACCATCACTCATCCCCGTGCATGGGAGTGACCTCTTTGCACCTTTGAACCCCCAAACCTTCTAGAAGGTTGACCCCTTTGGCCAAGCTTCTTGGAGAAGCTTGGCCAGCTGTCTTAGCTTCCCCAAGAAGCCAAGACCCCTTTGCACCCCTTGCCCCTTTTAGTTAGCTTCTTGGAGAAGCCTTGAGCCTTGTTTTTTGCCTATATAAGCACCATCTCTCTCCCTTTGTTGGAGGTTAGCCATTTTCATCAAAAAAACCAGAGCTTGTGTATCTATGTATCTGCCATATATCTCCTCTCTCTAGATTTTCCCTCTCTCTCTTCTTGTGTGTGTGTTTTTAGGCCTAAAAGTGTGGTTTTACCTTACTTTTGCACTAATACACACACCATTACACCTTAGCTCGAGATTGGGAGGCTTGGAGGTTTGTTTGCTGAGGTTTTGGACTGTTTTTGATTAGAAGAAGAGGGCTAGATCATCTGTTCTTGAGGTGTTCTTCAAGGGTGAGCACTTTGCTTTAGTTTCCCCGTTTTTGCAACTAGTTTTTACCTGTTTTGCTTGCTGTTTTTAGCTTTGTGTATAACATAAAAAAGTCTTATATTTTCTTGCTTTTGAACTTTCATTAAGGTCACTTTGTGGTTTGAGTGCAAACTCACCCTCTTAGGTCTTATTTTGGCCTCTTTGGTGCCTTTGTTTTGAGCCTTGTTTGCTTTGTTTTTTTTGGTCTTCTCACCACTGAAAACCCGTGGGTTTTTAGTGGTGAGGAAAGTGGTTTGAAGTCTTGTATAGGGGAGGGACACCCCTCTCCCCTTTGTACCTCTTTTACCTTTGTTTTTGGCTTAAAAGGCAACATGCATGCTTGTTTGTTTTTGGCGCCATTTCAGAACTTTTTTTGGGTGTTTTGGATCATATTTTATCTCTGTATAATGGTGTTTTGTTGGCCTCTTGCATGCTTAACATACTTGCTTTGCATTCCTCTATTTGGCATATAAATGCATCTTGTGTTTAGGCCATGATTCTTGCATGTATTAGCATAACTCCATGAAGATGTTAGCATGATTTTGCCATGTTTAAGGGCTGTGAGCCACTGATTTTTTCATGTTGGGCATGCTTGATGTGATTGCTTTGCATTTTGGGCTTGTAAGCCTTGAGTATTTTGGCCTCTAGCATGCTCACCTTAGACCATCCTCATGATTTGGCATCATTTAGGATCATATTTCAGTCCATAAATCATGTTTGTATGTTTGTATATGTGACCTCTTTTATGCTTTGAGGATGTGTCCTTTTATGCCTTGAGATAGGCCTTGTGCATGTTTGTGTGTTTAGGGTATTTTGGGGCTACCATGTCAAGGGGTTTGGGTATATTTTTGCATGATAGAACTCTGTTTTTGCTCGCCTAATACATGCCATGAGTGGCCATGTTAGTGGTAGTAAGATGCTCTCTTTGGTGCCTTAGGTTTAGGCTCATTAACCTGCATGCTTGTATAGCATTTTGTTCATGTTTTTGGGTATTTTTTACCGCTGTTTTGGGGAGGTTTGAGGTCTGCCCCATTGTGGTTAAGTCCACCATTGTTTGCTTATCATATGCTTGTTGCTTGTTTGGTTCATTACATGTTGTCCCATGCTAGTTTCATGGCATTTTGGTCCATGGTTGCATCACATTTGCCTCCCATATGATTAGCACTATATAGCTAACATGATATGTTGCATAGCATTTGGCATGCCTTGCATTTTAGCATCATATTGCATTGTTGAGCCATGTTTGCATTGTTGAGCCATGTTTGCATAACATGCATTGCATTGCTTGGTTTGGGGTGTCAAACCAAGTGTGAGAAATGAGGGGTGTTTGTACTTCAAGTGACAAAACACATCTCAATTCTCATGTCACTAAGGCCCTTAATCTTGACATGATAGGGTCTTGGTTCTCATTTGTGTGTTGCATGCATATTTACATTGAATTGCAATCTTGGTCCCTTAGGCCATCATGCACCAAAAGGCATAATTGGTGGCCCAAGGACCAAGGGCCATGCTTCCTTGAGTCCCATACATGATAGGGGGCATTGGCCATGCTTACATATGCTCAAAATTCCACACCATGCACTGCTTGTCTGCTGTTGCTGTCAAAACTGTCTTCTGCAAGAATTGTTTGCCGACCGGCATAAAAGTGTGCCGGCCGGCCATTTGTTTGTGGCCGATAACCTATCAAGCAGCCGATGGTCATTTTGAACGGCCGGTGGTCATTTCCTCTAGCCGGTGGTGTACTGCAGTGTGCTTAGAAGGTGTCCTAGGACTTTGGCAGATTTCAGAAAGGCAGGACAGTAAAAACAGAGGCAACAGTGGTATGGTGCGGGTTTTCCGGGCGAGTCGAATTCGAGCATGCATCATTCGCGCATCCCGAGGCGGGGCTGCGGCCTTTTCTATTCTGCATTTAAATTATTAATTAAATTAGAAATTTTTGTAATAATTTATTCTGTATTTGGACTGTACTATTTGGGACTGTATATTCTTTTAATCCCTCTGTGTGAGGGCAATTGTGTAATAAGTGTGCGTGAGTGTATGTATGTCTTCCAACCCCCACTTCTTTCTTCCCTTTTATTTACCTGCTTATGATGGTAGATTAGGGCATATTTAAAATTAGCATACCTTATGCAATGCATGCATGCATCCATACATTTGTCTTACATGCACCGGGCTCGGTACATCACACTAACTGCATTGTATTTCAATTTCCAAATTGAATACTTGTTACTTGTAGCATTTCACATGCCATGCTTAGGATAGCCGAGCCTGTCTAGATTACACCCTTGCTTGCGTTGCATTAGCCACTTAACATGAACTAGGATCATGCATATGATTACTAACTAGTTTCTGTTTTGGCTTGGAGTACTAGGTGAGTTTTTACGCTTTAGCATATCGCATGCGTGTGAATGTTGCCATAACAGCATGATTACCATGAGGCTAGCTGCTTATGTGATATAACTGCTTGAATGCCTGTGGGTGAAGGTTGGATTGTTTGAGTTGGAAAAACTCATTGAAATCCGTGTTTTAGCCTACTTGCGAGTAGCAAATTTCAAAGCACTTTTCAAAAAACGAACGGATATGCAATGCTTGTTTCCAAATTAGGCAATCTAGTCTATACTTGTTTGCCGTGCGCATAACATAGTAATTCTAGGCTAATAACCGGAATAAGAACGCATAACGTTTTCAAAATCGGATATCATGGTTAGTAGAGGCCGGTTTTCGGACCGGGCAAAAAGGGGTGCTCATAGCTGACCTTCCCCGATCGTACCCAAGCTCCGGAGCCAAGACAACTTTGGTGATGACGGGCACGTGGCCTTCGGCACCGAGTCAGGGTTTCTTAAATTCCCCATTTTAAAAAATATTTAGGTGGCGACTCTATATCTGGCAAAGCAGTCCATGTTTGGCACTACTTTTCAAAAATCTGTTTTTCTTCAAAACGATTTGCCAGAGTTGGACTCTTTGGTTCAGATTAAGAACCGCAACAAACAAAAGAGGGGAGTCCGAACTGTAGCGAGGTCCCACACGGGCGCTGTTACAGCGGCCAAGTCCTTTTGCTATCTCGGTTTTTACTAAGGTTGAGGCAAACAAGTTATTTGCTCGGTTGGAGTGATTTTTTAGATCAAAAGAAGATCTGGAGCCCGGTCCGCCCCAGATCTTCAATGTTCATCAGAGAAAATGAAGAACACCATGAACATTTAAGGGTTTGGGACGACTTTGGGTGCTTGTGTCCTAAAAACTACGTGTTTAGTGCCCTAACGTGCGAAATACTAAGTGAAATAACAGCAAAAGAGGAGTTGGGGGACATACCTTTGAAGGGCAGTGGCTGCTTCTTCGAACACAAGCTGAGGAATGGTAGGGGAGGAATGGCACAAGCTCTGGGTCGTCGAAGAGAAGTGAGAAGCAAGAAGGACGAAATGAAGGAAGCTAGGCATGCTTATAAGGAAGAAAAATCGCCAAAAATTTGAATGCCAACGGTCGGCTGGGTTGGCCGCTCGAGGGCCAATGAGAGATTGACACGTGTCCCCATTAATGGCAGCGTCGGAGTTGAAGAGACAGGAAGGTCAGATGAGGCGACGGTCGAGCAAGTCAAGACATAGGAAGGTCAGACGAGGCGTCAATTGAGCAAGTTAAGAGATAGTATGCTGAAGACAGACATGTCAGCCAGGCCAGTCACTAATTAGTAAACCGAGAACCGAGGAGATGTTACCCCAGTCATAATGGGTAATCCCAGTTATGCTTGCGCGGACGGAATTAAGGGGCAATTAAGAGGGAGATTTATGATTTGGAATTGGGCCAGACAGATTTGGACCGGATAGATTTGGACCGAACAAGGGTTGGGCCGAGGTAGTGCGGCCTTGTCTTGAAAGAACCTGCTCGGTTAATGCAAGGCGTGGTTTGACCGAGCTACATAGCTTCATGGTATCGAAGCCGGTCAAATGAGTTGTCCGGCGCTAGGAAAGGCGTGGTTGGACCGAGCTACCTGTGTTTGCTCGGCAGTAAGGCCGATAGCAAACCAGCATGCGCTGTCCCGAGCTCAGCTATGCCGGGATGCAGCCGAGCTTGGTCCTCATTGAGCTTAGCTATTGGAATACTTAGACATGAAGCACAGCATGGCCGTTGATAGCCGAGATGGTGCAGCTCGGCTGCCAAGCTCCCAGTAGAGTGGGCAGGCAGTTGGGTTAGGTGATGTTCAGCAAGATTTGTGCTGACAGATGGGATAGCAGAGCCACGTGTCGAGAGATCACTGGGAGTAGATTTGGGGCGCAGAGGGTATATAAGCATGTCTGCGCCCCCCATACGCATAACAAACGTTTTGTATGAAATACTCACACTCAAACACTCTCTTCTCTTTCTCTCTCTGTCCCAAGGTGTGTGCTAACTTGATCGTCGGAGGGATTTTCCGGCCACACACCGCCGGGTAGCTCACCACCGTTGTGCTCGCAGGTGATCGGACAGAAACGGAGCTTGAAAGAAAGAAATACGGACTTGCCGGAATATTTGCTCCCCGTACAACTTCTTAAATTGATTAGACTTCCTACATAGTAATTAAAAAGAAATAGATTTCTTAATATAATTGGTTTCCTAACATGATAGATTCGGAAAATTAGGTATGGGGCTATTTGGATGGAGAGAAAGTTGTCATTATTGGAATTTATTTTTATTTTTATTTTCATTTTTTTTGGGGATCAAATCAAAATCGTTATTGGAATTAGGGGTGTGCATAATACCGCCGAAACCGCCGAAACCGCCAAAACCGCACCGAGCCGCACCGCCAAGGCAAATTCGTTATTATTTTCCAATCGAACCGCCGGTTTTTGGTAAGAAAAATGGCAAATTCTAGTGACACTTTTATCAATCCGCCGGTTTCTATTTTTCTTCCAAACCGCACCGACCCGCACCGCTATTAAATCATGTTTTATAAGATTCTAAAAATTCTTTTTTACTTAAGTTTGCTTGTTGTTCTATACCTTAGAATATAGTATTACATTACTACTCGAGAGGAATTCAAGATGTCAGTAATCCAAAATAAAGTTGGATTCCAATTCAGTTTTCAATCTTTTTTTTTTTTTTTTTTTCTGGCCATGTTGCAAACTTGCATCAGCTCACTTTTCAATCTAAATACTTTTCAACAGTAAACATTTTCAATATATTGTAAACCCTGAATGATATTAATTTTATGTATTGTATTTGATCATTGTAGCTTCCATAGATGCTTGTAATGAACTGATGGCATAGTCGTTGATATTATCATGTTGTTGTTACACTTGTTACATCAGAAGAAAGCTTCGCAAGATGCTTAACATCATGGTATCTCTCGTCTTTTTTTTACTCTTTGATTTAATTTTTGTAATTTTAATTATATTTTTTATAAACCGCCAATCCGCCCGAACCGCCAAGGCAAATCCGCCATTATTTGCCAACCGAACCGCCGGTTTTTGATAAGGAAAATGACAAATTCTAGTGACACTTTTATCAATCCGCCACCCGCCATACGGTTTCTATTTTTCTCTCAAACCGCACCGACCCGCACCGCGCACACCCCTAATTGGAATTGAGGCATTTGGATTTTTGAGAAAGAAGTTTTGCCCTCAATTGGGAGGAAACAGTTTTGGCTTATCTATATCTATCTATTTTTGGTTTATCTATATCTATCTATCTATCTATCTATCTATAATATTTATGGGTTGTTTTGAAAAGTTTGTTAAAAATTAGCTCTTTTTTTTTTTTTTTTTTGACTTTTTTGAAAAAATATGTAAAAAAAATAAAGGTGATGTGATCTAAAATAGATTAAAAATCAAAAAGTGGCTTTTAACCCTCTATCCAAAAGAGGCCTATATAAGGAAAAAAAATTTCTAACCCACAAGTCTTATAGAAGATCTAATATCCTAATCTTAATGTTTTAATTTTTTGATTTTAAAAAAAAAAATCTCTCGCCTACTATTTAATTTGAGCCTTTTCGAAAGCCAAACCCTACTTTGAAAACCTAAACCCTACTGTTAGCCTACTTGACGTATCATATTACGAGCCTTCTTGGCTTATCCTAATTTTCTGATTAAAAAATAAATAAATACACCTCCTGCCCACTATTTAATTTGAGTCTTTTTGAAATCTTCTTTTTTGGAGCCTTCTTCACAGCATGCCTGCTGGCTCAACCTTTTTTTATAAAAAAGAGAAAGTTTGGGGGGAGAGAGAGTTGGATAAAATTTGGGAAAAAAAGTTGACAGCTTCACCGTTACAATCTCTATTTCAATACAATCTTTAAAGTTTATAATTTTTTCATTTATTTTTCAATATAGTGATTGTATTTTTAAATTGATTAGATTTTTAACTCACTATGTTTTTTAGAAAAAAAAATAATTGCGTTTTTAAAATAATTTTTAACTCATTGTATTTGTGATATGTAAGTAACTTTTTCATTTAAAATTATCTATATTTTTAAAATGATTGTGTTTCTTAAATAAATTTTAATGCACTGTATTTGTGATCTGTAAGTAATTTTTTTATTTATTTTTTAATACGGTGATTGTATTTTTAAACTGATTGGGTTTTTAACTCACTGTATTTTTTGGAAAAAAAAATAATTGTATCTTTTAAATATCAATTAACTTAATTTGTGATTGTGTTTTTAACTCACTGTATTTTTGAAAAAAAAAATAATTTTGCTTTTTAACTATCAATTAACTTAATTTGCGATTAAATTTTTAACTCATTATGTTTTTTGAAAAAAATAATTGTGTTTTTAAATTACCAATTGACTTCATTGCACTTTTTCTTTTTCTTTTTTGTTATAAGCAAAAATGTGATTGCGTTTTTTTACACTCTATTTTGATCACATAATGATTTTATTTTTTAAATAATTGTGTTTTTTTTTACACTCTATTTCATACATGATGAGAAAAAAAAAATTTGTTTGGGTTGTGACAATCTCTATGTTTTTTGATGATTAGATTATATGTTGTCTTGAAAAGAAAAGAAAAAAAAAATTTGTAATGTGGTCTTTAACTCAGTGTTTTTTGAACAAAAAATTAATTCTATTTTTTAACTATCAATTGACTTAATTTGTAATTAAGTTTATTGTGGAGTGTGACAATCTCTATATTTTTAAAAATTTCTTCAGTCAAGTAATAGATTATTCAACATTCTCTATCACAATATAAATATTAACTACCATATCACCCAAATTATGCATGAATTATTTGTGTGTTTTTATTTTTTTTGTTAAAAAATAAATGGGTACCAATAGAGATATTTTTGTGTTTTTATTTTTTACTTTATAATTTATTAAATACTCATTTCAGATTTATTACAACAACGTTTTTTTACAGGATGGAAGGTTAACACCTTCACAGTTACAAACTTCATTCTAACACAATCTTCAATGTCTGTAAGTAATTTTTTCATTTATTTTTCAATACGGTGATTATATTTTCAAATTGATTGGATAGTTTAAGTCTTTGTGTTTTTTTTTTTTTTTAAATGATTGTATTTTTTAAATAACAATTAAAAAAATTTGTAATTAATTTTTAACTGAGTTTTTAATTCATTGTATTTGTGATTGTATTTTTTAATTATCAACTCACTATGTTTTTTACACTCCATTTCGATTACATGATGAGAAAAAAAAATTGTTTGAATTGTGACAATCTCTGTGTTTTTTTGATCACTTAATGGATTGTAATCATTAAGTTTACATAAAGTACCCATTATTGATGATGATTAGATTGTATTTTGTCTAGAAAAAAATTATAATCCGATTTTTAAATATGATTGTGCTTTTTAAATATTGGTTGACTTAATTTGTGATTGGGAATGATTGTTATTTTTTAACTATTAGTTGACTTAATTTGTGGTTGGGTTTTTAAATCACTATGTTTTTTGGGGAAAAAAAAATGATTGGGTTTTTAACTCACTATGTTTTTTGAAGAAAAAAAATGATTGTGTTTTTTAACTCATCGTATTTTTTGAAAAACAAATGATTGTGTTTTTTAAATATCAGTTAACTTAATTTTTGATTGAGAATGATTGTATTTTTTAACTATCAATTAACTTAATTTGTAATTAGATTTTAACTCACTGTATTTTTTGAAAAAAAAATTGTGTTTTTTAACTACCAATTAACTTCATTGCTTTTTATTTTATTTTATTATTATTATGAGCAAAATTTTGATTGTGTTTTTTTACACTCCGTTTTAATCACACTGTGATTTTATTTTTTAATTGATTGTGTTTTTTTTATACTCTATTTCGTTCACATGATGAGAAAAAAAAACTGTTTGGATTGTGACAATAGCTGTGTTTTTTGAAAAAAATAAATAGATTGTATTCATTAGGTTCACATAAAATATCCACTATTGATGATGATTGAATTGTATTTTGTCTTGAAAAAAATGAATTTGTAATTAATTTTTTTAACTCACTATGTTTTTTGAAAAAAAAAATGATTGTGCTTCTTAACTATCAATTAACTTAATTTGTGATTGGATTTTTAACCCATTATGTTTTTTTGAAAAAAAAAAAAAAAAAATTATTTGTGTTTTTTAATTACCAATTGACTTCATTGCTTTTTTTTTTATTTTTTTTATTTTTAAATTTTGTATTATGAGCAAAAATGTGATTATGTTTTTTTACACTCCGTTTTGATAACACGATGATTTTATTAGATTGGGTTTTGACAATCTCTATATTTTTTTTTTTGTTGATTAGATTGTATGTTGTCTTGCAAATAAAAAAATGTAATTGGATCTTTAACTCACTGTGTTTTTTGAACAAAAAAGTGATTGTATTTTTTAACAATCAATTGACTTAATTTGTGATTGAGTTTTTGTCACATGATGAGAAAAAAAAAATTGTGTAAATTGTGACAATCTCTGTGCTTTTTAAAAATTTATTCAATCAACTAATAGATTATTTAACCTTCTATTTCACAATATAAATATTATTGTTGGGCTCGTGGAGGCTCACCACGGGTAGCGTTTTAATAATTTGAACCGTTTAATGTGTAGAACTCGTCGAATAATATTTACTTATAAAAAATTATATTGATCGGATATCAATAATTACGTGATCAAATCAGTTTTGTATAAAAAAAAATAGATGGTAAAAAATAAACAATTAACAGAAATTTGATCGGATGAAATAGCTATTGATATCCGATTAATATGAATATTTACAGACATATAGTACTCGACAAGTTCTACGTGTTGAACAATTTGGATTATCGAAACGGGACCCGTGGTGGGCCCCCAAGGTCCCAACACCACCCTCTAGTCCGTATCAAACTAGAGGGAAGCCAATCCCAAATATTAGCTATCATATCATCCATATTATGCATGAGATTATTTGTGTGTTTTTATTTTTATGTTAAAAAATAAATGGGTACCAATAGAGATATTTGTCTATTTTTATTTTTCTGTTTTTATTTTCTACTTTATAATTTATTAAATATTCATTCCAGATTTATTACTGTAACTTTTTTTACAGGATTGAAGGTTTTTATTTTCTACTTTCACAATTATAATTTTCATTCCAACACAATCTTCAAAGTCTGTAAGTAATTTTTTCATTTATTTTTCAATATAGTGATTGTATTTTTAAACTGATTGGGTTGTTTAACTCATTGTGTTTTTGGGAAAAAAGTAATTGTGTTTTTTTAAATATCAATTAAAAAAATTTGTAATTAATTTCTGATTGGATTTTTAACTTACTGTATTTGTGATTGTGTTTTTTAACTATCAACTTACCGTGTTTTTTACACTAAATTTTGATCACATGATGAGAAAAAAAAATTTGTTTGGATTGTGACAATCCCTGTGTTTTTTTGATCGCTTAATAGATTATAATCATTAGATTCATATAAAGTATCTACTATTGATGATGATTAGATTGTATTTTGTCTAGTAAAAAAAAATTTTAATCAGATTTTTTAACTCGCTGTATTTTTTGTATTTAAAATGATTGTATTTTTTAAATATCAATTGACTTAATTTGTGATTGGGAATGATTATATTTTTTAATTATTAATTGACTTAATTTGTAATTGACTTTTTTAACTCACTGTGTATTTTTTTTTTAAATGATTGTACTTTTTAACTACCAATTAACTTCTTTGCTTTTGTTATTATTATTATTATTTATTATTTGAGCAAAAATGTAATTGTACTTTTTTAACCTCCGTTTTGATCACACGGTGATTTTATTTTTCAACTGATTGTGTTTTTTTTATACTCCATTTCGATCATATGATGAGAAAAAAAATTTGTTTGGGTTGTTACAATATCTGTGTTTTTTGAAAAAAAAAAAACAGATTGTATTCGTTAGGTTCACATAAAGTATCCACTATTGATGATGATTAAATTATAATTTGTCTTGAAAAAAAAAATTGTAATTAATTTTTTTAACTCAATGTGTTTTTTGAAAAAAAAAAATGATTGTGCGTTTTAACTATCAATTAACTTAATTTGTGATTAGATTTTTAACTTACTATGTTTTTTTGAAGAAAAAATAATTATGTCTCTAATTACGAATTGACTTCATTACTTTCTTCTTCTTTTTTAATTATGAAAAAAAAATATAATTATGAGATGTGCGTTTGCCCAAAAAAATTTTTAAAAAAAATAAGTAAAAAAAAAATTACTTATTTCTACCTTTCCAAAATGGGCCGTCCAAAAAACGCTTGCACAGCCAGAGCAATGGAGTGTTCAGCAGTTGCTCATTTGGTTACTTATTTTTTTTTAATTATTTAATTTTAAAATATTTTACGTTTTTAAATTTAGTTCAATTAGATGAATTAAAAAATGTTAAAACAATAAAAATTTAAAAGAAAAGACAAAAAAAATAAGTTACAAATAGTGGATTTTTTTATTTATTTTGAATTTTTCTTTTCTTTTTTCTTTTTTGAATTTTGTTTTATATTTTAGATTCACCTCTATAAAACAAACCAAAAAACTAAAACAAAGTAACATTTAAAAAAAAAATCACTAAAACAAAAACAAAAATATTAAAAAGAAGTGACTTATTTAGCCAATAAGCTCCCCCCCCCCCCCCCCCCTTCCAAAAAAAAAAAAACAAAACCCTATCCACTTTGTTTGATTCCAATTTGTTTAAGTAGCACCTAGAAGTGTAAAAATGGCCCGCAGTCCATCGGTAGCCCAAGGTGGGCCCGACCCATTTAGGCTCCTTGGGCCAGGCTTGGGCCATCATTTTGAAGCCTGGCCTAGCCCATCGGCCCGCTTAAGGCCCACTCAAGGCGGGGTCCGAGGCCCAATGCTTTTTTTAGTAGAAAATAATAAAATTTTGATAGAAAAAATAAAAAAAATAAAAAAATTTGTTCAAGCTCACCCAAGCCTGAGCCTAGGCCTAGGCCTAGGCCCAAGCCCAGGCCTACTAGCCCGCCCAAGGCCCAAATACCCCCTGGGCACAGTCACGGCCTAATTTTGAACTGTAAAGTGGCAGTTAATTTTGACGAGAGCTTACAAGGCCCGACATGGGGCAGCCCGAGCCCGGGCTCAGGTGGGTCGAGCTGGGCCAAATTTACATCCCAAGCAGCACCTAATTACTCTTACCTGCCTCAAACAGTTGCTCTCTTATCCCTTTGAATGGGGTGAAAAAAAACACAAGCTTGGGCCTGAGTGGGCTAAACATAAATTATTAGGCCAGCCCCACCTTACCTAATCTTTGTTGACGTCTTGCACAAAAAATCTACACTTTTCTTGAATGGGCCATCAAAGTATATGTAAAATAGACAAGGAAAGCTTGAATTGAGTTAAAGGTTTTGTTTTGTTATTTGAAGTAGAGCAAATTACTTGGAAATTCTATTTAAAAGAGGATAAAAAAACACAAGCTTGGGCCTGAGTAGGCTAAACCTAAATTATTAGGCCAGCCCCACCTCACCTAATCTTTGTTGCCCTCTTGCACAAAAAATCTACACTTTTCTTGAATGGGCCATCAAAGTATATGTGAAATAGACAAGGAAAGCTTGAATTGAATTAAAAGATGATAAATCTATTTAGTCCCACAACCTTTTGAATACTCTCAAAAGTCCACTACATTTTTTTTTTCTTCTATAACAATTCTGGTTTTGACCCGACCCATTTGATTATCTAAACTCGATTTTTATGGTTTCTAAATGTTGTGCATGTCTTTTCCTCTTTATTCTTACTTAAGTTTGGATATTGGATTGTTGTGATTGCGTTTGGGGTAGGTTAGTTGTTTAATTCCCAAACTCTTGATGCCTAGAATTTTGTTCCTCCGCTCGAGCGACACTTCTTGCGCTCGAGCTGGCTTTGTGAACTCTCAGTATTTTTGCAAGTTTGCAAAATACTAGGAGAGTGTATTCGAGCGGCACGTCTTGCACTTGAGCATTGGTTTGTTGTCTGCAAAACTACTGGGAGTGCACATTATGCGCTCGAGTGTCACTTCTTGGGCTTGAGCAGAACAATTTATTGTGGTTGACGCTCGAGCATCACTTCTTATGCTCGAGCAGATTGTGCGTATATCAATTCGTAACAACCACTCTTTTCATCACTTTTTCATCTCTTTCTCTCTCTAAAACATTTCAAAATCTTAGATCTTGAGCTTCTCTCACTAGAACTCACATTCTCTCTACATTTTTACCTAGATCCGTTGGTTTCTCTACCCTAGTGTCTTTGGGAAAGAGGTAGAGCATTTCAAGAGTTCCATTTTGATACGAACAAAAGTCAGTTTCGGCATCTTTGAAGTTTTCTCATTGCTTTGTGTAACAACTCTCATACCGTTTACCGATTAATGACTGATTGATTACCGATTACTGCTAAATTAACTACTGATTACTGCTAAACAGAGACTGATTCTGATTGATAATAGAATTATTGGAATCTTCGTATCGACCGAGGCCCTGGCGAATTGATTGCCAGTATCTGTTTGAATTGCATTTTATTTGTTGACTGTTTAATTATCTGTTTAGTTTTTATGTTTAAACTGTTAATTGAAGGCCTCATCGACAGCCGAATCAAAAATTCATTGATGTTCCATGATCAATAGAATTTATGTGATTTTATGGTATAATTATCTGGAAACTGATTAGGTATGATTAAATTAAATTAAAATAAGCTAATTGACCAAGTTGGATTTATTTACCAAACTAACCCTTAGTGGGCCACTCAATACAATATATTTGAGCCTCATTATGTACTTAGGCACCATTTTGCTCAGCCATTTTCTTACTCTTGCCGACTTGAGAGGGAGGGAAGGGGAGAAAGCTTGAGTTCTTCACAATTTGCTTAGAAACTTGAGGGATTTGTAGGAGATTTGCATATTTGAGCTTGTGTATCTTGTATTCAAGACTTAGGTAAGGTTTTCAACCTCTCAATTGTGTCTTAAAGTTGATTCTTGCATGGTTCATGTCATGTTGGTAGAGTTTAGAGCCAAGACATGGTTTAAATGTTGAATTGTAGCTTGATTGTTGCATGCATGTTACCATTCTTGAGTTTTGAGATTGTAAGTTCATAATTCCTCACATGCATGTCCATCTTTTGATCATACTCCATGAGTTCATCTTGTTTTTGAAGGTTTGAGCCCTGTTGAACCAGCATTAAAGCTTTGAAAATGATTTAAGCTCATGCATGTGTATGTTCATCTTGTTCATGAAAAAGTGGTTTGAAAATTGGATCTAATTGAAACACCCTTGGGCTTTGATTTCTTAAATTGACCCTTGAAACATGTAATATTAAGTGTTTACAAGTGCTTTCCAAGTTTACAGCCCAAGAGGATCGAAATTTTAGCATTTAAACTTGATTTTGAGCTTAGGACTCGAATCTGAAATTTCCAGATTTTAGTTGTCTGCTTGAGCGGGGGAAGTGCCGCTCGAGCGGGAAAATCGAGCTCCCAGCATCTTGCATTGTGCATCAGTCCGCTCGAGCACTCGAGCGGGCGTCAAGCGGAGATTTCACCCATCCAGTACTTTTTGGTCCGCTCGAACGGGAAAGTTTATGCTCGAGCGGAGAAACCTGCGCTCGAGCGGGGCTCGGTTCCACTGAAAATTCTGAAAATGTTTTCTGAACTCATCATTGCATCCTCGTCCCATCCTAGGCATTCTTAGGCCTAGTTTAAGACATCTTAACGAGGGTTTAGATGTAGAACACACCACAGCAAATTAGGGATTAAGTTATGATCTTTCCCAACTGTATAGCTTAGTGTGTATTCAATCTGTTACTGTGTAGGGTTGGCGACTGAGGGAACACGCTCTAGCTTATTGTAGCCCAGAACTCTGTGAGTAACAATTGTGTAAAGATATGTTCAAATGATTATCTTTTGAATACTGAACTAAACTGTTTACTGAACTGATATTGATTACTGAATGAATGTATGTCCTTTATTTTTGAACAAGCGATCTTGTGGCATCCTTAGCACCTCATTTCTTTATTATTCTGAGATCTCTGTCGGTTCCCTCGTGGAACCACTACTGTTTACTGATTGATGGCCATCATTACTATTCGGTCTTTAAGACCTACTGCTTACTGTACTGTTATGCTAATGGATGTACCACATATGACTGATTGTACCGAACAACTGAAATACTGATTGAAATGAACTATTTTCACTACTGTAATGACATTCATTCTAAACCTCTTTACGCTTTATGTTATTCACTGGGCTTTAGCTCACTGCTCATATATATATGTAGGTGTACAGGCACCGGATCAAAGCTAGAGGCGTCAGGGTTAACTCTAGTTTTGTCAAGCTAACCAATGTGCCTCACTGCGAGGTTCCCGACCTGCCAAGCTATGGCTTAAGGGGTGTTTTTATTTCCCCGTCCGTTTCCGCACTATTTTGTATAACTGTTTAGACTGACATTTACTGTACTGTTATCAAGGGATTAGGTCCTTGTACTGAATGACTGTAAATGTTTGTATAGACTGTACTGTTCTAAATGTATGAACGCATGAAAAGTCTTTTTGCATACTGATCGCTTCTTTGGACATTATTCGATTCTTGTATTGGCTTCCGCCAGTACTATGTTTTCTTGTATCAGATATCATAGCAGGCCTTGGTAATCTCGGATTCTTGGCGATTCTGATGCTAAACCCCCAGGGCCGGGTTTGGGTCGTGACAGAGTGGTATCAGAGCAATACCTACCACGAGTTATACCGCACACACGTGTCCAAATGAGCTATAGGGTGTCCTAGAAAGTGATAGGGCATTACATGAACATGAAAAGTGTGTGGTTATGACATGACTGAATGTATGCTAATGTGTTAAACTGTTTAAGTATGCAACCGTTTATGTTTATAATTGTTATAACTGCTTATAGTGAAATGGATAATGCAAATGAATATGAATCCTCATCCACGGAGGCTAGAATGGCAAGAATGGAAAGGATGATGGAACTGATAACTGCTAGACTTGAACAACAACCGAACCAACAGCCCCCACCTCCTCCTCCGGCTGCACCGGAATAGAATGTGAATGTATAGAATGTGAATGTTAATGAGGAGGACATAATTGCTCTCACCCAGAAGTTCAGCAAACTGAAACCGCCATTCTTTCAGAGAGGCCTGCAACCGTTGAAAGCTGAAGCTTGGGTACTTGAGACTGAAAAATTATTTGAAGTTTTTCCGTGTTCAAAAGCGAATAAAGTACTGTTAGCTACCTTCACCTTGCAAAAAGAGGCCAGAAGGTGGTGGATGCTGGTCCGTGACACTAACACTGTAGTGACTTGGGCTCAGTTTAAGGAGTCCTTCCTTGAAAAGTATTTTTCCCAGTGTGTCAGGGACAGGAAAGTGACTGAATTTGAACAACTGAGGCAGGGCACCATGTCCGTTGCCGAATATGAATCAAAGTTTACCGGACTTGCCAGATATACACCACATATGGTGGACACTGATTATAAGAAGGCCAGAAGGTTTGAAGGCAGCCTAAATGTTGCAATACTCGACCGAAAAAGTGTTTTAAAGCTACCGACCTATGTGGGTGTTCTTGACCGAGCATTGATGGCTGAGTCGAACATCGAAGCAGTAAAACAATCTGACCCACCAGCATCTGAATGGCGTGGGAAAAGGCAGGGTTTTAAATTCAAGAAAGGCAAGAACAACCCGCTGAACAAAAAGTAAAACACAAGGTCGACGACTACTTCTAGTCAAGGAAACCGTTCTTTTCCGCCCTGTTCCGAATGTGGTAGGAACCATAAGGGCGTTTGTTATAAAATTTCAGGTGCTTGTTACAGGTGTGGCAAGGTGGGCCACATGGTTAAAGATCGCCCTCTGCTCAGTGAAGAGTAAAAGCTGCACCAAGCGCGGCATCAATCAGCACCTAAGCCTAACCCCAAAGTTACCGGGAAAGAGCCCATGAGGCAGGGCCGAGTGTTCGCCCTAGTACCGGGAGATGTGCAAAACACTGAGACCGTTGTGTCAGGTATCCTCTCTATTTATGCTCAAAATACATATGTACTGATTGATTCGGGGTCTACACATTCTTATGTGTCGCATGCTTTTTCACGAAAATTGAATAGACCCTTAGAGCCCATGAATTATTTGTTAGCTGTATCATCACCCGTAGGAGGATCCATGACATGTGCATATATGTATCCTGCTTGTGAAATTATCATTGGGGATATGCATCTGTTTATTGATTTACTGCCATTGAACATTGATCATTTTGATGTAATATTGGGGATGGACTGGTTACAAAAATATCATGCTACCATTGATTGTGTGACAAAGCAAGTTGTTTTCCGTCCACTGGGTTTACCTGAATTTGTATTTAACGGAAGTGGAGTAGTACCTCCCCCGTATTTGATTTCTTCTGTGAAAGCCATTAAACTGATTAGAAAGGGTTGTAAAGGATATCTGTGTTCTGTACTGACTGTATCTACTGATGATAATGTTAAAACTGATGTGAACTGTATTCCTATAGTCAAAGAATTCACAGATGTATTTCCAGATGATCTGCAGGGGATTTAATTGACAGGGAAATTGAATTTACTGTGGATGTGATTCCGGGTACACAGCCTATATCGAAAGCTCCTTACAAAATGGCTCCAACTGAACTGAGAGAACTGAAAGTGCAACTGCAAGAACTGTTAGATAAGAAGTTTATCAGGCCCAGTACTTCACCGTGGGGCGCACCGGTTTTGTTTGTAAAGAAGAAAGACGGCTCACTGAGACTGTGTATTGATTACTGCGAATTGAACAAGGTAACTGTGAAAAATAAATATCCATTACCACATATTGATGACTTATTTGATCAGTTACAGGGTGTGCAAGTGTTTTCTAAGATTGATCTCAGATCTGGATATCATCAACTGAAAGTTAAATTAGAAGACATAGATAAAACTGCTTTTTGAACGATGTATGGACATTACGAATTTTTAGTTATGCCTTTTGGAGTTACCAATGCACCTGCAGCATTTATGGACCTCATGAATAGAATTTTTAAACCATACCTTGATGATTTTATTGTGGTATTCATTGATGACATATTGATTTACTCCAAAAGTATAGAAGAACATGAACATCATTTGAGACTTGCCCTGCAGACCCTAAGAGAACAGAAACTGTATACTAAATTGTCTAAATGTGAGTTTTGGCTTGATCATGTTATGTTTTTGGGACACGTTGTTAGCAAAGATGGAATTTCTGTCGATCCGCAGAAAATTGAAGCTGTAGTGAACTGGCCAAGACCAACAAATGTGACGGAAGTCCGAAGCTTTTTGGGATTGGCCGGATATTATAGAAGATTTGTCAAAGATTTCTCCAAAATAGCCTTACCATTGACTTAGTTAACTCAGAAGGGGACATCATTCGACTGGACTGACCAGAGGGAATCAGCATTTCAAGAGTTGAAAACTCGACTTGTGACTGCACCCATTCTTACTTTACCTTCAGGTACGGATGGTTATACTGTATTTAGTGATGCTTCTCATAAGGGTTTGGGATGTGTTTTAATGCAGAATGGGAGAGTAATTGCCTATGCTTCCCGACAACTGAGGCCTCATAAAAAGAACTACCTAACCCATGATCTGGAACTTGCTGCGGTGGTATTTGCATTGAAAATTTGGCGTCACTACCTGTATGGGGCAACGTGTGAAGTGTATACCGACCACAAGAGTTTGAAATATTTCTTCACCTAGAAGGAACTGAACATGAGACAGCGGAGATGGCTAGAGTTGATCAAAGATTATGACCTACAGATTCTGTATCACCCGGGAAAAGCCAATACCGTTGCCGATGCACTGAGCCGGAAGTCGATTGCAAATTTAGCTTGCTTGCTCACCGGACAGAAAGAATTGCTTCGTGACCTTGAAAAATCTGAAAATTGAGGTTGTTTTAAAAGAACAAGGTGGGAAAATAGCTGCTATTTCTGCACAACCGGCACTGATTGAAGAGATTAAAGAGAAACAGCGACAGGATGTCTTCTTGAAGAAGATCATCGAAGAAAGGGAATCTAAACCAAGGCCAGGGTTCAAATTTGAAGGCAATGTACTAAAATTTCAAGAAAGACTGTGTGTACCGAATGATTCTGAACTGAAAAGAAGAGTTCTGCAAGAGGGCCACAACTCAAAATTTTCTATCCACCCAGGGAATACGAAAATGTACCAAGATCTGAAACAGAACTTTTGGTGGCCGGGAATAAAGAAAGAAATTGCCGACTTTGTATCAAAATGTCTTCATTGCCAACAAGTCAAAGCTGAACATTAGCGACCCGCAGGCTTACTACAACCCTTACCCATACTGGAGTGGAAATGGGAGCATATCACGATGGATTTTATCGTTGGATTGCCTCGCTCCAGCAAAGGTATGGACTCGATTTGGGAAAGTTTACGCTCGAGCGGGGACCTTTATTGCATGTCCGCTCGAGCGGAGAAACCTGCACTCGAGCGGGGCTCGGTTCCACTGAAAATTCTGAAAATGTTTTCTGAACTCATCCTTGCATCCTCGTCCCATCATAGGCATTCTTAGGCCTAGTTTAAGACATCTTAACGAGGGTTTAGATGTAGAACACACCACAGCAAATTAGGGATTAAGTTATGATCTTTCCCAACTGTATAGCTTAGTGTGTATTCAATCTGTTACTGTGTAGGGTTGGCGACTGAGGGAACACGCTCTAGCTTATTGTAGCCCAGAACTCTGTGAGTAACAATTGTGTAAAGATATGTTCAAATGATTATCTTTTGAATACTGAACTAAACTGTTTACTGAACTGATATTGATTACTGAATGAATGTATGTCCTTTATTTCTGAACCGTACTGTGGCATCCTTAGCACCTACTGTTTACTGTTACTGTTACAGAGATCTCTGTCGGTTCCCTCGTGGAACCACTACTGTTTACTGATTGATGGCCATCATTACTGTTCGGTCTTTAAGACCCTCGCTTCTTTGTCTTGTTATGCTAATGGATGTACCACATATGACTGATTGTACCGAACAACTGAAATACTGATTGAAATGAACTATTTTCACTACTGTAAGGACATTCATTCTAAACCTCTTTACGCTTTATGTTATTCACCGAGCTTTAGCTCACTGCTCATATATATATGTAGGTGTACAGGCACCGGATCAAAGCTAGAGGTGTCAGGGTTAACTCCAGTTTTGTCAAGCCAACCAATGTGCCTCACTGCGAGGTTCCCGACCTGCCAAGCTATGGCTTAAGGGGTGTTTTTATTTCCCCGTCTGTCTCCGCACTGTTTTGTATCACTGTTTAGACTGTTATTTACTGTACTGTTATCAAGGGATTAGGTCCCTGTACTGAATGACTGTAAATGTTTGTATAGACTGTACTGTTCTAAATGTATGAATGCATGAAAAGTCTTTTTGCATACAGACTGTCACAGCTCGCTGGACATTATTCATTTACTGTATTGGCTTCCGCCAGGCCCTGTACTCTGTTTTACTGTATTACTGTTAAGCAGGCCTTCGGTAATCTCGGATTACTGGCCGGTTACGGTGCTAAACCCCCAGGGCCGGGTTTGGGTCGTGACACTTTGCTCATCTTCTAACTTTGAGGTTGGAACTTTCTACATTCTCCTATGATTTTTAACTTAGTTATTTGTTGATTGTGTAAATAATGTTGGAAGTTGGAGGATTTTGAATAAACCTAAGTTTTTGTTTAAAATCAAAAGAGGGGTTTTCAAATAAAGGTATTGAGAATGGTTATGGGCATAGATATAAGGTTATGTTGGGTTAAATTTGTTGATTTTGACACTTGGGTTGGATTTGGGAGAGAATGAAGTTTTGCCCTAAATGCTTCAAATAATTATTTTGTATAAATAATGAAATTGGTATTGGGAATATGAAATTAGATAAATGTGTATATAAATGGTGAGGTTAGATGTGTATTATCTCTCATCTATGGAAATTTGGATAGTCTATCTGTTTTGGAGATTGTATATCTGTTTAGAAATATATGTTTTGGACTATCGGTGGAAAATATGTTTGATTGTTGTAGAAATTGCATGACGATTAGGTGAATTGAAACTAATCTCTTATCGGTCGTCATTGAACATGACTGTATTTTTAATACAATGTATATGTATGACATTTGGAAGGAGAAAGGGGATGAACTCCATTAAATTAAGTTGGCATGTGTGTCTAGCTTGAAAGTCCTGAAAATCGCGCGTACACATGGGTGCCGATCCCGCTGACGAAATTTTCGTAAAATGGCAAATTGAAGTATTTGTGTAATGGTTTTATTGATTAGAGGACCACTGAGTTGTAGTTTTAGTTGGGTTGTCTGGATAACAATGGATTTGACTCATGAGTTAAGGTGAAATAAATTGACTTGAAATGAATTGAGACATGAAACTTGGCATATTATAATCTTGTACAAATACGAATAATTTTACCGTGGGCATTGTATATAAATATCGTACTTATATCTTTGTTAAGATTCATAAATTGTGCTAGATTGTTTCTACTGTGGTTTGGCTCACCCTACTTGGGAAAAATATTTTCAAGTGCAGGTGATATGCCTCCGCCAAGGACTTAGCTTGGGAGGATTGTGGAGCTGAAGGCTCACTTTTGTTTACTTTGTAATTATATTTTGTACAAGTCTAGGGCTTTATTTGTATGGAACTTATGACTCATTTTGTTATAACCAAGCACGGTCTTAGAAAAATGTAAGCCTTTAGGGCATATGAATATCTGTTTAGCTTTCATTCCTTATTACTTCTTGTAACATATGCTGTAGATTCAGGATGAACGATTTATGAATGTATATCGCATGTGTCACCTTTTTGTATATTAACTCTAATTAATGGAAGCTTCTTATTGTATCTATATCACATTGTATGAGTATTTGGAGTAGGATTATTGTAATTATTTTGGGGGCATTACATCTTCATTTTTCTCTATGCATTTGTTTTTCTTTACCTCTTTCTATTCATGATTTTCTGTGACTGGCGACCATGCCTTACTTCTTGTCTTTCTCTTTCTAATATATAGTCATCGATGACCGATGACCATCATTGCTTGGGGTTCACTAGCAACCACCGACCATTGACTCCTTACTTCACCTTCATCAACAGCGAAATAGACGAGTTCCCGGCAAATAAGATGAGTAGATCTACTCAGATCTAAATTAGATTTAAGTAAATCTATATGAGATCCAACTAGATCTAAAATAAAAAATAGTTATCGAAGTACAATATTCTCTATATCTGTTTCTCGCTTTTGATTTCTCAAATTTTCTACATTTTTCTCTGCCACACACTTCTATTTTTCTGTTTTAATGGAGAAAATTTTTAAGTTCTAAACAAGTTGTTTTTAAGTTTTAATTATACGTGGTGAAACTGTAAATTTTTTTTACAGTTTCACAACTTGTTTTCCACTTTAATTAATAAAGATAAATGTTTAATAGAATCATGCTTTGAAACTGTAACATTTTACAGTTTCAAAAGCTTACTTTTCAGTTTAATCAATATTAGAGATTATTTGCTTAAACTCTACAAAAATTAAAAAATAATATATAGCTTTTTTCATTGTTGTTTGTTGTTGTTTTTTTTTTTTTTTCTTTTCAGTTTATCAATGTTTAGCACATTTTGCTATGTTTTTTCACTACAGTTTTTCCATTTTTTTTCCGACAATATTCTGGACATTCCAGTGATGTTTAGAATGCTCCGGCGATACTTCAGTGGCTTCCCGATGATATTGAATATTCTGGCAAGTCTCCAATAACCGTTTGACAGAAGTTTGGCGATGGTGGAATGTAGCAATGTTTTTAAAGTTATAAAAAGAAAAAGGATTTTTTGGTAATAATTAAAAATATGTAAGATTAATTGGTGCAAGTGTTTTGTTTTGGGATTAGATAAATTTTAAATTTTATGTATGGGACTTACTGATAAATACCCCTTGCAAGTATATGTGTGAATATACAAAAATTGGACTTTGGCCCTAAAAAAAAATAGACTTTGGGCCTCAAAAATAGACTTTAGGCCTCAAAACAAGGTCAGCCTCGAAACTGGACGTTACCGCATCCATAATGTATAGTTCTATTCAAGAATGAAAAATGGAAAAAACTAATTTTTAAAAAAATCACGTGCTGGTTCGACGAATAAAAACAAAAATGATTTGTGGCACTAAAAAGTTGGGCACTAATTTCCATTTTGGGTAACTATTTTGTTTTTTTTTTTTTTTTTTTTTTGCCTTATATGGAAATTAGGGGCATTAGTGCCCAACTTTTTAGTGCCACAAATCAAAACCCGAATAAAAAAGAGAAAAAATTCTTCTAACTTATTAAGGCATCTAGTTTGTTGTAGTTTGTATAAAATATCTCACATCTATCCATCTATCCATCTATCTATCTATATATTGTATAAGGAAAATAAAATGAAATTTCTAATGAGAAGGTTTGTGGGAGTTCTAAAGTCTCATTCCACAATTGTTAATTTTTGTGATTCAAAAAATATTTAAAAATAATTCTATTGGCTAACAAAGTAATTATAGATTTAAAAAATAATAAAAAATCTCATAAAATTTTGAATTACAAGTTTCTAAAATCTCTCCCCCCAATATTTCTCTCTTTCTTAAATCTCATCTCATAACAAAGTAATTATACATTAAAAAAAGGAGAAAATTAGTCTAAGGTCCCTCTCCCATTTTTAGTAATGGAAGAGATCCACAATATTATTTTTTAATATCTAAGGTCCCTCAACTCACACCTATCTATTACAGAGAAATTTGATATATCTCACGCTCTTAATCTCTCTCTTACTGCTTTTCTCTCTCTCTCTCGTTGAACAGCTGAACGCAGAGTTCACTCCATATGAAATTGATTCCTCTCCAAATCTTTCTTTAGAGCAAAATCTCTCTTCATCCTCAGAAAATTTGATCTAGTAGTGAAGCTGTGGAGTTCTTGATCATCAATACAAAAATTTATCAACCTCTGTACAAAGGAGACCGTTCCTGAATGACTTTCGACATGTTCGATTGCCTGAAAAACTTGATCGGGCTAGGAAAATACAATCCCCTGCTTTTCACCGACGAAGATCTCATGTTTCCGGCGCTGGAATCCGACGCTATCGGAACGCTTACAGATCTCGATCTCATCATCATCACCTGGCATGCGTAATTCTCCTTCGCCTTGATCTCGATCTTCAATTTTCTGTCTTCTCTCTCTTCTTTGCATTCCTTTCTCTTTTGTGATCTGAACATTGACCAGAACGGCGATTTTCTCCGATTAACCGATGGCAAAGCTTCAGCGAATCGAGAATGGAGAAACGGAATTGCAAGCGATCGAGTGTCGGAACAATTTTACAAACTGAACTTTACGATCCCAAGCAATTGTTAGCAATTAAACCTTTTCAGATGCTTCCACCGGCACATTTTCTGCAACAATATCATAGCTCAAAACATTCAATGTGAAATTCCATGAAACACATTAATACATACTAGTGGAAGAACCATTTTGCCACCCCATACATTTCCAAGCAGTGTAAGGCATGAAACCTTCCCAGAACCCCATCAAGTTTTGAAAGTTGAGCATAGACCACAACACTAGGACTCACCCTTACCTGCATCAAATATACATGACATTAATACATAGAAAACAAGAAAAAACAACACCAAGCCACCAATTCAATATACAAAAAGTGTTTTAAATTATGTAATTTTTTAAAAGCTTCATACCACCAGAGCACTTTGGTAAGTGGCAAATATGACTAGAGAATTTTATAGTCTAAAGAAATTTGTCCAGAGAGAGAAATTTTGTCCAGAGAAATTCTGAAAATTTCTCTGGAACCTCCCAAAGAATTTCTCAGAGAAAATTTACACAGTGGCCAAAATCCCAGAGAATTTCTCAGAGAAAATGGGTTGGCCAAGAAGTGGTTTTGAGTCCCAATTTTACTCCATTTCCCATATATTTTCAGTTCTGATTGGACCAATTTTACAACCTGAACTTTACGATCCCAAGCAATTGTTAGCAATGAAATCTTTTCAGATGCTTTCACCAGCACATTTTCTGCAACAATATCATAGCTTAGAACATTCAATATGAAATTCCATGAAACACATTAATACATACTAGTGGAAGAACCATTTTTCCACCCCATACATTTCCAAGCAGTGTAAGGCATGAAACCTTCCCAGAACATCAAGCTTTGAAAGTTGAGCATAGACCACAACACTAGGACTCACCCTTGCCTGTAGCAAATATACATGACATTAGTACATAGAAAACTAGAAAAAACAACACCAAGCCACCAATTCAATAGACAAAAAGTGTTTTAAATTATGTAATTTTTTAAAAACTTCATACCACCAGAGCACTTTGGTAAGCCGCAAATATGACCAAAGAATTTTCTGTCCAGAGAAATTTTGTCCAGAGAAATTCTGGAAATTTCTCTGGAACCTCCCAGAGAATTTCTCAAAGAAAATTTACACAGTGGCCAAAATCCTAGAGAAATTTCTCTACTTTTTTTTTTTTGAGTTAAAAACCATAGCTATTAGTTCTTTACATAATCTGAAAATTTCTCTGATACAGGATTTTGAATTTTCTCTGGTACAAGATTTTGAATTTTCTCTAGTAAAGGATCTGAATTTTCTCTAGTTTCATAGAGAAAGGATTCTACAGAAGTAAACAAATAATCACAAAGAAATCCTTGTAAATTTCTCTAGGCAATTCCCAGAATTTCTCTGGAGAGAATTTATCTGGAATCAAATTTTCTTTAGATCCATGTTGAGAGACCTTAGACATTATAAAAATATTGTATGTCCTTTATACTATAAAATAGTAATACCAGGGACCCTAAAAAAAAAAACCCCTAAAAAAAATTATACATTAAAAAAAAAAAAAAACACAAATCTCATCTCATAACAAAATAATTATATATTTAAAAAAAATTATAGATTAAAAAGAACGTAAAACCACAATTGGTAATTTTTGTAATTTAAAAATATTTTAAAATAGTACTATTTGCTAACAAAGTAACTATAGATTTTTAAAAAAAATAATAAAATTGCTAATTTTTGTAATTTTAAAAATATTTAAAAATAATTATATTGGCTAACAAAGCAACTATAGATTTAAAAAAAAAAATAAATAATTAAATTACAAGTTTTTAAAATCTCTCTCCTAATATTTATCTATTTGTATATGCCATATATTATACTAAAGTGATTTTTTTATCTTAGAGACCCTAAGTGTTTCAAAACCTTAAATCTAAATTTTTGAATTTTTGATTTTTATTAAAAAAAAAAAAAAAACATCTATCGGCTATTCCAAGGACATAAATATTAACCTTTAAAATTATTTAATGCAAATATATTGCTAGTAAAAATAAAGAAAAAAAAAAAAACACACAATTCTCAACCCCCCTTTCACTCTCAAAATAAATTAAGCCTTTATTGAAAAATAATATA
Source organism: Camellia lanceoleosa (assembly GCA_025200525.1). Taxonomy (NCBI): domain Eukaryota; kingdom Viridiplantae; phylum Streptophyta; class Magnoliopsida; order Ericales; family Theaceae; genus Camellia; species Camellia lanceoleosa. Next base: position 113,080,789 of record CM045769.1, read on the forward strand.
AATCTCATACTATCTTCTCTTTCCTAAAATAAATCTAATGAAATCTCTCACCTCTCAAAAAATGTATACTATTAATATATTTCACAACTGATCTGATCTATATAAACCTAAAATTAAGCCTAACATAAATTAAAAATTAAACCGTATATCTAGATTCTCTCTCTATTCCATAATTAAACACAACTTCATTTTCAAATAAATTTAAGCATATCTATACTATATATAATTTTTTTTTAAAATCTCATAATTTATTATTTTTTGTAATGATTCCATGATTTATAATTTAGAAAAGGAAAAATAAAAATAATTATTCTTGTGCACTTTTTTTCTAACCAATTCTTTAATCTATCCAAAAAAACTTAACCATTATATATTATATTTTTTCCTAGCCATTCATGTCTTCCTCACCCTATAAATATTACATTCATGAAACAATGGAACTCATTGTTTTTTAAATTTCTTTTTATGAAACAATTTGGAGGATGGTTTATATTTAATCTATTGTATTATTAAACAGACTTTTTTATCCTTTAGGTACACTATTTTTTCTTCTTCTTTTTTATCTATGATCATTTTTTTATTTATTTCATATATTTGTGTGTCATTTCTCCCTCCTCTCTACCAATCATTATATGTTTTTTGTTGGTTAATATTGTTTTACTAGAATTTTTATACTAAAATGGCGTGATAAGATCATTTGTATAATAAAAAACATGTCACTCATTATAAAGTAATAGATCAAAATCTAAACAAAATCATTATTAATAAGTTTTTTGTATTGATTTTATGTTTGTATATCATTATTTTTTTTAAAAAAAAAATTATTTTTAATATTTTTTTAATATAATGATGTGTTAATTGATAGTTGATGCAGAGCATTACTTCAAATGCATATGATAGTTTTTGAAAGTTATAAAAAGAAAATTTTAATTTTAATCAATTTTTTCAAAACTATTAAAGGTGTTAGTCAATTATTTAATTATTTATTTTTAACATGTGCAACTCCTCTCTTCTTTTATGGTATTTCTCTCTCTACTCCACTGTGAGTTCATATGTTTTTAGAAAAAAATCATATATAATTTAAAATTTTGAATATTTTTATATAGGAAGTTAAAAAATAAATTTTGAAATTTAAAATATAGTTATACAAAACCATATCCTTTTAAATATAGCTATGTTTATACTGTAATTAATTTTAATCTATCTATTACCTATCCTTATTTATATTATTATATAAATAAAAATTTTGTACGATGATTGAAGTTCAAAGTCCTAATCTATTTTTTTTTTTTCAAAATTTAAATTTGTTAAAATGCATATGTTGCAATATCATTAATTTCTTCATATTATAAATTTTATTTTAAATCTTATAAGATTTTTTTTTCAATGACTAATATTTAATTTTTGTAAAAAATTCTAATATGTTCCTTCCAAAAGTTAATATAGCAAGTCTAAAAAATCATATTTTAAAACTCAAAATTATTAATATTTTTATTTTTGTTTCAAATAAGCATGTTAAAGTATAATATAGATATCCAAATAAAATTATACTTATTAATAAATATGGCATTAGTCTTAATTGTAATCACATCTTTTTAAAGTCTTTATTTATTTTTTTAACTTTTTTTTTGATATTTTAAATTACAAGTTATATTGATTCTTTATTACTGATTAAGTTTTTAAAATTTCTTTCCCTTTCAAAAACCAATATAGATTTTTTTTTTAAATTCATATATTTTTATTCTAAAATAGTGAAGTATTAGAACTATATCATTTTTTTTTATAACAAAGCATAATTTTAATTGTTAATTGTCAAGACAACAATTTTAATCTATCTATACTATATATTATAGTAAAAGAATATTTGAAACAAAACTGTTAAATTTATATATAAAATTTTATTTACGAGAGACAAAATACAAAAAATTAAATATAATTATCATATTTTTAATAAGTAATATATTATTTTATCATATGCATAACACGGGTGACATGCTAGTTATCATATACACAAATACCTATTTTTACATTTTCACTATATGATATTGTGAAATATTCTTGCGGTAAACTATTTTTCTCAAACTTCTTAATTGAGAAAAATATAGAAATTGAATTAATTTGAATCAAGGTGTGATTATTCAATAGCAAATTTGTTAGAGCAACTCCAATAAGTTAGTTAGGCCTTTTTTTTTTTACTAACATTTTTGAATCAGAAATAGACTAGTTATTTGGTTGGTTATTTCATCTTAGTTTTTACTTGTTAAATTTAGCTGGTTCAAAATCACTAGCTAAACATTAAAAAATCTCTCTCTCTCTCTCTCTCTCTCTCTCTCTCTCTCATTTTTTTCTTTGGAAAGCGTTAATTAAAAAAATAATAATTTAAAATAGCTAGCTAAATAGAGAGTATTATTATAATATATATTATTATAATACATATTAGTTAATGTGGTTATCTATCAATAATGTGCTTTTTTTAGTTTACCTAACAAAAATAACTAGTAGGGTATTTTGTTTGGTTTTGAGACTCAAATTCCGTTTTTTGAGTTATTTATTTATTTTTTTTAAATCTTTAGTATTTTTTTAATCTTTTAACTTTTTAGATTCACTTAAAAATAAAATACTTGTAAAGGAATCTTTAAAAAATCACTAAATACAAAAAATATAAAAAATAGTATTTTTTTTGTATTTAATAAATTAATTTTAGATTTATTTACAAATATTTTACTTTTTAAGTGGATCTAAAAAGTTTTTTTTAATTAAAATATTAAAAAAATGATTAAATACATAAAATAAAATAAAATAAAAAAAAACTCAAAACTCAAAATGAAATTTGATAAATTATTTTTAGATTTTGTATTTTTTTTTTGTATTTAATAAATTAGTTATATGTTTTTTCATATATATTTTATCTTTTAAATATATTTAGATTGGACATACGTAAAAAGTAAAAATATTTTATTTAAATTTGAAATTTTTCACAAAAAAAAAAAAATCAAAAACTAAAGGACAGAGATTTAGGAGTAATGTCATGCCTAGCAGCTTTGGGTTCTATGGAGCCCTTTTAGAGATTTACATTTGAATTTTACAAAATGACAAGTGCTAAAAAAATAGGAGAAATCACAAATCAAGTGTATTTTTTTAAGATAACTACTGGTTAGATACGTGCGTTACCCGTGACACGTAATTTTTTCATTAATTATTAATATTGTAATTATGTGTGTCTCTTAAATGAGTTTGTGATATGTATACAAAATATGAAGACTTATATGGGTAAATTGATCTGTATTTAAAATGCAACTAAGCAAGAAATGAATATATACTAGACTGAAGAATTTAAATAAATGAAAAATTTTATACACATAAACATTAATTTATAGATAGATTGTTGAGATCACAATTTTATCTTAAACAATAAATAATCAACAGGTCTTTAAATATATAGTATTACACAAATATTTTTCTATTAACTTCCCACTTCAAATTTTCATGATCCGCACCTGTAATACAATTGAAGATATGCAATTCATTGCACAATTACACAATTTTATTTAATAGTTCATCTCATAATACAAATTCATTGAACCCATTGTTACATATTATTTGCATACTATTGGTGTAAGAATACATTAATATCAATATATAATATATTTTAATATATTAATAGTTATTGAGTCTCGTTTCCTGTGCTATGAAGAACTTGCATGATGAAAAATATAATATTAGTCATTAGTATATTTTCATTTATATAGAAAATGTGGAATAAATTTTTTTTTTTTTAAGAAAATAAAATGGTATAGTATTTAATATTTTGATCGATACAAGAATTTCATAATTATTTTCACGATATTTATAAATCCATACTTATAAGTGTTTGTAGGGTCACTTTCATAAAACTGACAAATTACATAATTTATTATGTCATCTGTAAGTAATCAGTGTAGAAAAAAACTATTCTAGTTATAAAACTACCAAAACTACCTTGTTTACGGATAGTGGCGGAGCTAGGAAATTAAATCAGGAGGGGCACTTATTAATTACAGCTTTATTTTCTTTTTTTTCATAACCAACAATAAGAAGATAATAATAATTTTTGAATTAATATTAAGTAAAAAAAATTAAATAAATTGTTACAAAATATTTCACATAAAATTTTACAATTAACTTCGAGTAAAATTGAAAAGAAAGTATTGCGTGTAATTAGTGTATTATGGATAATGTAAAAAGGTCATATATTTAAGTCGTAAAATAAATTATATAATGGTAATTTTTATAAAATTTGAGTAAAAATTTCATATAATAATGATATCACGTCATTATTGACATATACCAACCAATAGTAAAGCAACACATGAAGGGTGAACTCCACATACAAATATAACTCACACTCTAGTAATTTTTACATATATATAGTGAGATTAATTATATGTCCATATTAATAATGATAGATATTACCTTTATATTGAGATTTTTTCACAAAATTTTCATACATAAAAATATAATTTGTTATAGTCACTTCATTTTCAATAAAACAATCACTATTGTTTTCATAAATTTAAAAATGCCCTTGATATTTTATTCTAAATATTATTTTTGTTTAAAATTTTATTTATATACATATGTTAAAAAAAAAAGAAATGAAAAATCCAGGGGGTGCACGTGATCCCCCTAGTCCCCATGTGGCTCTGCCACTATCTACGGAAGAAAGGTTGAACGTGCAATAGCGAGTTGCATGATAGGGTCAAGGTCTAACAAAAATTAATCAAAACTTTTTATTTGATATACTTACTTTCCACATTATTAAGTTACTGCGATAATGTTTGGGTATCGTTTATTTTTTCTTATAATTTGACTAAAATGTGTGCATGAGGTATATTGTTTTTCTTGAACTTCATGACAGATAGTACAATTCTTGTTTCAGCTCGTCTAACTTTTCTTTGAGAGCATGTTGTAATAGAACTCCTGTAATTTTTGTTTTATCATCTTCTTATTTTTCTCCTTACTCACTATTATAATTCATTGTAATAAAAATATTTTAATGAGTAATAGTTTGAGGCGATATCATATTGTTATGAATTTCAAAATCTATTTTCTCTCAATAATGTGATTTTTTTCTATTAGGAAAAAAAAGTACAATTATTGTTGTGTTGTTTTGCAAAGCTTTGATTTGTTGTTGAAAGTGTTTGTTGTAAACATTTGTTGTATGATATGTGTATATATATATATATACGTATTAAACATAAATTGATAGGAGAACAATACACAATTTTGCTTTTTTCCTAGCAAATATAACTATATTAATAAAGCGATACATATTAGAAAATTAAAGTATTTAATAGTAATATAACATTAAAAATTGACAATGTGTGAATACAATAACATATATAAATTTACATTTATATATATATTTTTTTATATATTTATATATGTAGACATTGACATATAACATATTATAAAAGTAATATGTGAAATCTTTTGCAATAATATAATACAGGTAACAATGAAAAGTTAATTATTCATAATTCAATAGTTGGTCATAATGTAGATGTTTAGTGTTATATTTTTATGTGTATGAACAATTTTTTTAATTAGATTATTAAATTCACATAAAAATTGAAAGAAATTTGTGAATAATTTGTGAAAAATTAGAGATTAGTGAAGAAATTTTTTTTTTTTTTTTTTAAAAAAAAAAAAGAGGAGAAGTTTATAGTATTTGGTTTGATTTATTTTTTCAAATTTTTATTTTGAATTTTTTGATTTTCATGTTATTTTTGTCTTAACACCATTTTTTTAGATAACCTTTTTTTCTTTTCTTTTTAGATTTACTTAATTTAATATTTTTAAAAAAATAAAACCAAAGAAAGTGGTTTTTATTTAGAATTTTGACATCATATATTGGTTATTAAAGTACCATGTAAAATATTACAATTCATAAAACATAATTTAAACAAAGAGAAAGTATATTTTTTAAAATAATTTCTTGTGTATTCTTTTTGGAAAAAAATATTAATATTAAATAATAATAATATTAAATTGTACATGTTTGAATTTATAATTTTTTTTACCAATATTTTTCTTTTTAATTCTATTTAGATTATTAAATATTAGATTTTCATGCAAAAGTATAATTTAAATATAAAATATGAAGAAATTTCAGTATCTTTAATCACCAAAGCTGAGAAAATTTGAAAAATAAAAAACTGAAAAACATATTTAAAAAAAAAGAATCAACAAAAGTAATTCTTGTTTAGAATTTTGACGTCATGCCTTAGTTATTAAAGTACCATGTAAAATATTACAGTTCATAAAATATAATTTAAACGAAAAGAAAGCGTATAAAGATAACCTGCAAATTTTTAAGATGCAACACAAATTTTTGTTTTAAGAACGCACACACTTTCCTCTGTTTAGATTTGAACGAATGCCTTTAACTTTAAGATTCAATCAAAATTATTTACAGTGATTTGATCTATAATGAACAATTGTAAATATTATGTATATCAGTATAGAAGTAGACACAAGAAATAAAAAATAAAAAAGAGTAATCAGAATTTTTTGAAAAGTGTTTTTTATTTTTCTAATTATCATCAATGTAAAATATAGGGAGACGATTTTTTTTTTTTTTAAAGAAGGGAGATAGTTTGTGAAGCAGATATATCATTTTTGAGTGTTTAGCTCCAAAAATAAAGAGCTAGTTGGTTTATATAAGACTTTTTATGACTAATTAAAAATATAGTAAATTTAAGAGGGTAAAATTGAGATTTAAAAAAAATTAAAAAATATGACAGACTCTTTGTACTTTTATAATAGTAGTAGTAGATAGTTGATAGATTATAACACATGGAAAAAATGTTGAATTTTTTTTTTTTCCGAAACCTACACTGATATGTACAAAGATATGTTACTGACAATTTTAGAGACAACTAGATTATCTAAACTCTATGGTTTTTAATTTTATTATTCTTAATTATATTTTAGATATATTTACCAATAAATCCCATCTTACAAACAAATATTCCAATTAGTCCTAAGTTTTTTTCTATTAATCTGTTAAGTCCTATTAGTGGAGAGTTTATTTCCGTGTGGTCCTATTTTTAATTTTGGTAGTGTTCTGATAGACAGTTATACTCTTTTATTAATGTGATAGGTATGATGTGATACTCTAATGTGACAGGTATTAATATGATACTCCAATGATGAACATTTAAAAAAAATAAAAAACTCCTTAGTATACTTTTTATAAATGTGACAACATGGCGTGTATGATGTGACACTCCAAAACTTTTACTCCAAAAAAATAATAACTCCTTAGTATACTTTTTTCAAATGTGACAACGTAACAGGTATGATGTGATATTTCAAAAAAAAAAAAAAAACTCCTTAGTTTACTTTTCTCAAACGTGACAACGTGACAAGTATGATGGACACTCTAAAAAAAATTAAAAACTCCGTAGTGTACTTTTTCCAAACGTGACATGTGATACTTCAACGTGGTAGATATGATATGACTCTCTAAAAAAATTCAAAACTCTTTACTATACTTTTTTCCAAATGTGACATTCTAACGTGCGGGTATAATGTAAAAAACTCTTTAATGTACTTTTTTCAAATGTGACAGTCCAATGTGGCGGTAAATGAGTCATTAAACATTCAAAAGGACTAAATGAATTACAAGAAAAAATATGGAAAATTCTTTTTTCACACACCTAATTAGCTCAAGGCACATATTTTCTCAATACACATACTTATTAATTTGATTATTAATTAATATTCTCAATCCATATACTTAGAGTTACAATTACACCCTTCACTTATTACCATTGTACACACACCACTAACGCTCTTTTCACACTTTTGATTGACCCTACTTCCACATTGACCCACCACGCCCTTGAAAAAGACTTTGGTCTGAAATGAAATTTCCTCCATTAAAGACCTCCATTAAGACTATTGTAAATCCTCCAAAATAATGTTGAAGGTAAGAAATCTTTCCATTTTATTATTACATTTATCATTTTATTATTGTATTTATCATTTTCAGATCTACGTGCACTCCATTGACATAAAACCTTTAATTTCAGCCTTGTAAGTGACGGTTTGGGACTTTCAAAATTTGAGAGCTTATACAAATACCATCTTTACTCTCTACATTTGCAAGTATACTGTGAGGATTCAATAATAGTACTGAGGCTAGGTGGGTATGAGTGCCAATATTTGGTTTATGATGATTCCCATGCACTTTTGCATCTCAGCATAGATCGGATGGTTCTGCGAGTAGCATAGTTGCAAACTGGTGACAGCAGAATCAAGCCCCACTGAAATGCCAATTAGTTATATAGGGTTCCTGAGACGACCTAAACCCGTCCCTATGGGTTTAGTATCGTAACCGGCCAATAATCCGTGATTACCAAAGGCCTACTTAACAGTAAAGACAGTAATACAGGGTAAGGGGCTAGCGGAAGCCAAACAGTAAATAAAAGAGATCCAATGAGCCATGACAATCTGGATGCAAAAAGACTTTTATAAACAAACCACATTCATAAACAAAACATATGTACATAACAGATATACAAAACATCCAGGTTAGAGACCTGATCCCTTCACCATAACTGTACAGTCAAACTAATTCAGTCGGTACAAAACGGAGACAAAAAGAGTGAATCTAGAACACCCCAAAACAGCCTTAGCTTGACGGGCTTGGAAACTCAAAGTGAGGCACAATGTTTGGCTTGACAAAACAAGAACTTAACACGACGCTTCTAGCTCCGGTCTGGTGCCTGGACACCTACATATAAATATAAACAATGAGCTAAAGCCCATTGAATAACATATGCGTAAAGGGGTTAAGAATGAATGTCCTTTTAGTAATTAAAACAGTCAATTGCATCAGTGAATTAGTCATTTAGAACCATAATAGTCATATGTGATACATCTATTAGCAAAACAGTACAGTAGGTCTTAGTAGACCGAACAATCAGTTGATGGCCATCATAACAGTAACAGTAGTAGTTCTAAACATTGGAACCGACAGAGATCTCTCTGACAGTAGGAGTAACAGTACAGTAACAGTAAATTGCTATGGATGCCACGAATACAGTTTACAAATAGGACAAACATTCATTCATTAAACAATAATGTTTCAGTAAGCAGAACAGTTGGTCATTCAGAAAATAATCATGATTGAACATATCTTTACAACATTGTTACTCACAGAGCACTGGGCTATAGGTAAGCTAATGAGCGTTCTCAGATGCCAACCCTACATAGTAACAGAACGAACACACACTAAGTTACACGTTCGGGATGACAACTTAGCCCCTATCTTGACTTGGTGTGGTTCTATATCAATATCCTTATTAAGATGCCTTACACTTGGCCTAGGAATGCCTAGGGTGGAATGAGAATGCAAAAATGCACTTTAAAACACTTTTCAGAATTTTTCAGAAAACAAGGGTCTCGTTCGAGCATGGCTTGCTACGCTCGAGCGAGCTTTCCAAAACAGAGGGGTCACTCGAGCGTGGACTTCCTCGCTTGAGCGGTATGTAAAAATGCAAAAAGTGCTGGATGTTGAAAATCTCCGCTCGACGCTCGCTCGATGCTCGTTCGAGTGTAAGACACAGTCTTCGCTCGAGCGTAGGTTTCTTCGCTCGAACGTGCGTCTGCACACGCAGAAAACCTGAGAGCTTGCAATCTATGCTCGAGCCAGCATTCCCTCGCTCGAGCGGAGCTCTGAACAAAAGATGGTCGCTCGAGCGTGGAATCCTTCGCTTGAGCGTAGAAGCCAAAATCTGGAATTTCCAGATTTGCCTCCCAAGCTCAAACCAAGCATTCAACACTTCAAAACTCAACTTTTTGGGCCTATTTTCTGGAAAACACTTGAAAACTCATACTACAACATATTTTGAAGATCAATTTTGTAAAATCAAGCCCAAAGGTAAGCCAATTGAACACCAATTCAAACGTAAATATGAAGAACAATGCAAAATCAAACATGCATGAGTTCCCAAGAACTCTAATGCCCCAAAACATGATCAAATGCAAGTTTTAGCTCAAGAACATGGTGAATTCATGAACCTCTACTAAAATATGCACATGCATGTAAGGATTTCAGGCAAAACAACTTCAAATTTCAAGAATATGCACATACATGCATGAATTTACTCACAACTCAACACTATAAACCACTTCTTGGATCTAAACACTAAATTACCATGAACCATGCAAGAAATAACTTAAATTCATAATGAAGAAGGTGAATTCTCTACCTCAGGTCTTGAATTCCAATTATGCTAGCTCAATTTTGTAAATGCTCTTCAATTCTTCTAAAATTCAAGTCAAATCCATGATGAACTCTATTTTCTCCTACCTCTCTCTCTCTTACGGTTTGCTCAAGAAGATGGATGAAGAAATGATGGAAAACCAAGCTCCAAGCATGTGTTAACAAAGTGGCCCACTAGCATGCCAAATGTGTAATAACTTTGATTCAATAATTTAACATTATTTAATCGTTCCAAATCAAATTTTAATTAAATATACCATAAAATTACATAAATCCTAATTAGCATATAACACTAATCAGTTTTAGATTCGGTCGCCGATAAGGCCTTCAATTTACAGTTCAAAACTTAAAACATGAACAGATCAATTAATGGTAAACAGATAGAGATGCAATTAAAGCAACATACACATGCATTCAGATCAGAATTTCAGTCTGATCAATTACTTATTATACTCAGTCACAGTTTAATACTAATCAGAGGTGAGGTTTGTCACAGTTCCAAATCAAATTTTGCATTTCTTATTGCGTTCTTCATCACTGAACAAAATTGAGTAGGAATTTTAACCGAATTGTTTGTTCAAGTAAAATGACAACAATGAAAAAATTAGGGTTTAATTTTTTTTTTAAATCAAAAGGTGTAAATTGAGATTTTTTTGTTCTTAAGAGATGTGCATAGAAATTTTTTTCATATTATATTATGGGTGTTGTTGAATATCTATTATGGTCATTTTCATTTAGGATATAATTGTTATTAAATTAATATTTCATTAAGTATGTGCCTTAAGCTAATTAAGTGTGTGGAAATAGAATATTTCAAAAAATATGAGACTATATAAATTATAAATCTAAAATATGGGACTTATTGGTCAATTTGCACTGAGATGTGCCAATACAACCTAACTTTGACAATGTTTAATTAATCAGTTTTAAACAAGAAAACTTGTGTGAAGTAAATCTCAAGTCCTTTAACCAACCAATTAGATTTTTTAGTTATTTTTATTATTTGTTTAAAAAAAACTAAAACACAATAGTTGCAATTATGGAGAGAGTTTGGGGCGAGGAACGTGCGATTGGCACGTGCAAAGGAAGGTGCGTTGTCGGCGTGGATTGGGTGGGAGTGTGGGACCATGAAATTTTGGGGGTGTCCTAAAAGCGAAGGGCATAACTTGGGTTTGAGATTTAAACTCTTATATTTATTCACAATAACGTGGCAAGAGGGTTATTTATTTATTTATTTTTGTTAGCAAAAATTAATTATTAATTATTAAATTAACGCCTATGTTAATTAGTTTCTTCATTCTTTCCAAAGCACTAAATACTTGCCCCCTTAATTTAACTCCTTTAAAGAAAGTTGAACCAATGATCTTTTAATCTCTCCGCCCTTTACAAAGCACCAAGTGTTTATTCTCTTAATTCAACTCCTCTACAGAGAGTTAAACCTATGGTCTCTCAGTCTCCCCACCTTTTGCAAAGTATCAAATGATTTCCCTCTTAATTTAACACCTGTTAGGAGGGTTGAATTCATGACCTTCTTTAAGAACTAAACTCTTAGAAAAGTACAGGTGGCTAACTATGTTAGATCTAGTGGGTTGATGTGACAAGAGAGTTGAGCCTCATTTCATTGAATGTGTAACAAATCGAGAGTTGACATATATAATACCACATCATTGTATATATAATTGCGAGAGATTTTTTAAAAGATCTCAAGCATTTCCTTTATTTCTATAAAAACACAATTCACTCAATTTTTGCCATTACTTTATTTTAATATTATAAAATATAAAAATTTTAATTTTTTGTTTATTTTTTTCCCCTCAGATTACATTCACTTAATTTTCATAATAAGTTTCTCCCTCTTCATCGCCCTATTTTTAGGTCAAGTTTGGCATCTACTAAATAATACAAAAAGTTAAAAAGTTACTATCCTATTTAAATCACATTATTTTATTTAAATCACATCACCTCTCTAACCATCATATCAAACCCAACCCAAATCCAACCCGTATAAGTTAATAAGTCAAAAAGTACACTTTTTAAGAATATCCCAAACCAACCCTTAGCATCCCTCCTTTATATTTCTCTAGCCACCTTCTCGGCCATCTCATTCCTAATCACTTCTTCCTTTTCCCGTCACTTTTTCCTAACCCATTTTCTTTTCTACGAACTTTTTCCCAACCCTTCCTTTCTTACCGCTCCTTTCTCCTTGAGAATGGAAAATGATGGAAGGGAGGATTGGGTCATGATGGAGATGGAGAGGTGGTGATGGTGACAATAACAATTAAAGTTTGAATAACGATGTGTGCTATTTATCCTAAATAGTATGTTATTTTAAAAACAAAATTGGAATTATAAAATTAAAAAAAAATTATACGAATTGAGAAAAAGCGTGTTGTGCAAATAAAAAGATCTCTAAAAGAATAAAAAAATTATGAGATGACTAATGTTATACAAAGAAAATTTTCTTTTCAAATTTAGTTTATTAATTGAGGTAGTAGTTGAATTGTTGTTATCATTTTATTTGTGTCCTCTTTAAATACTAAAACTTTTCCATTGCACACCATTTTAGTTTGTAAAACAAATTGTACCAAAAAATTATTTCTATATCATTTTTTTTTTTAAACGAGATAAAATCATTATAATATTAAAGAGTAATTATCAAAAAGTCTCAAGAGTATCAATTCATTACCTAATATTTACTATTAGTGTGGAGATACCTTAATTGGTTGGGTAGAATTCGTTTAATTTATTTATTTTTATTTTTAATTTTTAATTATTTTATTTTTTTATAATCTCATTAATCGAGAGCATCATATACAATCTCCACACAAGTGGTAAATATTAAAGCCCACATCTTATAGACTAAACCTAACAATAATTTTTACCAAGATTCATGTGAACTTTGTACTTTGCAAGGAAAGCCTTATTCTTGAAATTGTTGAGTTGATTTTTTATTTTATTTTATTTTATTTATAAATACAAATCCTTACATTTTGATTTATTATTTTAAAATAGATTTTTTTTACAAAAGTGACATTTGATCATTGAAATTCTTACTATGCTTAGCAATCATACAGTATTACCTTGGTAAAAAAAAAGCAGCTTGATAGGGTGGTCATGCTTAGCAACTCATTTCTTGCAATAAGAATTTCCCCATAACTGACATCATAAGAAAAGTGCTAATGATATGTGTACAAAAACAAAAAACAAAAATATGCACAAAAAAGTTAAATGTATTGCCAAGATTCATTTCATACCCAAAATCAATCTGGACCATACAGTCATATTCGTGAAACAAAACATTCTTGTCCTTAACACCTGAAGAAAAACATGTTAACTGTACAAACAAGTAAATATCGTTTCTTCTTTCTTTGTTGGAGCCCAAACTTGGTGCTGTTTTCCTTTGGACAAAGATTGCAGATCCAAGACTGTTTCACTTACATATCAAGTGCCAACATAATTCTCAGTTAGTTACCGCGTAAAGATGTTGATGTTCCAGTAGTACTAATCACTATGTGAAAGATTGTGTTCCAACAACAAAAATGACAACATATTCTGTGTAACATCGTGTTGAGTGATTTCATGTAAGTTTTGTACAATCCACACTACAATAATATAAAACACAAAACTCGAGAGTTTTGAAGTTTCGTAACGCTTTTTGTTTTTTTAAAATTACACATGTTTTAATTGCTAACAGCTATCAAATTCAACCCATGTTCTCTATTCATCGATGCATTTGCACCCACCACCACTCGTTGTAAAAATGACAGCTCATGACATAAAGATGTGTCTAGTCTATTTATCTGAGATATAAACAACTTAGTGCATCTCATGATGAGTGAAAAACTATAATTTTCAGATATGTTAGAATCACTTCCTGCTGAAGCATGAGAAATTGTGCAAACAATTGATGAAAAAGTGATCAGAACATATGAACCCCGAAAAATATGACGAGGTCGTGACCATTCAAGGACTACTGACTTTATACAATGTTATAGCCCAAGTCTACATTATTAAGCCACTATATGACCCTAGATAGGACAGATGCAGAGCAAAATTCATGTAACCAAACAAAATATTTGGGACAAGGCATTGTCAGCTTAAGTAAAACTAGCTTCAAAAAAAAAAAAAAAAAAAAAAACTTGTGTTTAAACAGAACTAGCAATGATTTCCAAAGAAATTAAAAACAAAGCTAGAAAATGAAAACCTAAAGTCAACTGGCCAAGAATGGAAGATGGATGCCTTTTTGCAGAGCAATGCTAAAAAGTAGGCAACAAGAGGTTTGAAGTTAAAGGGATCAAATCCTACAAGGGCTCAATCACCTTTGTTAAGCAACAGAACTCTGTTTCGTGGTGTGTCCATGTCGAACACCTACACTCATTGGACATTTCTTGACACGTGTCAAACACCCATCACAATGTGTCCTAATATTTTGTTTTTTTAAACTTGAACAGCCTTTGGAAATTTGGGGGACACGTCCGTCACTTAGATACATTAAGAAAAACTACACCTTAATAAAACAACATAATGCAATACCTCAACAGCAGTCCGACCTCTTAAAACCCTTTCCTTGTCAATTCCCCAAGTGAGACATTCAGGGTTGTGTCTTCCTTTTTTGTCTGTGAAAAATATGTCAGGATTTCTTTGACCAATTTCAGCCAACAATTGGGGAAGTGGAATGTGAACATCATCACCAACATTGTCTCCACATTCATGAAATGACATTACTACCTGCGACATTTTTTTTGCCAATGAAACTTGTGAAGAAAAAAAGAAGAAGGCGGCAATCATACAATCGTGGAGCTCAAAAACTATATTGCCAATGAAGACAAGCTATTGTGAACATCAATAGAAGAATGCCTCTCACTTATCACGATGTTTACTGCATATTAATGCAAAACTCAAGAAAACGAATTCAAATTGAGTTCCAGATCTTGTAAACTACTAAGAAAATTATGTAACTGGTGGCCCATCATTGTGCTTTTATTTTCTTCTCCTCCATGGACCAAAGTACTTCTATAACTATAGTGAACTAACGTCATATTTGTTTGGGTGGACATGA
Source organism: Camellia lanceoleosa (assembly GCA_025200525.1). Lineage (NCBI taxonomy): Eukaryota > Viridiplantae > Streptophyta > Magnoliopsida > Ericales > Theaceae > Camellia > Camellia lanceoleosa. Next base: position 113,096,124 of record CM045769.1, read on the forward strand.
GCTTGGGATTGGACTAATGGTCCAATAAAATTATTAATCTGATGTTAGGTTAAATAATTGAAGTACGGACTAACAATCCATCTGGATGTGGTATACCACATATGATGGACTATTCAATCCCACAGAATGGGATGTAATATAAATTGAAAGACTAAACCAAAGTTTGGACTATTAGTCCTCCTTATAATCCTAACTCAATCCAAACATAAGATAGGATACATAATCCAAAGGATTCGTAGTCCTAGGACTATTAGTTATGGGAATGCTAATCCAACCTAATCCAGTCCGTCCAAACAAACATGGCCTAATGGTATGTTTGATTGAGTGGATTAGAGTATGGGATTGAGATTATTAATCCGTGGGCTCAATTATTCCATGTTTGTTTTAACATTTTGGTTTAGGATTATTAATCCAATGGATAATTAATCCAACAAATTTGTAGGATTATTAGTAATGGGGTAGGGGTAGGATTATTAATCCAATGGATATTAATCTAATTAGATAGTGAATACTACAAGATTAATAGTGAAGTATTAATAATCCTATTAAATTAGTGTGATATTCACTATCCAATAGGATTAGTATTCATTGGATTAATAATCCCACCCCTACCCCATTATTAATAATCCTACAAATTTGTTGGATTAATTATCCATGGGATTAATAATCCTAAGCCAAAATGTTAAAACAAACATAGGATAATTGAGCTCACGGATTAATAATCCTAATCCCATACTCTAATCTACCCAATCAAACATGCTCTAATAAGATTATTAATACTTCACTATTAATCTTTTGAATCTAACATGTGCTAAAGATTCAGCAATGGACATCCTAGTGATTGACGGGGGCTCTAGAAAGTAGGGGTTGTAGTACTAGGAAGCATATATATTGTCAAGGATAACGGTAACACACTTGCTGAATCTGTTCCTGTACCTGATGTGATGATGATAAATGCCAGTCCACCACTGCAGACATCAGCAGGATGAATAACAATACTTAATTCAGTGTATTTGGTTTAAATTTTTTAGATTAAGTTTTTTAAAAAATGAATTTTTTGATTTTTGTGTTTTTATTTATTTTTAGTGAATATTTTTAAAATTTTATACATTTTTTTATATTTTTTTAGATGCACCTTACTTAGATGTATCTAAAAAATAAAAAATTTGTGAAAAAATATTTTAAAAAATTAATAAATATATTAAAATACAAATAATGAACTGAATTCTCTTATTTTTTTTTTATATTTTTGGTATTTAGTGAATTTTTAAAATGTTTTTTTTCACATTTTTTTTACTTTTTAGGTATATTTATGTTAGGTATGTCTAAAAATTTTAAAAATTGCTTAAAATATTAAAAAAATTCAGTAAAAACAAAAAAAATACGAAAAACAAGAAAGTAAAATTTTTTAAAAAGTGTTTTTGAAAAACTGTAACCAAGCAAAGTGATTAGGTTTTGTCCTCATCAAATTATTTTGGAAAGTCAGAGGATTTGACTAATGACGGGAGTTAAAATCCCACGAGTGGTGTTAGTCCCTTTTTTTTTTTCCTATAGAAATCCAACAATTTGAAGTTTTGAACTCTGGTGACTAAATAAGTATAATGAAAAGATGTTTCCATCAATGCTCAGCATGAATTTTATTCAATTATATGAGTGCAGACCTCTTTATGATAATTCAGTGCTGACATGGTGACACTAGAGAGAGAGAGATCCAAAGTAAATTCATTTTCTCTGTGATCATTACAAGCTAATAGTGGTAATATTATTATGTGTATCTATCAATCTACAATTGCACAAACAAAAACTCAAAACCAAACAAAACCAAAAAAAAAAAAAAATGTTACAGAACAAATACTTCTCAGCTGCAACTTAAGCTTAAGGTTACGCACAATGTGGAAGAGGCACTTGTAGCCACTCCAATTAAATTGCTGCGGAGCATGTCTCTCTACTATTCCCCACTAGAAGTCAACCACAACACCATCGACATTGACCAGCTTCAAGATCTTTACCTGGTTAAGTAAATTGTCTTGATGAACCAACTGACAATCCATATTGATGACACCCAGTTGCCCCCACAAAAAGTAAACGGAAGACATGAGGAACAAATTTTCCCAAATTATGTAATCAACTGTGACAAGAAAAAAAAAAAAAAAAAAAAAAAAAAAAAAAAACAATGTCTGTGGATTAGTAAATTTTACAGAAAGGAAATTCTAATGTGTAATCGCATGGCAGCCGGAAGAAGATAGGTAACTAGAAATGACAGAAAATCCAAGAGAAAAAGATCAAAACAAAGAGTAAAATTATGCAACTCACCTGCAGCATCACGTATACAGGAACATAAGCGGTGCTAGAAAAATCTCGCTCCTGCAACCTTGGGGGCTTGTCTGCAGCCAATACAAAATAGCAAAAAGGTTCAGCACTTCGTTTAGATTGTCCTAACTAGTGACGCATTGCAGATGTGATTTGAACACAAGTATTATAAGAGGCCCAAGGATAAAACCACATGTTGACCAAATATTATCAGAAAAAGCTTCAATTGTGAAGCAATGTAGCATGGCAAGTTGGGGATCAAAAGTATTCTTCTATAACTTCACAAAATTATTTCTCATTACCCTTGATGCATTTCCTATGCTTCCAATAGAAAAGTACCATTCCATAAATTTATATCCAAAATTAACCTTGATTCATTTGTGCCTCCAATAAAATGAAACTGTTGAAACTAGATCCTTTATTTCAGAACATTAGAGCTGCATTTCAATGAAATAGCACACACAAAATTAATGGACATTTACTCAGAGAGATTTTCCATCAACAAGGGTAACTAAACGTTTGTCCTCACATTAATAAGTTAATAACCAACATTTTTTTATGTGTCCTTTGGGCCCACCCTGCTGGCCCTTATAGAGTAAATGCTATATTCTTGCAATCACCCGCAAACTACCAACAGCACATCCGAATTTCTAGCTTGCACCAAAGTTTAGGACCTTAAAGAAAACAAACAAATTGCCCATTTTTACTAATTTTTACCATTATTTCAAATTTATTCGTTTAAGCATTTGATCATGCCTATTCCTTTGCAAGGCTTCATAACAAAAGCTCTAAATTAGATGAATGTAATGGTCATTCCTTAGGTTCCCAGAATGGTCATTCCCTTAATGATTTCATTTGCAATGCATTTCTATTACTATTCTTTTAGTCAACCAAACATGATAATGGATATTATGATGATCTACATTCTATTTCATTCTATTGAACTAGATACTACCTTAACACCTACAAAAGCCTAGGGGTGAGGATTGTTTGGTTTGGTTCATGTCACGACCCAAACCCGTCCCTTAGGGTTCAACATCGTAACCGGCCAGTAATTCTGAGATTACCAAAGGCATCTGTACAGACTAAGCAAAACTAAAGGGCTAGTGGAAGCAAATATACAAAATACAATGTTCATAGAGCTGTGCAAACATACTGGAACAAAAATTTAAAACTTTATATACACACATGTGACGTTATATTTAGATTAGTCTTATGTCACCCACATGTACAGATAAAACCAAAATGGGACTTAGCCCAATATACAGATAAATAGAAACTTGTTTAGATTTCAGTAAAATTAAACAAAGTCATAAACTTAGTTTACAAAACTCAACCAATTGACTTATTTCGGAACCTCCTCGGAAGGCACAAAGGTTGGCCGACAAAACAAAATTCCAGGCAATCATCACTGAGCCTGGTCACGCGCCTGGTCACCTACATATATAAATAAAAGAATGAGCTGGAGCCCAGTGATTAATAACAGAGTAAAGGGTTCAATGAATGTTGTCCATAACAAATACAGAAAACAAAATTCAATTTATATCAGAAGTAGATTCATATACTTGTTCAAAAATTAGTATTCATAACAGAAATGGAATCAGAATCATATTCATAATCAAAATTTATAGTTAATCGTACGTGGTACATCCACTAGCACTAACACAAACAGTTGACCCATAAAGGGACGGCCACGAAGGCATACAGTTGACTCACGTGCACGGAGACTGTACAATTGGCTCATGAGACGTACATTTGACCTATAAATGGGACGTATACAGAAAGATCCATAATAGTTGGCTCATGAGACGCATAGTTGGCCTATAGTTGGGACATAATAGAATGAATAACAGATGTCATCTGAACCTAAAGATGCCACAAATATAATTCAAAAACATTGGACAACCATTCATTTATGATTCATAAAATAGCATTTTAGAAAATAGATCATATCATTTCGGTTAGAAAATACTTATAATTGAACATAGCTTTACAAAGTTACTACTCACAGTTGGCTCTAAGAGCAGACAGACAGAGTAGATAAAGTAGACAAACAGAGCAGATAACCAGATAGTCTATGGCGCGTGACCTACACAAGCACAGAACGGATATGCATTGAAACACACGTTTGAAATTCATTTAATTTATTTCTTTTTTTGCTTGGGTGTGTTTCTAATCTTTATCCTTGTTACTATGTCTTAATTAGGGCTTAAGAATGCCTATGATGCAAAGAGGATGCCAAAATATACCTTAGAACACTTAGTCAAATTTTCAAAAACTGGGTAGTCTGCTTGAGTACAACTTTGGTCGCTCGAGTGGTTTGCAAAGTCTGCAAAAGTAGTGGTTGCATGATTTTTACACTCAACAATAGCTCGAGCCAAAGACTGAGTAAACAGGGTCTTTGCTCAGGCTCAACTTCGGTCGCTCGAGCAGTTTGCAAAATTTGTAAAACTTCTAAGAGCTCTCATTTTACGCTCGAGCATGGCTTTCTTCACTCAAGCCTAGACTCAGAAGAAAAAGGTTTATGCTCGAGCGCAACTTGTGTCGCTCGTGTGAAAAGCCATGTTTGCAAAAGTAATAGGAGCTCAAATTCTTCACTCAAGCGCAGACTACTTCGCTCGAGCGGAGAATGCAAATTCTAGAATTTCCAGATTTGCTTCCCAAGTTCAAAACTCAATTCCACAGCAACAAAACATGTTCTTTTGGGCCTAAACCTTAAGAAAACATGTATAAAATTGCAACACATCTTGAATTGAAAATCATTTCACAAAATCAAAGCCTAAAAGCATGCCAATTACACAAAATCAACTTGAAATGTTGAAAACATAACATGCATGTATTTTCTTGAGTTCAAACTTTCCAAATTTTGGTAGAATGAGATGTTTAGTACAAAAAGGAGTTGAATCCTCATAACAAGACCAAAATATGGACATGCATGTGGGTAAACTTTGAAATCAACTTCCAAAACTTCATGATATGCACATACATGCATGGTTTGATTCCAATTCTACTTTTTTGGCCCAATTCTCAAGTTAATCTACTTAATTCTCTTGAAATCATGCATTGCACTCTAATTCCCTTTTTGATTTCACATGTGACTGAGCTTGAGGTTACAAAATGTGTTGAATTCTTACCTAAGGTTGAAGTCAAGTGTAAAACTAGCCCAAAGCTCTAAATTGTCTTCAAATCCCATTAATTCTTCCTTTCCTCTTCTTTAATCTCAGTTTCTTCCTTCTCTCTCTCTCTTTCACACACACACACACACACACACACACACACGTGTAAGGGCTCAAAATGGTGAAGATGAGTTGATTCTAAAGTGTTGCGTAAGCCTTATATAGGCTTGATTAGGGAACTTAATTAAACTTAATTAAAGTTAATCAATTGGCATTATTTTTTTCCAATCAATTTGTTCCGAATCGAATTTCAATTAAACCTACCATAAATTTCTACAAATTATGAATAACACTTAAACCGAGTCAATTTCGTGATCAGATGCTGATAAGGCTTTCAATTCGCATATCAAATTAGAAATACAGACATATATTTCTACACTAACAGATATAAACACATATAATACTATACACATACAATTAATGTAGGATTCGCTCTTAATTACTTATTAAGCATTCATAATCATGCAGTATTAGTTAATAATCGTTCAGGGTTGTTACAGTCTTCTCCTCTTAAAGAGTTTAGTCCTCCAAACTTGAATTAACTTTAGTTTGGAAGAATGCTGGATCTAGAGAGAACAAATCAATGTATCTTTTCATCATATCTTCCTCAGTTTCCTAAGTTGCATATGTTCCTTCGTGGTTTTGCCAGTCAACTTTCACCAATGGAATTTTTTTGTTTCTTAGCCTTTTGATCCTTTGATTGACAATCAGAATCGATCGTTCTTCATAAGTAAAATCATCTTTCAATAACATATGTGTTGGCTCAATCACGTGTAAAGGATCAGTCAAGTAATCTCGGAGCATTGAACTATGAAAGACATTATGCATTTGCTCCATGATTGGAGGTAAGGCCACTCGATATGTTATTGAATTGATTTTCTCTAGAATCTCATATGGACCAATGTATCTCAGAGCCAACTTTCCTTTCACTCCACATCGTGTTTGCCCTTTCATAGGAGTTACTTTGATAAACACATGATCCCTAACATCATATTCTCTATCTCTTCTTCGAACATCCGCATAGCTCTTTTGGTGACTTTGTGCAGTTTTCAATCTTTGTTGAATCAATTTCACATTTTCCGTTGTTTCTTGCACAAGTTTCGGTCCCAACAAAGGTTTATCACCTACCTTGACTGTCATGACCCGAACCCGCCCCTATGGGTTAAGGCCATAACCGGCCAATAATCGTATGATTACCTACGACCTTAAACCTTATAAGACAAAACTCATCAGAGTAAAAGGCGCCAAACGGAAGCAATTTAAACTTTGTCCATAGAGCCGTGCTTATATGCACACCATAACATTTCAAACATTTATATGTTAATAACTCACAATAGATTATGTACTAATACAAAGCACTGCACATACAAGATCATACAGGTTTAAGTCAGTCAAACCCAAGACTTATATACAAAAGTGGTCCGATGTCTTCACCAACAAAACCAAACTATAAACAAAGGACAAAAGAGAAAGCAGGTCTCATGCGTGAGACTTTTGGGCTGACTCTTCAAAACTTTGATTGTTTCTCACAATTCACCGGGGCTGGTTTTGGACGTCCCTTGGCTCACCTACATGTACATGAATGAGCGTGAGCGAATGCCCAGTGAATAATATCAATTAAGAAAGATACATAAGCAATCATTGAAACAGTTAAAGAAAATGGCCTTTGGCCCAATCATTTATATCCATCGGCCTTTGGCCCAATCATCTATATCTATCATTCGTATCCATCGGCCTTCGGCCCAGTCATTCATGTCAATCGAGCTTCGGCCCAATTAATTATATCAATCGGCCTTTGGTCCAATCATTCGTATCAATCGGCCTTTGGCCCAATCAATTATATCAATCGGCCTTTGGCCTAATCATTTGTATCAATCGGCCTTTGGCCCAATCGAATATATCAATCGTTGTCCGTCATTCAAATTAATGAACATACAAAACTTACATATAGGTAAACAATTGGACAACAGTATACTTCAAATATCTTATTAAGATATTACTCATAGTGATCGGCTTGTGGATTTGCCTTGGAGCTTGACCCTACACATTTCATGTACACGAAAGGGTCACTAATCAATTTAATCCGTTCCTTAATTCACATATTCCTCTTTAGGCTTTATTCTTATCTCATCAACTCATTTACAATGCTTAACATATGCCTAAGAGTGATTTCAAGTGAAAGAGAACGGAAAATGAAATTCAGAACGCATGAACAAAATTTCAGAAAACAGGGTCCCCGTTCAAGCGTGGACTTCCCCGCTCGAGTGGACCCAGGAGGCCTGCAAAAGTACTGGTTACCTCAAAATTATGCTCGAGCGCAAGTTAGGGCGCTCGAGCGGAAGGCCTGCCCATAAAAGCTCCGCACTCGAGCGTAAAACATCCCGCTCGAGTGGACCCAGGAAGCCTGCAAAAGTATTGGTTACCTCAAAATTACGCTCGAGCGTAAGTTAGGGCGCTTGAGCGGAAGGCCTACCCATAAAAGCTCCCCGCTCGAGCGTAAAACATCTCGCTCGAGCGAACATCCAACTCTGCAAAAAGTGCTAGGAGCACGATTTTTACGCTCGAGCGGCAGTTTCCCTGCTCGAGCGGGCCTCAAATTTCTGGAAAATCCAGAACATGTTTTTGAGCTTCAACTTCACATTCAAAGGACCCAAATGCATGGTTTAACCCAAAATTCATATATATATATATATATATATATATGTGCACTAACATGGTACAAACACTGAATTACAACATTTTGAAGCTCAATTTCATGATTTATTTGCATGCATGGCCCAAAATATTACAACCCATCACCAACATGCTCAAATTCAAACATGCAAAGCTTACTCTTTTATGATCTACTCTTGCATGCAAGAAATACACATTATTCACGACTTATTTGGTGAAGAGATGGTCATACACATGGATTTCATTCAACTTCAACATAGAGTACACAAATTAAGCTCAAACATGGAAATCTATAGCAATTGTTTACATGCATGCTTCTATAATCTTGAAATCCAACATAGACGACTCAATCTCATTACATTCAAACTAATTCATGCTCTTGACTATCTATTTAACTTGAATTCACAAGATGATGACTATAAATGCATCAATCACTCACCAAGGAGCTTTAATCTTACCAATTTAGCAATACTTGAGCTTAATCCCCAAAAGGTCCAAGTCTTGAACCACAAATGCACAATTCTCCCCTCTCTCTCTCTAACAGTCGGCTCTCTCTATGCTTTAGAGCTCAAACTTAGCCAAAATGTAACAAGGAAGGAGAATTGAGGGTGTAGTGCCCCTTTACAACATAACCCACTAATTCAATATAATTCAATATAATAATAAACAATTGGGCACTAATTCACTAAATTAATCAACTTAATCTGGTCCAAATCAATTTTCAATTAAACTTCACCGTAGGCTCTAAAAATTATGCTGATCACAAAGGCGTAATCAATTTTGGGTTCCGTGGCCGATAAGGCCTTCAATTAAATTTCCAAAGTAAATTATTCAAACAAATATTCCTACGGTGAACAGGTAAAATTCTCAAATCATATACATAATCACATAACGGCACAAAAAACCCTATCAAAACATATAATCACATACGTATTAGGGACCAATTAGCATAATACAGAACAGGGGTATCACAGTCTTCCCCCCTTTAGGAAGTTTGGTCCTCCAAACTTAAGTTACCTTCGTCGGGAAACAAATGTGGATAAGCGTAGTCGCATTTCCTCCTCTTTTTCCCTGTGGCATCTGCCATAGTGTTCCTTCCATTCAACTTTCACCATCGGGATGGTTTTGCTCCTCAACTGTTTCACTTGCGGTCAACAATTCTTTCCCGGCTATTCAAAGATATTCCATATTTCCATCAATAACAACCTGGTCATAATCAATCACATGAAATGGGTCTCGGAGGTAACCCCTCAACATCGACACATGAAACACATTATGGATTTGCTCGAATCCGTGACAAAAGCAACTCTATAAGCAACTGGACCAAGTCTCTCCAAAATCTGGAACGGCCCAATGTAACGGGGCGACAACTTGCCCTTTTTCCCGAATCTGACTTGGCCTTTCATCGGAGAAACACGGATGAACACATGGTCACCAACCTCATACTCAAGAGGTCTCCTCCGAACGTCGGCATAATTCTTTTGTCGGTCCTGAGCTGTTTTGAGCCTTTGACGAATGGTCTTGATTTTCTCAGTAGTGTCTTGTATAATTTCTGGCCCAAGCAACGCTCTATCCCAGACCTCTGGCCAACAGATAGGTGATCTACACCTCCTACCATACAAACCCTCGTATGGTGCCATATCGATGCTAGAGTGGAAGCTGTTATTATAAGCAAACTCTGCAAGTGGAAATAGTCTTCCCAACTCCCCTGAAAATCCAAAGTACACATGCGAAGCATATATTCTAAAGTTTGTATCGTTCGTTCTGACTGTCCATCTGTCTGTGGGTGAAATGCAGTACTGAACCTTAGTTCTGTTCCCATGGCTTCCTGCAAACTCTTCTAAAATCTAGAGACAAATTTCAGATCTCTATCCGATACAATAGACACTGGAACTCTGTGTAAACGGACAATCTCATCAACGTAAATGGTAGCCAATCTATAAGCAGTAAATGTAGTTTTGACAGGCAGAAAATGTGCGGATTTAGTTAGTCTATCAACTACAACCGAAACAGAATCCATACCTCATGAAGTCCGAGGTAGGCCAACAACGAAATCCATAGTCACATGTTCCCACTTCCATTCAGGAATAGGGATAGGTTGAAGTAGATTGCCTGGTTTCTGGTGTTCAGCCTTAACTTGCTGACACTGAAGGCACTTGGACACATATTCTGCAATCTCTTTCTTCATTTTAGGCCACCAATAGGTTTTTTTCAAGTCTCGATACATTTTATTGTTACGCGGATGCATAGGTGCCATTTGGTAACACTTACGTTTTTAGTTTTCTGTTTATATTTACAAAAATTTAAAAAACTCAAATAAAAACTTGTTTGGTAAAATTTTTAATTTATAAATCAATAGTCTCAGTTTATAAATTTGGCCAAAAAATGAAAACACAGCAAATACGGACCTGTGGGCCACATCTAAAACCCTCTTCTTCACTTCCGGGATATCAGGGACACATATTCGGTTCTGGAATTTCAACATTTCATTCTCAATACTGAATTCTGCTTTCGGGCTTGCCTCAAATTCGTCAATCACTTTCTTGAGGAACTCGTCCTCTTCGCTTCGCTTAATTTCATCAATAATTGCCGCATTTCTACCGTAATAGCGCTATCATGCGCCTGCTCACCTACTACTACTTCAATTTCGGACTTCTCAAAGTCTTGCAAAATCTCCCTTTGTTCAGTAAGAAAACAAGCCACACTCCCTGTTGATTTTTTGCTCAAAGCATCAGCCACTGTATTAGCTTTCCCGGGGTGATACTGAATTTTCAGGTCGTAATCTTTTATCAATTCCAGCCATCTTCTCTGACGCATATTCAACTCTTTCTGCGTGAAGAAGTATTTTAGGCTCTTATGATCTGTGTAGACTTCACACTTGGCTCTATACAAATAATGCCGCTAGATTTTCAAAGCAAAAACAACTGCGGCCAGTTCTAGGTCATGTATTGGATAATTCTTCTCATGTAGCCTTAATTGCCGAGAGGTGTAGGCAATAACCTTTCAGTTCTGCATTAACACACAACCCAATACCTTATAAGATGCATCACTGAAAATTACAAAATTTTTTGTACCTGACGGTAATGTCAAAATTGGTGCAGTAGTCAATCTCATCTTCAATTCATGAAACGCTGATTCTCTTTCATTGTTCCACTCAAATAGTTGCCCTTTACGTGTCAATTGGGTAAGAGGCACAACTAATTTCGAAAAATCCTTCACAAACCTTTTATAGTACCCAGCTAAACCCATGAAGCTACGGACTTCCGTCACATTAGTTGGTGTAGACCAGTTCACAATTGCCTCTATTTTCTGCGGGTCCACTGAAATTCCTTCCTTGTTGATCACATGCCCTAAGAAAACAATCTCATCCAACCAAAACTCACACTTCTTTAGTTTAGCAAATAGTTTTCTTTTCCGAAGTATTTGTAAAACAGTCCTCAAGTGGTGTTCATGCTCAAGTCTATCTTTAGAGTATATCAAAATATCATCGATGAAGACTACGACAAACTCGTCAAGGTAGGTTTTAAAAATTGTATTCATTAGGTCCATAAATGTTGCCGGAGCATTAGTCACTCCAAATGGCATAACAAGAAACTCAAAATGACCATACCTCATTTTGAATGCTGTTTTCTCAACATCCTCTGCCTTAACTTTCAGCTGATGATACCCGGATCTCAAATCAATCTTAGAAAACACCTGTGATCCCTGCAATTGGTCAAATAAATTATTAATTCGGGGTAGGGGGTATTTGTTCTTTACTGTTACCTTATTCAATTCCCGATAGTCGATGCATAGACGCAAGGTACCATCATTCTTTTTCACAAACAGCATCGGTGCACCCCAAGGCGAAGTGCTAGGTCGGATAAACCCCTTATCAAGCAGGTCTTGCAACTGTTCTTTCAATTCCTTCATTTCAGCAGTAGCCATTCTATAGGGAGTTTTGGAAATAGGCTGGGTGCCTGGCACAGTCTCAATAGTAAACTCTATCTCCATGTCTACCAATTCCCCTGGTAATTCATTTGGAAACACATCTGGGAATTCTCTAACAATAGGAATATTGTTCAGTTCACCGTTCTCAAACTGTTCAGACAGCACATAACACAAATAACCCTGGCACCCTTTCCTGATCAGTTTACATGCTTTCATTGCAGATATCAAATATGGTGGAAACACTACTCCATTTCCCACAAACACAATCTCTCTCTGTTCTGGGGGTTCAAACACAACCCTCTTTGCCACACAATCTATGGTGGCACAATATTTGGTCAACCAATCCATGCCCAAAATTACATCGAAATGTCTAAAGTTCAAGGGCAACAAATCTACATATAAGGTAGCACCCTCAATAAGCATGTCACAAAACCGATATATATAGTCACATAACACAGATTCCCCGATGGAGCAGACACACACAACAAATACGGTAACAACTCTAGGGGTCTTTTTAGTCTAGATGCAAATGTATATGTCACAAATGAGTGTGTTAATCCAGAATCAATTAATACAAAGGCATCCTGATTACATATTGAAATAGTACCTGAGCCAACGGCATTGGCATTCCGTGCATCGCCCGAAACAAGCGCAAAAACTCTCCACTGTCTCACGGTATCTCCGGTGGGAGCAAGCCCCGTAACATTTGCTGGTTTTGGGACTGATGCTGTTGAACTAGCAGCAAATTTTCCACGGTTCTGCTTGCAATCTCTGGCCATATGCCCTTGCTTACCACAATTAAAACAAGCTCCTGTCACACGGTAGCAAACCCCACGATGCCTATTACCACAAGTGGTACACAACGGGATTGTGTCTCGGGAAGAATTTGAAGTATTCGAGGAGCCCATATTTTGCTTCTTTGAGAACTTCTTCTTTGAGAAGAAGCCCTGCCTTTTGCTACCCTTCCATTCCGTTGCTGGCTTAGCTTGTCTAGCTATATTAGCCTCTGATATAATGGCCCTGTCTAGCACCCCTATGTATGTCTCCAACTTCAAGACATTCACCCTTTCTAGGATGTTACTTCGGAGCCCACCTTCAAAATGTCTTGCCTTCTTATAGTCTGTGTCAATTACATGTGGGCAAACCTGGCCAACTCAGTGAATTTGGCCTCAGACTACCACAATATGTTTGTCTTGCTTGAGTTCCATGAACTCGGCTATTTTCCTATCCCGAACACATTGCGGGAAGTACTTGTCATAAAAGATCTCCAAAAATTTTGCCCAGTCCACATCTTTATGATTTTCTCGCATCAACATCCACCATCTTCTTGCTTCATCTTCTAGCATAAAAGTGGCTAGAAGCACTTTTTGAGTCTCTGAACAAGGGAACACTTCAAATAGTTTCTCAATGCTGATGACCCACGCCTCGGCTTTCAATGGATCTAGTCCCCCGTGGAACTGTGGTGGTTTCATTTTCTTGAATTCCTTGGTAAGAGCTATAATCCGGTCATCATTTTGATTATCTGGCACGGGTGGTGCCGGAGGTGGAGGTGGTGGGTGTGGTTGCTGCCACTGTTGTTGCCACTCCTGTTGCTGTCTCAAAGCTTTTGCCATTTCTTGGATCAATCTTTTTATTCTGTCTATCCTGGCAGTAGAGGACTCCTCTATCTCATCACCTCTGGTTCTCACCATCTGATTAAACTTGCATTATGTTTTATACAAAGGATACACAAGTGCGCATATACTAAGAAGCACATACATTCAGATAATTTGCAATGCAAGTAGTTCATAGCTTATAGTATATAATTGTTCACATTAAATATTCAAGCATATAATCAACGCTTCCAAATTCATATTTATCACATGAATGCATCATACATCTCATCTAGACGCTTATTGCTCTTTTTGGACAAGTGTGTGAGTTATTAACTCGTGCTCTGATACCACTCTGTCATGACCCGAATCCGCCCCTATTGGTTAAGGCCATAACCGGCCAGTAATCGTATGATTACCTACGGCCTTAAACCTTATAAGACAAAACTCATCAGAGTAAAAGGGGCCAAACGGAAGTAATTTAAACTTTGTCCATAGAGCCGTGCTTATATGCACACCATAACATTTCAAACATTTATATGTTAATAACTCACAATAGATTATGTACTAATACAAAGCACTGCACATACAGGATCATACAGGTTTAAGTCGGTCAAACCCAAGACATATATACAAAAGTGGTCCGATGTCTTCACCAACAAAACCAAACTATAAACAAAGGACAAAAGGGCAAAGACAGTCTCATGCGTGAGACTTTTGGGCTGACTCTTCAAAACTCTGATTGTTTCTCACAATTCACCGGGGCAGGTTTTGGACATCCCTTGGCTTACCTATATGTACATGAATGAGCGTAAGCGAATGCCCAGTGAATAATATCAATTAAGAAAGATACATAAGCAATCATTGAAACAGTTATAGCAAACGGCCTTTGGCCCGATCATTTATATCCATCGGCCTTTGGCCCACTCATCTATATCTATCATTCGTATCCATCGGCCTTCGGCCCAATCATTCAAGTCAATCGACCTTCGGCCCAATTAATTATATTAATCGGCGTTTGGCCCAATCATTCGTATAAATTGGCCTTTGGCCCAATCAATTTTATCAATCGGCCTTTGACCTAATCAATTATATCAATTGGCCTTTGGCCCAATCATTTGTATCAATCGGCCTTTGGCCCAATCGAATATATCAATCATTGTCCATCATTCAAATTAATGAACATACAAAACTTACATATAGGTAAACAATTGGACAACAGTATACTTCAAATATCTTATTAAGATATTACTCACAGTGATCGGCTTGTGGATTTGCCCTGGAGCTTGACCCTACACATTTCATGTACACGAAAGGGTCACTAATCAATTCAATCCGTTCCTTAATTCACATATTCCTCTTTAGGCTTTATTCTTATCTCATCAACTCATTTACAATGCTTAACATATGCCTAAGAGTGATTTCAAGTGAAAGAGAACGGAAAATGAAATTCAAAACGCATGAACAAAATTTCAGAAAACAGGGTCCCCGCTCGAGCGTGGACTCCCCCGCTCGAGCGGACCCAGGAGGCGTGCAAAAGTACTGGTTACCTCAAAATTACGCTCGAGCGTAAGTTAGGGCGCTTGAATGGAAGGCCTGCCCATAAAAGCTCCCCGCTCGAGCGTAAAACATCCCGTTCAAGCGAACATCCAACTCTGCAAAAAGTGCTGGGAGCACGATTTTTACACTCGAGCGGCAGTTTCCCCGCTCGAGCGGGCCTCAAATTTCTGGAAAATCCAGAACATGTTCTTGAGCTTCAACTTCACATTCAAAGGCCCCAAATGCATGGTTTGACCCAAAATTCATATATATATATATATATATGTGTGTGCACTAACATGGTACAAACACTGAATTACAACATTTTGAAGCTCAATTTCATGATTTATTTGCATGCATGGCTCAAAATATTACAACCCATCACCAACATGCTCAAATTCAAACATGCAAAGCTTACTCTTTTATGATCTACTCTTGCATGCAAGAAATACACATTATTCACGACTTATTTGGTGAAGAGATGGTCATACACATGGATTTCATTCAACTTCAACATAAAGTACACAAATTAAGCTCAAACATGGAAATTTATAGCAATTGTTTACATGCATGCTTCTATAATCTTGAAATCCAACATAGACGACTCAATCTCATTACATTCAAACTAATTCATGCTCTTGACCATCTATTTAACTTGAATTCACAAGATGATGACTATAAATGCATCAATCACTCACCAAGGAGCTTTAGTCTTACCAATTTAGCAATACTTGAGCTTAATCCCCAAAAGGTCCAAGTCTTGAACCACAAATGCACAATTCTCCCCTCTCTCTCTCTAACAGTCGGCTCTCTTTAGCCAAAATGTAACAAGGAAGGAGAATTGAGGGTGTAGTGCCCCTTTACAACATAACCCACTAATTCAATATAATTCAATATAATAATAAACAATTGGGCACTAATTCACTAAATTAATCAACTTAATCTGGTCCGAATCAATTTTTCAATTAAACTTCACCGTAGGCTCTAAAAATTACGTTGATCACAAAGGCGTAATCAATTTTGGGTTCCGTGGCCGATAAGGCCTTCAATTAAATTTCCAAAGCAAATTATTCAAACAAATATTCCTACGGTGAACAGGTAAAATTCTCAAATCATATACATAATCACATAACGGCACACAAAACCCTATCAAAACATATAATCACATACGTATTAGGGACCAATTAGCATAATACGTAATGTGGGTATCACAGTCTTCCCCCCTTTAGGAAGTTTGGTCCTCCAAACTTAAGTTACCTTCGTCGGGAAACAAATGTGGATAGCGTAGTCGCATTTCCTCCTCTTTTTCCCACATGGCATCTGTACCATAGTGTTCCTTCCATTCAACTTTCACCATCGGGATGGTTTTGCTCCTCAACTATTTCACTTGCCGGTCAACAATTCTTTTCGGCCATTCTGCAAATTCCATATTTCCATCGATAGCAACCCGGTGATAATCAATCACATGAAACGGGTCTCGGAGGTAACCCCTCAACATCGATATATGAAACACATTATGGATTTGCTCGAATCTTGGCGGCAAAGCAACTCTATAAGCAACTGGACCAAGTCTCTCCAAAATCTGGAACGGCCCAATGTAATGGGGCGACAACTTGCCCTTTTTCCCGAATCTGACTTGGCCTTTCATCGGAGAAACACGGATGAACACATGGTTACCAACCTCATACTCAAGAGGTCTCCTCCGAACGTCGGCATAATTCTTTTGTCAGTCCTGAGCTGTTTTGAGCCTTTGACGAATGGTCTTGATTTTCTCAGTAGTGTCTTGTATAATTTTTGGCCCAAGCAACGCTCTATCCCCGACCTCTGTCCAACAGGTAGGTGATCTACACCTCCTACCATACAAAGCCTCGTATGGTGCCATATTGATGCTGTAGTGGAAGCTGTTATTATAAGCAAACTCTGCAAGTGGCAAATAGTCTTCCCAACTCCCCTGAAAATCCAAAGCACACATGCGAAGCATATCTTCTAAAGTTTGTATCGTTCGTTCTGACTGTCCATCTGTTTGTGGGTGAAATGCAGTACTGAACCTTAGTTCTGTTCCCATGGCTTCCTGCAAACTCTTACACAATCTAGAGACAAATTTCAGATGTCTATCCGATACAATAGACACTGGAACTCCGTGTAAACAGACAATCTCATCAACGAAAGTGGTAGCCAATCTATAAGCAATAAATGTAGTTTTGACAGGTAGAAAATGTGCAGATTTAGTTAGTTTATCAACTACAACCCAAACAGAATCCATACCTCATGAAGTCCGAGGTAGGCCAACAACGAAATCCATAGTCACATGTTCCCACTTCCATTCAGGAATAGGGAGAGGTTGAAGTAGACTGCCTGGTTTCTAGTGTTCAGCCTTAACTTGTTGACACTGAAGGCACTTGGACACATATTCTGCAATATCTTTCTTCATTTTAGGCCACCAATAAGTTTGTTTCAAGTCCCGATACATTTTATTGTTACCCGGATGCATAGCAAATACGGACCTATGGGCCTCATCTAAAACCCTCTTCTTCAGTTCCGGGATATCAGGGACACGTATTCGGTTCTGGAATTTCAACATTTCATTCTCAATACTGAATTTTTCTTTCGGGCTTGCCTCAAATTTGTCAATCACTTTCTTGAGGAACTCGTCCTCTTTCTGTTTCTGCTTAATTTCATCAATAATTGCCGGCTCGGCTGTAATAGCGGCTATCAGTCCGCCCCGTTCACCTACTACTACTTCAATTTCGGACTTCTCAAAGTCTTGCAAAATCTCCCTTTGTTTAGTAAGAAAACAAACCACACTCCTCTGATTTTTCGCTCAAAGCATCACCATCAGATTAGCTTTCCCGGTGATATCAATTTCTAGGTCGTAATCTTTTATCAATTCCAGCCATCTTCTCCGACGATATTCAACTCTTTCGCGTGAAGAAGTATTTTAGGCTCTTATGATGCATGTAGACTTCACACTTGGCCCCAAACAAAAAATGCTGCCAAATTTTCAAAGCAAAAACAACTGCGGCCAATTCTAGGTCATGCGTTGGATAATTCTTCTCATGTGGTCTCAACTGTCGGGAGGCGTAGGCAATAACCTTTCCGTTCTGCATTAACACACAGCCCAGACCTTTATAAGATGCATCACTGAAAATCAAAAAATTTTCCGTACCTGAAGGTAGTGTCAAAATTGGTGCCATGGTCAACCTTGTTTTTAATTCATGAAAGGTTGATTCTCTTTCTTCGTTCCACTCAAATGGTTGCCCCTTGCGTGTCAGTTGGGTAAGAGGCACAACTATTTTTGAAAAATCCTTCACAAACCTCCTGTAGTACCCAGCTAAACCCATGAAGCTACGAACTTCCGTCACATTAGTTGGTGAAGGCCAGTTCACAATTGCCTCTATTTTCTGCGGGTCCACTGAAACTCCTTCATTGTTGATCACGTGCCCTAAAAAAAAAATCTCATCCAACCAAAACTCACACTTCTTTAGATTAGCAAAAAGTTTTCTTTCTCGGAGTATTCGTAAAACAGTCCTCAAGTGGTGTTCATGTTCAAGTCTATCTTTAGAGTATATCAAAATATCATCGATGAAGACTACGAAAAACTCGTCAAGGTAGGTTTTAAAAATTGTATTCATTAGGTCCATAAATGTTGCCGGAGCATTAGTCACTCCAAATGGCAAAACAAGAAACTCAAAATGACCATACCTCATTTTGAATGCTGTTTTCTCAACATCCTCTGCCTTAACTTTCAGCTGATGATACCCGGATCTCAAATCAATCTTAGAAAACACTTGTGATCCCTGCAATTGGTCAAATAAATCATTAATTCGGGGTAGGGGGTATTTGTTCTTTACTGTTACCTTATTCAATTCCCGATAGTCGATGCATAGACGCAAGGTACCATCATTCTTTTTCACAAACAGCATCGGTGCACCCCAAGGCGAAGTGCTAGGTCGGATAAACCCCTTATCAAGGTGTCTTGCAACGTTCTTTCAATTCCTTCATTCCAGCAGTAGCCATTCTATAGGGAGTTTTGGAAATAGGCTGGGTGCCTGGCACAGTCTCAATAGTAAACTCTATCTCCATGTCTACCAATTCCCCTGGTAATTCATTTGGAAACACATCTGGGAATTCTCTAACAATAGGAATATTGTTCAGTTCACCGTTCTCAAACTGTTCAGACAGCACATAACACAAATAACCCTGGCACCCTTTCCTGATCAGTTTACATGCTTTCATTGCAGATATCAAATATGGTGGAGGCACTACCCCATTTCTCACAAACACAATCTCTCTTTGTTCTGGGGGTTCAAACACAACCCTCTTTGCCACACAATCTATGGTGGCACAATATTTGGTCAACCAATCCATGCCCAAAATTACATCGAAATGTCTAAAGTTCAAGGGCAACAAATCTACATATAAGGTAGCACCCTCAATAAGCATGTCACAAAACCGATATATATAGTCACATAACACAGATTCCCCCGATGGAGCAGACACACACAACAAATATGGCAACAACTCTAGGGGTCTTTTTAGTCTAGATGCAAATGTATGTCACAAATGAGTGTGTTGATCCAGAATCAATTAATACAAAGGCATCCTGATTACATATTGAAATAGTACTTGAGACAACAACGTTGGCATTCCGTGTATCGCCCGGAACAAGCGCAAAAACTCTCCCCTGTCTCACGGTATCTCCGGTGGGAGTAGGCCCCGTAACATTTCCTGGTTTTGGGACTGATGTTGTTGAACTAGCAGCAAATTTTCCACGGTTCTGCTTGCAATCTCTGGCCATATGCCCTTGCTTACCACAATTAAAACAAGCTCCTGTCACACGGTAGCAAACCCCACGATGCCTATTACCACAAGTGGTACACAACGGGGTTGTGTCTCGGGAAGAATTTGAAGTATTCGAGGAGCCTGTATTTTGCTTCATTGAGAACTTCTTCTTTGAGAAGAAGCCCTACCTTTTGCTACCCTTCCATTCCATTGCTGGCTTAGCTTGTCTAGCTATATTAGCCTCTAATATAATGGCCCTGTCTAGCACCCCTATGTATGTCTCCAACTTCAAGACATTCACCCTTTCTAGGATGTCACTTCGGAGCCCACCTTCAAAATGTCTTGCCTTCTTATAGTCTGTGTCAATTACATGTGGCGCAAACCTGGCCAACTCAGTGAATTTGGCCTCAGACTACCACAAATATGTCATCTTTTGCTTGAGTTCCATGAACTCGGCTACTTTCCTATCCCGAACACATTGCGGGAAGTACTTGTCATAAAAGATCTCCAAAAATTTTGCCCAATCCACATCTTTATGATTTTCTCACATCAACATCCACCATTTTCTTGCTTCGTCTTCTAGCATAAAAGTGGCTAGAAGCACTTTCTGAGTCTCTGAACAGGGGAACACTTCAAATAGTTTCTCAATGCCGAGGACCCACGCCTCGGCTTTCAATAGATCTAGTCCCCCGTGGAACTGTGGTGGTTTCATTTTCTTGAATTCCTTGGTGAGAGCTATAATCCGGTCATCATTTTGATTATCTGGCACGGGTGATGCCGGAGGTGGAGGTGGTGGGTGTGGTTGCTGCCACTGTTGTTGCCACTCCTGTTGCTGTCTCAAAGCTTTTGCCATTTCTTGGATCAATCTTTCTATTCTGTCTATCCTGGCAGTAGGGGACTCCTCTATCTCATCACCTTTGGTTCTCACCATCTGATTAAACTTGCATTATGTTTTATACAAAGGATACACAAGTGCGCATATACTAAGAAGCACATACATTCAGATAATTTGCAATGCAAGTAGTTCACAGCTTATAGGATATAATTGTTCACATTAAATATTAGAGCATATAATCAGCGCTTCCAAATTCATATTTATCACATGAATGCATCCTACATCTCATCTAGACGCTTATTGCTCTTTTTGGACAAGTGTGTGAGTTATTAACTCGTGCTCTGATACCATTCTGTCATGACCCGAACCCGCCCCTATGGGTTAAGGCCATAACCGGCCAGTAATCCTATGATTACCCACGGCCTTAAACCTTATAAGACAAAACTCATCAGAGTAAAAGGGGCCAAACGGAAGCAATTTAAACTTTGTCCATAGAGCCGTGCTTATATGCACACCATAACATTTCAAACATTTATATGTTAATAACTCACAATAGATTATGTACTAATACAAAGCACTGCACATACAGGATCATACAGGTTTAAGTCGGTCAAACCCAAGACTTATATACAAAAGTGGTTCGATGTCTTCACCAACAAAACCAAACTATAAACAAAGGACAAAAGGGCAAAGACAGTCTCATGCGTGAGACTTTTGGGCTGACTCTTGAAAACTCTAATTGTTTCTCACAATTCACCGGGGCTGGTTTTGGACGTCCCTTGGCTCACCTACATGTACATGAATGAGCGTGAGCGAATGCTCAGTGAATAATATCAATTAAGAAAGATACATAAGCAATCATTGAAACAGTTATAGTAAACGGCCTTTGGCCCAATCATTTATATCCATCGGCCTTTGGTCCAATCATCTATATCTATCATTCGTATCCATCGGCCTTCGGCCCAGTCATTCATGTCAATCGGCCTTCGGCCCAATTAATTATATCAATCAGCCTTTGGCCCAATCATTCATATCAATCGGCCTTTGGCCCAATCAATTATATCAATCGGCCTTTGGCCCAATCATTTGTATCAATCGGCCTTTGGCCCAATCGAATATATCAATCGTTGTCCATCCTTCAAATTAATGAACATACAAAACTTACATATAGGTAAACAAT
Source organism: Camellia lanceoleosa (assembly GCA_025200525.1). Lineage (NCBI taxonomy): Eukaryota > Viridiplantae > Streptophyta > Magnoliopsida > Ericales > Theaceae > Camellia > Camellia lanceoleosa. The sequence goes on from CM045769.1 coordinate 113,118,141, forward strand.
TGGACAACAGTATACTTCAAATATCTTATTAAGATATTACTCACAGTGATCGGCTTGTGGATTTGACCTGGAGCTTGACCCTACACATTTCATGTACACGAAAGGGTCACTAATCAATTCAATCCATTCCTTAATTCACATATTCCTCTTTAGGCTTTATTCTTATCTCATCAACTCATTTACAATGCTTAACATATGCCTAAGAGTGATTTTAAGTGAAAGAGAACGGAAAATGAAATTCAGAACGCATGAACAAAATTTCAGAAAACAGGGTCCCCGCTCGAGCGTGGACTCCCCCGCTCGAGCGGACCCAAGAGGCTTGCAAAAGTACTGGTTACCTCAAAATTACGCTCGAGCGTAAGTTAGGGCGCTCGAGCGGAAGGCCTGCCCATAAAAGCTCCCCGCTCGAGCGTAAAACATCCCGTTCGAGCGAACATCCAACTCTGCAAAATGTGTTGGGAGCACGATTTTTACGCTCGAGCGGCAGTTTCCCCGCTCGAGCGGGCCTCAAATTTCTGGAAAATCCAGAACAAGTTCTTGAGCTTCAACTTCACATTCAAAGGCCCCAAATGCATGGTTTGACCCAAAATTCATATATATATATATATATATATGTGCACTAACATGGTACAAACACTGAATTACGACATTTTGAAGCTCAATCTCATGATTTATTTGCATGGATGGCCCAAAATATTACAACCCATCACCAACATGCTCAAATTCAAACATGCAAAGCTTACTCTTTTATGATCTACTCTTGCATGCAAGAAATACACATTATTCATAACTTATTTGGTGAAGAGATGGTCATATACATGGATTTCATTCAACTTCAACATAGAGTACACAAATTAAGCTCAAACATGGAAATTTATAGCAATTGTTTACATGCATGCTTCTATAATCTTGAAATCCAACATATACGACTCAATTTCATTACATTCAGACTAATTCATGCTCTTGACCATCTATTTAACTTGAATTCACAAGATGATGACTATAAATGCATGAATCACTCACCAAGGAGCTTTAATCTTCCCAGTTTAGCAATACTTGAGCTTAATCCCCAAAAGGTCCAAGTCTTGAACCACAAATGCACAATTCTCCCCTCTCTCTCTCTAACAGTCGGCTCTCTCTATGCTTTAGAGCTCAAACTCAGCCAAAATGTAACGAGGAAGGAGAATTGAGGGTGTAGTGCACCTTTACAACATAACCCACTAATTCACTAACTTAATCAACTTAATCTGGTCCGAATCAAATTTTCAATTAAACTTCACCGTATGCTCTAAAAATTACGCTGATCACAAAGGCGTAATCAATTTTGGGTTTCGTGGCCGATAAGGCCTTCATTTAAATTTCCAAAGCAAATTATTCAAACAGATATTCCTACGATGAACCGGTAAAATTCTCAAATCATATACATAATCACATAATGGCACACAAAACCCTATCAAAACATATAATCACATACGTATTAGGGACCAATTAGCATAATACAGAACAGGGGTATCACATTGACCCAACAGATTGGAAAATGGCACTTTCTACCATACAAAGCTTCATAAGTAGCCATACCGATACTCGAATGAGAACTGTTGTTGTACACAAATTCAACCAATGGCAAGTAGATCTCCCAATTCCCTTGGAAATCTAACACACACATTCTGAGCATATCTTCTAAGGTTTGAATAGTTCGTTTAGATTGGTCGTCTGTCTATGAGTGATAAGCACAACTCAGCCTCAATCCAATTTCCAAATCTTGTTGCAAACTTTGCCAAAATCTTGAAGTGAATTTGGAATCCCTGTTAGATACAATGGATACTGGCACCCCGTGTAGTCTCACAATCTCATTTACATAGATGTTAGCTAATTTATCCGCATTATAAAAAGTTTTAACAGGTAAGAAATGAGCGAATTTAGTTAAACGATCAACTATGACCTACATAGAATCCATACCTCGAGAGGAGTGAGGCAGTCCAACAATGAAGTCCATCGTGATATGTTCCCATTTCCATTTCGGTATTGGAAGCGGTTGAAGTAGTCCAGCGGGTTGTTGATGTTCGGCCTTTACTTGTTGGCAATGCAAATATCTAGCCACAAAATCAGCAATACATCTCTTTATTCCAGGCCACCAAAAGTTCTGTTTCAAATCTTTGTACATTTTTGTATTTTTGGGATGCATGGCAAATTTTGAACTGTGAGCTTCAGTCATGACACGCTTTTTTAATTCTGAACAATCCGGTACACAAAGCCTATTTTGACACTTCAACACATTATTCTCAATTACAAACCCTGGTCTTGGTTTTGTGTCAATCTCAACAACAATCCTCTTCAAGAACTCGTCTTGCAATTGTTTCTCTTTAATTTCTTCAATAATTGCAGGCTGGACAGAGATGGTAGCTAGAATTCCACCCTGTTCGCGCAACACAATTTCAATCTCATTCTTCTCCAAGTCACATAACAATTCTTTCTGATTGGTGAGCAAACATGAAAAATTCCCATTTGACTTTCTAATCAATGCATCTGCAACGGCATTTGTCTTTCCTGGATGATACAAAATTTACAAGTTATAATCTTTTATCAACTCATGCGATCGTTTCTGTCTCATGTTCAATTCCTTTTGAGTAAAGAAATATTTAAGGCTTTTATGATCAGTGTATACTTTGCAAGTCACACCATACAGATAGTGTCGCCAAATTTTTAAAGCAAACACCATAGCCACTAGTTCAAGGTCATGAGTTGGGTAATTCTTTTCATGAGGTCGGAGTTGGCGAGAAGCATAGGCACTCATTTTCCCATTTTGCATAAGTATACACCCCAGACCCTTGTATGAAGCATCACTATAAATCTGGAATCCATCTCTACCATTAGACAGAGTCAAAATTGATACAGTCATTAATCTGGTCTTCAACTCTTGGAACACAGATTCTCTTTGATCATTCCAATCAAATGGCATATTTTTTTTTTGTGTTAGCTATGTTAAAGTGTAGACACCCCATTTTTGACCGTCCTCAAGACTCGGTTGTGCTTGTAGGTACATCCAGCCACAAGTTCGATTGCTCGTCGGGTATTCGACTTTCGTGGCGGAACGTTGGTTTGAGCTTTCCAAACCTTGTATCCTTTCTACCCCATTCTTGGACCATGACTTGGTCCTTTCAGAATGTGTTTCGTGGTACATTGTCGGCCACCTTTTGGCCCTACCGACCTTCACTTTGTTGCTGTCGGCCATTGATTGAGCCTGCTGGCCATCAATGAGCCACTACTGGCCATCATTGATGGCCGGCAGAACCCCTGTCTCAGTAGGTTTCACTCCAGATCTTTTGAGCCAGCTGGAATCCTTTCATCTCCGCTCTATACACGTGTATGGAGGGATGAAGCTCTTGCCAAGCTTCTTGAAGAAGCTTTGCATTGTTTTCCCTCTATATAAGGGGAGAGCCTCTCTCTTTAGGGGAGGTTCAGCCATTTTAGAAGAGATATAGCTCTCTCTCTCTCTCTCTCTCTCTCTCTATATTTCTTACTCTCTCTCTATATTGTTGTGGTTTAGTCCATTTTTCTTGCACTTTTACACTACAACACATACACCACCACCATTGGACTGAGGTTCTTGGAAAGGTTACTTGAGCTTTGAAAGTGAGTTTTTGGCCCCTGAGGTTGCTGGTTTCGAAGTTGGTCTTCAAGGGTGAGCTTCTTCCCCCCTTTAGCACTTTCTTGTACCTCATTTTTTCCATACTTGCATATTGTTTTAGGCCTTGCTTTCAACTAAAAAAAGTCTTTTTTTTAAGTGCTTTTGAAGTTTGTTTAAGGTCTTTTTGGTGTTAGGGGTGTATAACCCTCTTGTATGCTTTGTTTAGCCTTGTTTTGAGCCATGCTTTAAGGCTTTCGAGCTAGCCTCAGTTTGGCCTTCTAGCCACTAAAATCTAGTGGATTTTTAGGGGTAGGCATGCGATTTTGAGGCCTCAAATCAGAGGGGGTGACCCCCTCTCTTTTGGTTTTTTGTTTGCTTGCATTTTTGGTCTTCCAAAGGAGCATGCCTCTCTGTACTTTTGAGGCTTGGTTCAGGCCTTTTTTTTTTTTGTGACTTTTAGGACCTGCCTTGGCTCTGTCCATGGCTAGTTTGGTCACCTTTTGCATGCATCTTGTATGTGTAGTGTAATCCCATTTGTAGCTCATCAAAGTAGCATGTTTGCCTAGCTTGTGTTGAGTCCATTTCAGCATGTTTTTGGTAATGTTTTGCCATGTCATGACTCTGTCCATAGCTGGTTTGGTCATCCTTTGCATGCTCCATATACTTGTAGAACAAATCTTGCTTACTAGCTTTATGTGCTTGATGTTTTGACTCATCATCCTAGCATATTTTGGCTTTGCTCCAGCATGATTCTATTCTTGTTTTGGGCTGTCATGGCCATATCACTTGTGTTTTATATAGCTATAGTGCAAATGCTTAGGCTAGCCTTGGGTTTTGAGGCCCCTACCATGCCATACATATGTTGTTTGCATGCTTTGCCATCATTCTAAATGTTATTTCAGTCCATGAAATGTAGTCATACACTTACATTTGACATGCCTTTAATGCCTTGGAGGCTTGGCTCTTTATGCCTCAAGAATGAACTTTTGTGCATGCCATTAAGCCTAAGCCTTTGGCTCATCATATTAGTACATTTTTGGTCTTGTTATACCATGATGTAACTCTGTTTTATGTTGTCCAAGTCATGCCATGTTTGGTTTCAATAAGTGTAGTGCATTGCCTCTTTTGTAGCCTTGCATGCTCCATGTTTTTGGCCTTGTGTTCTAGCTTGTGTTGGCTAGCTTCGAGCTTGTTTTTGGGCTTGTTTGGACCTGCCTTGGGACTGTTTTAGGTTCCTTTAGGCCTTTGGGGCTAGCTTTGTATGGCCATGGCTTAAGTCCCTTTGCTAGTTCTTAGCTTTTGAGCTTCATGCATGCTATGCTTGTGTTATGTGTGTGATTTGGCATCATTCCTAACATCATTTCAGAGCATGTAGTATTGTCATACTTGCATGCTTTTCACTCCTCAAGTGTGCTTAAGAGTTGTATCTTTATGCCTTAATTCTTGGGCCTATTGGCATGCATGCTTGTCTAGCATTTTGTGTTATCATTTCAACACATATTGGCCACTAATTTGGGCATAGTTGAGGTCTGCCCATATTGGTTTAAGACCATCATTGCATGTTGTTGCATGCTTGTCTTGCATATTGTTGTATGCTCGCTCCATCTTTGCATGTTGTCGCATGCTAGTTCCATTACATGTTGTTGCATGTTTATTACACTGCACTTTGCATGCTTAAGTCATATTGCATGATTGCATGTTCAAGTTAGCATTGTGTATGCCATCCTTTCATTGCATTGTTGTTTGGATTAAGTGTTAATCTAAGCACGAGAAACGAGGGACGTTTCACACTTCAGGTGATGAAACATGTCTCAATTCTCGGTCGCCGACGCTCTTGATTATCCGTGATAGAGTTTTAGACTTTATGTGTTTATTTGTGCATTCATTTCACATTAATTTGCACAAGTTGGATCTTTGGCCATCATGCATCGGATGCGTAATTGATGGTCGTGGATCCGATTATGCCTCTCCCTTGATGTTTTGAGGTGATATGGGGTGGCATAGTGCGTACACACCCTTGGGAGACCCTCCATTTTCTCTATTTTGTGTTCTCACATACTTGGTGTCCCAAAGACATCAAGGGGCAAAGGTTTTGCAGATGGCGGCACCTCCTCATCCTTGGCCGGGCAAGATATCGTCTTTGGCGGCAGATGGTCAAGATCATCTCCCCATGGCCGGTAGGCCACTGATGCACTCCTCAGACTGGTTTTGGTAAGGTTCAGTAGGAATTCCTTGAGGACACCCTGCAGATAGAGCCTCTAAAGAGCAACCGGAGAGCTTACCGGGACGGGAACCGAGCATGCATGTTCACCTTCTTCAACTTGCCGAGGCAGCATTGTTTAAATTACTTACTTGTTAGTTAGCATTTGGTTTTGTAGTAGTTAATTAATTTGTTAATTAATTAAGTTTTGTAATAATTAGTTGTAGGTAGTTATTCATTCGGTTATGTAATAATTAATGAGCATGTTAGTTAGTTAGTTAGTTAGTTGGCATGTATTATTTATTTGGACCCTCATTCGAGAGGGCGAATTTTGTAATAAGTGTATGCGTGTGATGCATGTCTTCCAACCTCCATTTCTTTCTCCCTTTTACCTACCTGCTCTCAGCGGTTAGTTTTAGGGCATGTTTCAATTAGCATACTTATGCTTTGCATGTTTGCATCCGTTCATCTGTCCAGCATCCTTATGCTCGCATGTTTGCATCATTCATCTACATTGCATGCACCGGGCTCGGCGCATCATACTAATTGCATCGTATTCTAATTCCTAGTTGAATACATGATTATCTAATCGCATCTCATATGCCATATTAGAATAGTTGAGCCTATTTCTAATTGCATTTTGTATGTGTTGCATTAGCCATCTTAACATGAACTAGGATCATGCATTGATTTCTAACTAGTTTCTGTTTTGGGCTCGGAGTACACTGTGAGTGTTTATGCTTTAGCATACTGCGTGTGTTATCGCTTGCCATGAGGCTAATTGCTTAATTGATATAAACTGCTTGAGTGCCTGTGGGTGAAGGTTGGATTACTTGAATTGGAACGATTCATTGAAATCCGTGTTTTAGCCTACTTACGAGTAGCAAACTTCAAACCATTTCCAAACAAACGGATATGTGATGCTTTGTTCCAAATTAGGCGATGTAGTCTATACTTGTGTGTTAGCGATCACATAGTAATTCTAGCTAATTAATCGTAATAAGAACACGTGTTTTCAAAAACAAAATATCATGCTTAGTATAGGCCGATCTTTGATCGCAAGCGGGTGCTCATAGATGACCTTCCCAATCGTATCCAAGTTCTTGTTTATAGGCAACTTTGGTGATGAGGGACACGTGGCCTTAGGCAACGAGTCAGTTTCTAAATTCCCAAAATAAAATATTTAGGTGGCGACTCAATCTAGCAAAGCCCATGTTTGGCACTTCTTTCTTAAAAATCGCTTTTCCAAAATGATTTGCGGATTTGGACTCTTTGGTGATTTATCGGTCTTGCATTGCACTTTACGAGATTAGATTCGTAACCGTGACATTGAGTCCGAATCCAGTAGCATGAAGCCCACGAAGCGCTCTATAGTTTCGCTGACTACTGGGAGTTAGAGAACTTGACTCGAACTCATGATATCTTGTTTTGATTACACTTATGTGTCTCTTTGCATTGCATTTGCATTGGTGCGCCTAGGACACCGTGTTTGTCGTATGCTATTCTTGAACGGTTTGCCGGAGGCTTGCTTTGAAAAAGCGTGCATATAAGGTCTTGGCTAAGGGCTCTGCCACGACAGGAACACAAACCTCGATTTTTACCGGGGCACCCTTTTTGACCATTCGACCTAGTGCATATCGGAATCCATAGTGACTATTCCAAACTAGGATAGGTTACTTACCAGATTATAGGTTGTTTGAAACTGCTGTGTGCGTAGTAAAACCCTAGCTCCTAACAAAATAAGACCGGGAAACCCTACCCCAACATAGGGGTGTTTTGGCTCTCATTTGCTTGCTATGTGCTTTCAGAGTGTACTTCTACAGGAGTGCACGATTACCTGCAAGTCTGGTATTAGGCTCAGAGACATCCTCAACGTCCTGAAAGTCCCGTTTTGTTCATTGGGCTTACTACAGTTCGAACTCAAATGTCATGGTTCTTAATCTGATCTCACAAAGTGTAATACGAGATTGATAAATCACCAAAGAGTCCAAATTCGACAAATCATTTTGAAAAACTGATTTTTAGAAAGAAGTGCCAAACATGGACTGTTTTGCTAGATACAGAGTCGCCACCTAAATATTTTATTTTGGGAGAATTTAGGAAACCTTGACTCGTGCCTAAGGCCACGTGTCCGTCATCACCAAAGTTGCCTTGCTTGGGAACTTAGGTACGATTGGGGAAGGTCATGCAATGAGCACCCCGCCGCCAATCAAAGATCGGCCACTACTAAACATGATATCTAGTTTTTGAAAACACATGTGTTCTTATTCCAGTTTATTAGCCTAGAATTACTATGTGATGTGCGCAGCATACAAGTATAGACTAGATTGCCTGAGTTGGAACCAAAACATTTCATGTTTGTTTATTTGAAAATGGTTTGATGGTGCTACTCGCAGGCTAAGACGTGATTTGCCACCCTCAAGTGGGTTTTAGAAAACATGGTGATTTGCTACTCTCAAGTGGGCTTAAACTCGTAATCAATGCATTGTTCCAATTCAAGTAATCCAACCTTCACCCACAGCATTTAGGTAGGTATATCACATAAGCACACACCTCATGGTAAGCATGCTATCGTAGTAGTCACCACACACATGCAAGGATGCTAAAGCCTAAACACTTACCAGTAATTCGAGCCAAAGAAAGAAGCTAATTAGAAATCATGCATGAATCCTAACTATGCTAAGAATGCCTAACGAACACATGCAAAATGCAACTACAATAGGCTCTATTCTAAGATGTCATATGAGATGCAATAATCGATACATGTATTCAACTTGGAATTGAAATACAATGCGCTTAGCTTGATGCGAGCCCAAAGGCATGCAATACAGATGAATGAATGCAAACATGCGAACATATAGATGCTAATTGAAACATGCCCTAAAACTAACCATCATAAGCTGGTAAATAAAATGAAGAAAGACGTGGGGTTGGAAGACATGCATCACACATACGCACACTTATTACAAAGTTCGCCCTCTCGCGGAGGGTCCGAATAAATAATACAGAACCAACTAGCTAATCTAAGCTTATTAAACTAATTATTACACAACCGAGATGAATAATGAATTACAGCTAAATATTACACAACATTAATTAATTAACAAATTAAACTAAGGAAGCAAATAAATTAGCATGCAAGCTACATGAAATGGATTGCCTCAGCTCTGTTCCGAATGCTAAAGGATGCGTGCATGCTCGAGTCGCCTTGTCGGGAAATCTATCGCGATGTCTCAACTCGCCGCTTGCAATTGAACTCGAAACTTGCACAAAGCTCCAAGGAGATGAAACTCCACCCCTTGAATCTGGGAAGGCTACCGACCAATAGGCATTGGGGACCACCTACCAACCACCCTTGGTGGTGAAACCGAAAAGGTGGTTGGCCTGTAAACCCTGGTCCGACCAGCTTTCTTCTCCCGGTTTTACATTTTCTCGCAACAAAGGCAAGAGAGAGAGAAGGCAAAGTATTTTCAACATATGTGTGTCTGACCACTCTCTCCACATCGCATAAACTCTAGGAGTGTAGTCCTCGATCCTCGTGCCATCAATCACGATCTCGATGTATGATGGCCGATGAGTCGAATTGCACGACTTAGTGGGACATGAATGCACATATAAGCAACTAAAACCAACAACTCCATCATGGGTGGTCAAGAGTGTCAGCGACTGGGAATCAAGGCACGTTTCATCACTTGGAGTATGAAACGTTCCTCGTTTCCCATGTTTGGACTAACTCCTATTCCAAACACAATGCAACAAGTAGAATGGCATGGCATGTACAAATGTGACTCTAGTATGCAATCCTAAATGTGATGCGACTAAGTGATGCAAACATGCAGAGGATGACATGCAAGCATGCAACTAGCATACACAATGCTATGAACTAATCAAGGGCATACTCAATGCGCATGGATTATATGGCATGCATACACAATACACTAACATACGCAATGTTATGAACGAGGCATACGCAATGCAATGATCGAACATGTGATAACATGGACTATATGGCATATACAATGCAAGATGGACTTAAACCAAGATGGATGGACCTCAGCCGCACCCAAATTAATGGCCAATGGATGATGAAATCAAAGCAACAAGACACACACAAGCATGCATAATGCAAAGGCTCCAAGCCAAGGGCACAAGATGCAACTCTCAAGAGCATGGCAAGGATGAAACATGGCATACAATGACACATGTCCCAGCTCTGAAATGACATACAAGATGGTCCCGAATCATGCAAACAACTCACCCGATGCATGTTGGATGGCACAATTACCGAAAGACTAGTGAAGCACATTACACTATAGGCATACAAAGCGATGCTCAAATGACCAAACCAATCCCAAACAGTCCCTATACAGACCCAAAACAGTGGCAAAATGTGTTGGGATGGTGGCTCGGAATGCTTTTAAATGAAGGTCATGCAATGGCTCACAAACGAGGCATAATGATGCAACTCTCAATGGGACTTAAAGCATGGAAAATATGGGAGTATGACACAAGTATAAGCTCTGAAATAACATTCCCAATGATGCCAACACATGCAAATACTTCAAGTTAGGCATGCAAGAGTGCTCAAAACTCAAAGCTAGTCGAAGCTATTACACAACAAGTATGCATGGCAAGCATTTTTCGATCATGAGGCCTCAAAATAGAGCTAAGGCAGCCCAAAATATGAACAAAATTAGTTTGGAGCATGGCCAAAATGTGCTAGAATGGAGGGCTAAAACAACATGCATTGTAGGCTAGTAAGCATGGATTACACTACAAGCATATGAAGCATTCAAGAGGCCATTAAACCAAAAAATTTAGAGACATGACATGCCAAATAAAGCCCAAAAACCCACTCGAACATGATCAATGCATGCAAGAATGACATGCTCCTTTGATAGGCTATAAGAGGGTTATTCTACACATGCAAGAGACACACCCAAGGTGACAAAACCAACTCTGGATAGAGCCTAGGCAGGCCCTAAAAGTCACTAAAAGGGCCTAAAACAAGGCTCGGAGGTGTGAAAATGAAGGCTCATTTGTAAGGCCAAAAATGCTAGTAAACAAGACAACAAGAGAGAGGGTCACCCCTCTCTCGATTTTGGCCTCAAAACCACATCTTTACCACTAAAAATCCAATCGATTTCAAAGTGGTAGGAAGGCCAAGCAAAGTCTAGCTCAAGGCTTTATGGCATGGCACAAAACAAGGCTAAAAACAAGCATGCAAGAGTGTAAATGACCTTTATTACCAAAAATTTTAAACAAACATCACAAGGACTTTAAAACAAGAATTTTTTCAATTGATAAAAAAGCTCAAATATACATGCAAATAAGGCTAAGATAAGGATCAAAATAGAGGGCTTAAAAGGAGAAAGTGTGTTACCCATGAAGCTTAAGAAGACCAAAGAACTGGACCAGAGACACAACTCCTCAACCTCTGAAAATGACCTCCAAGATCCTTAGGTTGATGGTGGAAGTGTTAGGCTAAGAGGTGGTGTGCAAAGGGCCAAGAACCTTACACTTCTAAGCCTAAAATGGAGAGATATAAAGAGATATATGCTATGCCTTCTACAAAATTTTTGAACCTCTCTAAAGGAGAAAAAGGGCCTCTCTTATAGAGAAAGGGGGCCAAAGCTTCTCAAAGAAGCTAAAAACCAAGGTTGAAGATCCTTTATACACGTGTATGGAGGATCCATTTATGGCTTCAATCGCATACCGGCAACAACTCACAGAGGCAAGACTGGGAGAGGCAGGCCGACTAGTTCAGGTAGTCGGCCAGCCACTTTAGGTGGTTGGCCGACCAGTTCAAAAGGGTCAAGTGGTCGGGATCTCCAATTGGTGGTCTCCACATTGAATTCAAGCTTGTGGTATGGTGGGAGACCTGCAAAAGTGGCCCAAAGACCAAGGAGACCAAACTTCGGACAAGAAAACCGGTGGCGGAGAGAAGTGGTTCTAAGAGAAAAGGTGGTCTCCACCCTTGTACTACCTTCCAAACAATGAAAACAAGGTCCATGCTAAAATGAACCAAGACGGATGCAAAACTAGGGTTCGGTCAAAACGCGACACCGGATGCCTTGAAAATAGGTCATATATCGAAGTGGCGCATGCACCACAAAGGTGGTCTCCGCCATGATGTCCTCAAGAGAGAAGCAAGGCGTGTGCCAAAAATCGTGCTAAACGGAGAACGCATAGCGATCTAACCGAGGCGACCGACGGCTCTAAAAACCAAATCGGTCTCCAAACGGGAATAGTGGGCTCGACCATGAAAAGTAGCCTACTGACCACCGAGATGGTCTACAAGACCTCTTCCTCCTCCGGAAGAGAAAGAAAGACTGGTCCGCAAACCGAGGAAAGCATAAAAGGGTCCCGAGGTCCGGGGGTAAGGCTCTCTGCCGAAACTCCGAAACCTCAGAACGAGCACAACATGCGCAATCACCGAAGCGCCAATCGATGACGCTCGAAGTCTTAAGGTTGGTCAAAATGGTGTCTACACCTCATGCATCAAAAGATGTCGATATTTTGAGAATCGCTTATATCCGCGATGTATCGATTCAGCTTTTGGGGCAGAATTTGGGGAACAATGATCAAGGGTCGAATCTGCTTATTCAAATTTATGCTTATATCTGCTACGGTAAAATTGTTGAAATGTGCTGTTTTCTTTTAGGGGGTTCAGAGATATAGTCCAGAATAGCCATGTTCTCATCTGCTGAGGCAAAGCAGGAAAAGACTCACCGATTCATCAGATCCGTCAGTCACCAGTTACACCACCTCTGTCTAGTTCAGTAGACTTATGACGACCCAAAATTCAGAGGAAATTATGGTCATGGCAGCTGCACTAAACCAAGGAATCATCTTGCAGGGTGAGACCGACGTTGAAGTACCACACCCGCCTAGGTCGCCTGCCGCACATTCGATCTGGGAACCCCAGTTATTTCAAACCGGTGAGCCCACCACCTTTGAGCTGATGGGAATGATTGGCGACCTTCAAAGATCTGGTGGTGATCTTGTTTACGAAATTTCAGCTCGCCACCAACCACATTGTATCTCGAACTTACATGCCGCAGAGCCCGCCATCGGGCGGTGTAATTGAGCTCAACAACTGAAACTGTCTCAAGCTCCGGCAATGACATGTCGACGACAACGGGGCTTCGCACTGAAGTAGCAACCCAAACCTTCCACCAAGCTGAGGCTAGTGGAAAGAACAAGGTAAAGGTGGACACTGACCCCTATGAACAACTCCAGTAGGCAGTTGAGGCTCTGAAAGTCGGAGGGTTGAATAAGCAGCAAGTACTTGCAGTTGTGGCTAAGACTGTGGATAACACTTTCCTTACTCAGACCGAGGGTAGTTCAAGCCAAGGGGAAAATCGAGATAGGAACCGTCGTACTAGAACCGTTCCTTCCAGTCCTAACCTTGCACCTGGAAAAGATCAGAAAGCCAGGGCAGCACCTGCTGATCCTTTTGCTAGTGCGTCCAACAAAAGTCCGCAAACCTCGAAGTATCTACCTCGAGGTCACAGGGTATTCCATGCCCTTTATATGCCTTTGTCTAAGGCGCCAATCCCCACTAAAAAGGCATCTCAAACCCTCGAGCCTCTCTCCTAGTCGTCTTCCGGCTAGTCATGACACTACCTAATCTTGTGCATACCATCATGGGGCCGGCCACACCATGTTAATCGCTTCGCTTCGCCATGAAGTGCAGGATCTGCTTTGACAATGAGTTAATCCTCCCACCAAGCTTAGGAAAGTCTCATCACCGAGTTGGTGGACTTGAGGATAGTACAAGTATGTGATCGTGGTAGGTCCACCTACTAGCGCTTGATTTATTTCGATGTGGGCATTTGGCACGCACTATTTTGAGCATTTATGTAATGTTGGTTTTGTACTTTCGACTCGGTATTGAGTCAGTTTTGTTATGTTGTTTAGAGTCTGTCTCATTGTATAGAGTCAGTCTTTTCATACTGAGTTAGTGGGTCTATCTTGTTGTATCGAGTTAGTCCTGTTTTGTTAGAGTCGGGTGATTTCGGGGGTGTTACCTCGAACATCACTTGCTTGTTTTGTTTTTGTCTTTTCGCTTTCTTTTGAGTCTGTTACGATCGGCCGGTTGTGCCAACAGATTTTGAATGAAACAAGAGTGATTTTCACACTCTTGTGTTTGCTTTTTGCCTTGTGCGATTGTACTCCCTTGCCCAGCTTGTGCCAACAAGTTTTCAATGAAACGGCGTTGCTTTTCACCGCTTTTCATGGCCTTTAAATCATTGCATTGACTTAAGTTTTTCAAAACTTTTGAACACTGATGAAAACAAAGAGGAAGGAATTCCTGGATTTACAAAATTTGATCAATTGAGAGAAAGAGAAGCATGCTAAGCCTTTAATGAATGAGATCATGTTTGTTAATGTGAGTCTCGAGAACGATCCTGGCTTGATCCATTGGTTCTACACCGTCTTCATGGAGCGATTTGTCGCTTTTTAAAAGATTTCAAAAATGTTTCTTGGCGCGTCCTCGAAGACCGTGGAGAATCGCCTTGAGATTGTGTAGCTTAGGATCGCTCTCAGCCTCGAGACTCGACTCCCCTTCGCTTTCAAACCTTGAACCTTAATTTAGAATGTTCAACGGTCAACCACAATGTGAGGCTTGTATGGCCAGATTCGAAGCAGTCCACGAACTAAAGGCAAGAAAAGTCAGATCAAGAAGATCAGTTGTTATCAAAATAAGCTTACGAAGCTAGATCAGAAGCAGCCCTTGAACTAGGGGCACAAAAATGCCGACATCTAAGAGTCAAAATGACACTTCCCAAGGCAATGAAGATCAGCAAGAATGCCAAATCCCAGAAGGGAGGAAAGAAGAAAATATTGCTGAAGGACAACGGAGTTCCTATCCACAACACTAGGGGCAAATTCAGCCCCCATTGGAAGGACTTCTACATCATCAGCGAACAACAGCCACTCTCCTGGATTCAGATGGCTTTGAGATCTCAAGCCATTCAACATGGACAAAGCTACACTTTTACCCTTGAGAGGCTGTTGGGCGAAAACACAGGGCGACCGGGCAAAAGTTAGAGCAAATAAAAAGAAGAAAAGAAAAAAAAAAAAAAATGAAAAGAATGAAGAAAAGATGAAAAAGAAATGAAAAAGAAGAAAAGAAAAAAAAAGAAAAGAAAAACAGAGCTCGCAGGTTGAAAACCCGTATATGCCTTGGCAAAGTTAGAGCACAAAAGGAGAGGTTAATACCGAGTGTACCTTACCCCGAACTCGAAGGCTTGATTCCCATGTTTGGGATACGAGGCAACTTTATTCAAGTCCAAACCCATAAACACCTCCAAATTCAATCATGTCCATGTAATGGCTCGATCATCTTTGTCTTCTCTCAGATCCAAGAGTTCAGTTGTGATCATCACCTTAAGGATGGACATGATTCGGTGTCGCGGCTTATTCAAACAAGGGTAACTTTCGTTGTCATACAATGCGCCGTGGTGCTATTTCAAACAAGGGCAACTTTCCGCTGCCATGCAATGTCCTTTTAGACAAGGGGCAATTTTCTATTGTTATGGATCTGAGGTTGTGCATCTCAAGAGTAGGTTCCGTATTGTTGAAAGCAAAGGGTCGCCACAAAATAGTTTTTTTGAGAATTTTTACCGAGGTTAACTAATTTTTCGAAAATTATTCATTTTTTTCCAAAGCGGACCATTTCTTGGACCCAAAAAGGAAAATTTTCAGTGCTCATAACGACTTGCATGATTACAAATCAAAAGTTGAACAAGTATGTTAATCTAACTCTTATATTGGTCAAAATTGTTTCCAATAAAGCCAAAACAAAAATGGTCAAAATGATTAACTAGGGGCATAGTGGAGTCAGTGTTCTATCTTTTTCCCCATCACAACCGACACGCGGAAAGGGCACTCTACCTGCGGTAACAAGATTAATAGCATAACTCGAATCTTAACAACAAGAGTGAAAGCTCTCTCTCACCCTCCAAAGCAACAGGTATCAAGCCAAGTAAAAGCATGAATTGAAAATAGGCGGTGTTCACTCCTCTCATCCGGGATGATCTAATTACGTCAAAACTCCCCAATGTAACATCATCCACCGATGTTAGTCATTTACTACACACCCAAATGTAGTGCAACCTTTATGGGAGAAACTCACTAGTCAAATTCAGAAGAATGAGAATCAGAATACGGGGCAAAAGCCCACAACTTCTGTTTATCCATCAACCACCCGGTGAGGGATAAAAATGAGAGATTGAAGAATAGAGAGATATGCATTGAGGAGAAAAAGTGAGAAAAGGGCTTTTTTCAAAAAAAGAAGTCGAGGGCGAGTGATGTGAGAATCACTGAAATGAGAAATGGTGGGAAACAATACTGGAAAGCAGCTCCTGTGTACATTTGAGTCTTGTGTTTTATTGTGTTTTGTTTGTCTCGATTCTTGTTTGAGTCGCTTCAAGTGTCAATAGATGTGTTTTGATTATTTTACCTTTGTTTTTTTTTCTTCTTTGTCAAGTCGTGGTGCTTGTACATGTGGTTTAGTCAGAGGCTCAATACCGATCAAAAACTCATTTCTCATTTCAAATTTAAAAATAAATCGTTTGTGCTCAGTCGTGCCATTCTCCACATTTGTGCAAAAACATGTTTCTTCTTCGTAAAAACTAAGGGTTCAACACGGTCATGTGAGAATAGTAAAACCAGTGGCCTATCTGGTTACATGGGTTCCCGGATTGCAAAGCAAAAAGAAAAGAGGGAAAATGTCGAATTTGTCTCGAGTTTGTTTTGACTTTAGTAAATTCCAAGATTGCGTTCGGATTTTTCAGACTTGTCAAATGCTCAAGTATGAGTGTGCCTCTACCCCAAGCGCAAGATCAAGCTTGCTTCAAAGCGAATGGCAATCGATGTGCTCTCCCGAGTACCATTCCCGTCGAGTTACCTTGGCTTTGCAAATAGGAAAAGTTGTGAGTATGATCGGGAAGAAAAGCGGCATCCGTGGTTTCCCCATCGACGTTGTTCTTGTCGACATTTCAGACTCAGACCTTTGTCTGTGAGTTGAAGGTAAGAGTTCAAAGAACACAAGGGGATCCCCGTCGAGGAGAAGCGGTTTATCGCCACTCACCCCGTGAGAGTGCTTTCTAAAGCGCCACTATGTTTGTTTATTACATTCCTTTAGCATCATGCATTGTATTGCATTGTACCTATCAAGATCCTTTCTCGGTCACACAGATTGTATGTACCGTTCATTCCAATGAGTTCGATTCGGTTTGATCGATACCTTTCTTCTCTCGCATTCGGCATGTGTTTGGACCTATCTTTCTCCTCTCGCTTTTGATACGCGTTTGGATGACTGCGCTTTCCTGCACAGTCCTTTCCTCTCTCGCGTGGAATACGCTGAGAGGTGTTTCCTTTCCTCTCTTGCGTGTGATACTTATTTGAGATGCTTTCTTTCCTCTCGCGTGTGATCTACGCCTTGAGAGGTTTACCTTTCTTCTCTGGCGTGATACGCTAAGAAGTTTACCTTTCCTTTCTCGAGTGTGCTACGTTGAGAGATTTTTTCTCTTTCTTCTCTCGCGTGTGCTACACTGAGAAGATTTTCTCTTTCTTTTCTCGCGTGTGCTACGCTGAGAGGTCTTTCTTTTTCCGAGACACGGGGATACGTCCCTATGTCTCTTCTTCTTTTGAAACATGTGGTTGTCTCTCTTTGTTTCTCCTTCTCATTCTGAGCATTTGGAATCGTTCCAATGCTTGTGCCATTTTGGAACACAGGATCGTCCTATGTTTCCTTCCTTTTTCGAGACACGAGGATACGTCCTTATATCTCTTTTCTTTTGAAACACTGGTTATCTCCTTGTTTCTCCTTCTCTGATTCTGAGCATTTGGAATACGTTCAATGCTCGCGCCATTCGAAACACGGATACGTCCTATGTTTCCTTTCTTTTTCGAGACACGATGATCGTCCTTATGTCTCTTTTTCTTTTTGAAACATGGGGTTGTCTCCCTTTGTTTCTCCTTCTCACAATTCTGGCGTTTGGAATACGTTCAATGCACCATGTATTCTGGCTCTGAGGGATATATCCTATGTTTCCTTCCTTTTC